>ONZH01021713.1:0-107077 GCA_900303285.1 Rhinella marina
CCTAATACTCAAACAAGCACCAAGCTCGGACGAGCATGCTCGCTCATCTCTAGTCTTCACCATAGTTTGGAGTGTGACTGTTTGAGCTTGTGGACAGGTGTCTTTTATACTGATAACAAGTTCAAACAGGTGCTATTACTACAGGTAATGAGTGGAGGACAGAGGAGCCTCTTAAAGAAGAAGTTACAGGTCTGTGAGAGCCAGAAATCTTGCTTGTTTGTAGGTGGCCAAATACTTATTTTCCACCATAATTTGCAAATAAATTCTTTAAAAATCAGACAATGTGATTTTCTGGATTTGTTTTCTCATTTTGTCTCTCATAGTTGAGGTCTACCTATGATGTCAATTACAGGCCTGTCTCATCTTTTTAAGTGGGAGAACTTGCACAATTGGTGGCTGACTAAATACTTTTTCCCCCCACTGTAGTTAGTCACGCAATCATAGGGAGCTCAACATCCTGTAGTCATTAGGAGTATGTTAAATCATGCGGTCAACCATTGCAGAAAGCAAAGTTCAGTTGGCTCAGACAGTTCTACTACATTAATGATTCATTAACTCACTTTTTGGTACTGATGTTCAAAAACAGTATCCTGACAATGATGATTGTTTGTATTTGTCAATACTAGGGGTATATATTCAATCAAGATGTATATATTCAATCAAGATAGAAATTGAGGCATTTCTTTGTAAAGTCAAAGTCAAATAATTTAGAAACAAAAAGCATTAGACATTTCTTTTTGCATATTTTTTCTTTGGACTCACAATCTTCCACACAGGCCAAAATATTATAATGTGTCTCTAGTGGAATGGTAGATTATGCATGTGATGTTGATTATAATACAAGATGGATTTGCATATTCTAAGTTTGTGGTTTTCTGAAATAAACAACAAAATAAATAATAATATACTGTTTTTGTCACTTTATTACAAGTGCCTGCATCTCATCCATCTCATCCTTTGGATGCAGCATCCATGCCTGCATTCAATCGCTTGGGCCTTGCATCCATTCCTCCACCTCATCCCTTGTCTCTAGCATCTATGCTTGTATCCCATCCAGGGGCATATTGGCCATAGATCCTACAGGGAAATTTCCCAGTGTGCCGATGCCTAGGGGGACCACCCAAATCCTCTTCACGGCCACCAGCCGGCGCAAGTCGCAGTATCTTGTGCTGCACTGTGGTTGTTCCGCCTTCTGTCAATTTGGACCCACCTGCAACATAGGGTCATTTTTACCTTTTTTTCCAGAGCCACTTTTAGTTCTCAGTCCACCCCTAATCCCATCTCTGTCTGCATTTCACCCATTAGCCCTTGTGTCTACGCCTGCATCTCAACCTTTGGTCCTAGTATCCAAGCCTGTATCCCATCCCTTTGCCCCTGCATCCATGCCTGCATCCCAACCCTGACCCCAGCATCTATGCCTGCATTTCATTCTTTGGCTTGCCCCAGCACCCATGGCTGTGTCCCATCCCTGACCTCAGCATCCCTTCCAGGGCTGCATTTCATTCCTTGGCCCTAGTATCCATGCTTCCATCCAATCCATGCTTGCATTTCATCCCTTGGCCCCAGCATTCATGCCAGCATCTGATTCAAGCATACATCCTTGCCAGCATCTCATCCTTTGGCCTCAGCATCCAAACCTGCATGCCATCATGAAGCCTGCATCCATGGCTGCAACAGCTTGCCCACTTTCTACGTGCCCACCAGTGGCATAGCTACCGGGGGGGCAGGGGGGGCGACGGCTCCGGGCCCAGTGACTCAAGGGGGCCCATAAAAATAAAAAATCTTACTTACCTGTTCTGCGCTGCGGCTGCCCTCCGGTCCGCGCTCTGCTCTCTTCCCTGACGGCGCGCACTATGACCTGACGCTGCACGCAGCGTCAGGTCATAGTGTGCGCGGGCCAGGGAAGAGAGCGGAGCGCGGACCGGAGGCCAGCCGCAGCGCAGAACAGGTGAGAAAGGTTTTTTATTTTTATCTTATGTGGCTGGGTGGGCTGATCTGAGGTCTGATGGGGGCACAATACTCTGATCTGAGGTCTGATGGGGGCACAATATGCAGATCTGAGGTTTGATGGGGCACAATACGCTGATCTGAGGTCTGATGGGGGCACATTAAGCTGATCTGAGGTCTGATGGGGGCACAATATGCACATCTGAGGTTTGATGGGAAACAAAACGCTGATCTGAGGTCTGATGGGTGCACATTAAGCTGATCTGAGTTCTGATGGGGGCACAATACGCTGATCTGAGGTCTGATGGGGGCACAATATGCAGATCTGAGGTTTGATGGGGCACAATACGCTGATCTGAGGTCTGATGGGGGCACATTAAGCTGATCTGAGGTCTGATGGGGGCACGATATGCTGATCTGAGGTCTGATGGGGGCACAATACGCTGATCTGAGGTCTGATGGGGCACAATACGCTGATCTGAGGTCTGATGGGGGCACAATAGGCTGATCTGAGGTTTGATGGGGCACAATAGGCTGATCTGAGGTCTGATGGGGGCACAATACGCTGATCTGAGGTCTGATGGGGGCACAATATGCAGATCTGAGGATTGATGGGGCACAATACGCTGATCTGAGGTCTGATGGGGGCACATTAAGCTGATCTGAGGTCTGATGGGGGCACAATACGCTGATCTGAGGTCTGATGGGGGGCACAATAGGCTGATCTGAGGTTTGATGGGGCACAATAGGCTGATCTGAGGTCTGATGGGGGCACAATACGCTGATCTGAGGTTTGATGGGGGCACAATATGCAGATCTGAGGTTTGATGGGGCACAATACGCTGATCTGAGGTCTGATGGGGGCACAATACGCTGATCTGAGGTCTGATGGGGGCACAGTACGCTGATCTGAGGTCTGATGGGGGCACAGTACGCTGATCTGAGGTCTGATGGGGGCACAGTACGCTGATCTGAGGTCTGATGGGGGGCACAGTACGCTGATCTGAGGTCTGATGGGGGCACAGTACGCTGATCTGAGGTCTGATGGGGGCACAGTACGCTGATCTGAGGTCTGATGGGGGCACAATACCTATGCTGATCTGAGGTCTGATGGGCACAGTACGCTGATCTGAGTCTGATGGGGCACAGTAGGCTGATCTGAGGTCTGATGGGCACAAATATGGCTAATCTGAGGTCTGATGGGGGCACAATACGCTGATCTGAGGTCTGATGGGGGCACAATACTCTGATCTGAGGTCTGATGGGGGCACATTCTGCTGATCTGAGGGTCTGATGGGGGCACAATATGCTGATTGAGGTCTGATGGGAGGACAATATGCTGATCTGAGGGTCTGATGGGGCACAATACGCTGATCTGAGGTCTGATGGGGCACAATACGCTGAATTGAGGTCTGATGGGGCACAATAGGCTGATCTGAGGTTTGATGGGCACAATAGGCTGATCTGAGGTCTGATGGGGGCACAATACGCTGATCTGAGGTCTGATGGGGGCACAATATGCAGATCTGAGGATTGATGGGGCACAATACGCTGATCTGAGGTCTGATGGGGGCACATTAAGCTGATCTGAGGTCTGATGGGGGCACAATACGCTGATCTGAGGTCTGATGGGGGGCACAATAGGCTGATCTGAGGTTTGATGGGGCACAATAGGCTGATCTGAGGTCTGATGGGGGCACAATACGCTGATCTGAGGTTTGATGGGGGCACAATATGCAGATCTGAGGTTTGATGGGGCACAATACGCTGATCTGAGGTCTGATGGG
The DNA here is from genome assembly GCA_900303285.1 of Rhinella marina. Classification (NCBI taxonomy): domain Eukaryota; kingdom Metazoa; phylum Chordata; class Amphibia; order Anura; family Bufonidae; genus Rhinella; species Rhinella marina. Next base: position 3,735 of record ONZH01021713.1, read on the forward strand.
GCACAATACGCTGATCTGAGGTCTGATGGGGGCACAGTACGCTGATCTGAGGTCTGATGGGGGCACAGTACGCTGATCTGAGGTCTGATGGGGGCACAGTACGCTGATCTGAGGTCTGATGGGGGCACAGTACGCTGATCTGAGGTCTGATGGGGGCACAATACGCTGATCTGAGGTCTGATGGGGGCACAGTAGGCTGATGTGAGGTCTGATGGGGGCACAGTAGGCTGATCTGAGGTCTGATGGGGCACAATATGCTAATCTGAGGTCTGATGGGGGCACAAACGCTGGGGGCACAATACTCTGATCTGAGGTCTGATGGGGGCACAATACTCTGATCTGAGGTCTGATGGGGGCACATTCTGCTGATCTGAAGGTCTGATGGGGGCACAATATGCTGATCTGAGGTCTGATGGGGGCACAATATGCTGATCTGAGGTCTGATGGGGCACAATATGCTGATCTGAGGTCTGATGGGGCACAATACACTGATCTGAGGTCTGATGGGGACACAGTACGCTGATCTGAGGTCTGATGGGGCACAATACGCTGATGTGAGGTCTGATGGGGGCACATTCTGCTGATGTGAGGTCTGATGGGGGCACATTCTGCTGATGTGAGGTCTGATGGGAGCACAATATGCTGATCTGAGGTCTGATGGGGCACAATACGCTGATCTGAGGTCTGATGGGGACACAGTATGCTGATCTGAGGTCTGATGGGGACACAGTATGCTGATCTGAGGTCTGATGGGGGCACATTCTGCTGATCTGAGGTCTGATGGGGGGCACGTTAAGCTGATCTGAGGTCTGATGGGGGCACAATACGCTGATCTGAGGTCTGATGGGCACAATATGCTGATCTGAGGTCTGATGGGGCACAATACGCTGATCTAAGGTCTGATGGGGCACAATACGCTGATCTGAGGTCTGATGGGGCACATTAAGCTGATCTGAGGTCTGATGGGGGCACATTAAGCTGATCTGAGGTCTGATGGGGCAGGGGAGTGATGTAAAAACTGGGGACACGTTTCCTTTAACATAGGAGTCCCCTTGTTTTTTACTCCTATTAATCCTATATTTTACTGCATTATGTGGTAGAGTATTTAGAGTAGGGTATGTAGAAAGTCTATTGTACTGTACTTAACAGCATAGATGATCTAGCAGTTTATACAGTCATCTTTCTAATACAATATTATAACCACAACTAGTAGTATGTGCCTGTGAAGTTGGAAACGTGCGTTTGGGAAGCCAATAAGTGAGGGGCCCACTCAAGTATGTTTCGCCCCCCCTGTGCTGAACCTCTAGCTACGCCTCTGGTGCCCACATTACTAGATAATAAATGTGATTTGTCCAGCTGGGCACCTTGCCCAATGCCTTGAACACAGAGACATTGTCACACTTATTACAAGGTATCTTATATGGTCTCCAGATGATGCTGCATCAGTCCAATGTGCTTTCAGTGGCCCAGGCAACTCAAGCCCATGTATGATGAGTGATTGAAGCTGAAGTGCATACATCTCCGCTTACTGAGCATGTCAGAATCCTGCCTGAGAAAGAGTGTCTTCTGCGCCTGTGTGAGATTTCAGATCGGCAGGTGATGACATCAGTCAGCCAAGGGGAGGTCTATGAGAGCAAAGTGGGTGGGATTTTGGTGACTCCATGACTCAAGTGACTCCAGCAGCTTCAGTTTGATTACATTAGGTAGAATTACAATCTGCTTTTTCCACTGAAATGGCTTAAAAACATTTTCAGAAACAAGGCAGTATGAACAGTTGGTGAATTTCAGTGGTTGCATATGCAATTTCTGAGACACGTTCCTTTTAATTTTCTGGCACTTAAGTAAATCTTTATAGTCTAACAAAATCTTGTCTGAAGTATGACATAGTAACATAGTTGTAAGGCTGAAATATGGCTGAAAAAAGACATCTGTCTATACAGTTCAGCCTGTTATCCTGCAAGTGGTCATAGTGACTCCTTTAGTAGCACTGTTGTCTTGCAACACTGGGGTCCTAGGTTTAAACATGTCCAAGGACAGCATCAGCATGGAGTCTGTATGTTCTTCTTGTGTTTATGTAGGTTTCCTCCAGGTACTTTGAATTCATCCTAATGTCTAAAAATACACTAAGAGGTTAATTAGCTTATTATGAATTTGACCCTATGTGGGTGTTTGGGGTATGGCAGCCACTGACTTTGTTTATTCAGAACTCTCGATAACAAGATGAATTTACCAGCTGCACTTTGAGTCCCCTGTATGAGAAAAGTGCAATACAAATGTTTGTTGTTGTTGGTCCTAAACAGAAGAGTTAATGACAAAAAATCCATTCATTCAAACAAGAAACAAAGCCAAACGATTCATCTACACAAAACACTTCGGACTGATGAGTCAAAATTATTATTATTTTACCTCAGAGCTGGAGAATGTTATATTTAAAATAGTGAACCTGAGTCAGACTCTCAAGCACTGACAATGATGGACCCATAGTAAAACAGGGACCTTAAGGACCAATATACACTGAGGGTGGGCCCTCAGAGTGATTTCCACTGGTTGGCCCAAGGGACTTCAGTTAGACACTAACTTGAAAATGAAGTGTTTGGTCAGAATTGTTAGTATTTTCAATGTACCTATCATGCATTTGATTTGGTCCTAATTAGAGATGAGCGAATCTATTCACCGATTCGTTGATTTGTATCGAATCTTGGAAATTTTCAGCTGCGAAGCGAATCCGAATATTTGGAGATTCGCTCCGTTAAGATTCGAAAATGTTCCTAAGGCTTTCTACGCATTCGCTACGTACTTGTCCGATAAATTGTACGCTAATGCTACGTATACGTTACTCTATACGCTGTTGCGTACGAATTCAATTACTTAGCGAACTTTTACTGTTAGTTCATTATTCGTGCGCAAAAGCCCGGGAAGAAAGCGGTCACCTGACCTTGTGGGCAGGGCTTGCTCTGATTGGCTCAGGCTCGGTCAGCCAGTGACGCATCACTTCTGCTGTGACTGCTGAGACGAGCATAAGCACTGTGTGTGAAATTCCTAAAGACTGAGACCTGTGTTGTTGAAATTGGGGTGCAATTGTTCTGGGAATCCATATTACACATCAGGGATACTGCAGGGAAAGTGTAGGGCAAGTGCAGGGCTAGTAATTAATCAGGCAGGGAGAAAGAGACAGGGAGAGAGATAGGAAGAGAGACAGAGACAAAACCAGCTGCAGGGCCACAGAGTCAAGTGAAAAATGTCTGGAATGGATAAGCAAAAGGGGTCCAGTTCCAGCCAGTCCTTGAGCTCTAAAAAAAAGGAGAAGGTGGCACAGGGCAGCAGTGCCAAAGGACCTGTAGCTGGAGCTTCTACTTGTAGTATTCGCAATACTTGGCTGGTGTTCCACCGGGCTAACCCACCAAGGCGCAAAATTGTAGAGGAGGAGAAAGTGGATTAGGTAGTGGAGTGGATGGCACGCTCATCTCAGTCTCAGCCGGATGATCTGCTGTCATCTGCTGATACAGTATCCATATGTAGCAAATATCAAAGCATTCCTCCTGCTCCACCATTCCTCTCCAGCAAAGCCCATCATTTTCGTACGCAATTTGTACGCTCATGCGTACGTGTTCAAAGAAGTTGCGTACCTTTTAAAACTGAACGTTCGTTATTAGTGCGCGAATGTTCGCAAAATGCCACATAATAACGTATGATTTGTACGCAGATTCGTCAAATGGATTCGTAGAATATACGACGAATGTTCGGCGAATAAAATTATGAATGATTCGCTCATCTCTAGTCCTAATGTGATCCTACAACAATACTATTACCTCAAACACAAGGCGAAGACCTTGGATTAAAGTCTCGACTTGTCAACATTGAATATTAAAGTGGCTATGCCACTAGTATCCCACCCAACAGATATTACTGCTATATCACTTTCCCCAAATACCACCATTTATCAAAACTGCCTTATTCTAAAGTTATCAGCCTACCACTGCACCCTGTGTTAAATCAGTTTTCATAATCAGTTACTGTAGGTTATGTTGTACATTAGATCCTTGTAATGTAGGACACACAAACATCATTGGTAAGAATAAGGGGTGTGGTTAGTGTCACATGATCTGCTGATGTCAGGACACATCTCACCGCCCTAAGGCATGATGGTACAGCTGACACATGACAAAACAGGAAGTAAGAGTCAATCATGGGGGATAAGAGAAAATTGCAAATGAGGTAAATTTTAAAACAAAGGAGGAGTGGGAGCTGGAGTCATTGATGAAAATAAACGTTAGAGTGAAAAGTAGTTTATGGCACAACCCCTTTAACATTGTTAGTTTTAATTGACGTTTAACTCAAGTTTAAATCCTATATATGTTTTCAACGAAGGGATGTATTTATTCAGGCATTCGCATTTCCACAATCAGTGGATACATGAATTAAAGAGGCTGTGCAGGCCATACATACTGATAACCTGTTGTCAGGATAGGTCATCAATATCTGATCAGTGGGGGTCCAACACCCAATACCCCTGCCTGTAAGAGGAAGCGCTGCTTTTTCTTCATTACACTTCCCATTTTCTCGGGCGTTTCGGTGGTGCAGTGTAATGACAAGTACTTGCTCCATTCACTTGAATGGAGCTAGTATTTGTAATTACAATACTCCACTTCAAACATCTAATCAGCAGGGCTGCCAAGATTCAGACCCCCTCCAATCTGATATTGATGACCTATCCTGACAATAGGTAATCAATATACTGTATATAGCCTGCATAACCCCTTTAAAATCATCTCACATAAACACTTGGGACAGATAATGCTTAAAGACTCAATTCTATCTAACATAGCACTCTCTTAGACAGCCAGAATACAAACAAAAAAATGAATGTCCTTTCAATCTTTCTGTATAGTTTTCAGTGCTCTCCAGGGCAGTTGCTAAAGAAATACAAATTGCAATCCTATGCGTAATATGGTGCAAATAATGTCATAGGATTGCTAAGACAACCCCATTTACACCATTGTAGCCACATGAAATGGGGGTTCCTGAGTTTAAAAAAAGACTCACTGCTCTGTCACATTTTTTTGACAATTGAAAGTGGTGCTTACCTGGGGATGTGGGTGGGGGTGAGCCCTGGCCCTCTTCATCTCTGGGCCCAGTTTGATACCTTTTAACTTTGTTACCCCATTGAGGTGGCAGTTATTAATAAAACTTATTCATAACCTCCCATTGTCCCAATGCATTCCACTGCACCTTTCAATCCTATAAAATGATGGCATATAGCTTGGATATGCCATCACTTTATAATTAGTGAGGAACTCCCCCGTTGCTTGACCTGCAGAGGAACATACTTACCTGCTCCACTGGATTCCCATTATTTCAGTCCCCTGCTGTCACTATGTCCAGTTGACAGTGGTCATGTGGGGTCAAATGACTGGTTGCAGGAGAGACATGTTGCCCATACGTCACGTCATTGGGTCACATGACACATATGGGGGACACGTCATTGGCTTCAACAGCACAGGTGAGCCTCATTAATCAGGGGACAGAAGGAGCCAGAATCCAATGGTAGTTAAGTATGCTTCACCCTGCAGGTCTGGAAAAATGAGGGGTCAGGCCAAAAGATTCCTGAATGTGGACAACCCCTTGAAGTTTTCCATGCACAGTAGTGCTTCCCACTACCCAGCTGTGCAAGGAATTGAAGCTGGCCCCATTCACTTGAATGGTGCATACACTGCAGTATAATCTCTTAGTGATATGTCACTTTATAGGATGGGAATAACCCTTTAAACCTTGGAACCAAAATAAGAAATTCTTGGACCATTGTAACCTAGGGACCCTAAAATGGTCTTAGAAGAATGAAATGGCCAAAAAACTATTGTAGGACCTGAAACATAAAAATATACTATAAATCAATACAATTCTGGCCTGATATGTAGCCCATAACTGGTGAAGAACTATGGTTGATGAGAAATTAAAGGGGTATACTCATCTTTGACAATGGGGGCATATCCCAAACAGAAACTGAACTCCATCTTTCAAAATCTTCTTGTACTCATCCTTTCCCCAGTGCCATTCTCAGTAGTGCTGGTCTGGATCTCCTGCTGCTTGTTTAAAAACTAAAGTGCTGACACGCCATACTACCTCATGTCAGTCTGCATGTCGCAGTGTCGGTGAAGTACAAGTGTACGGCACAGGACTGCAGCAGCTAATCACTGTCTTCAGTGTTAGGGCTCATACACATGACATGTATTTTGAGGTTTACAAAGAAGTCCATGTTCGTTCCGTATTTTGCAGAACAGAACAACTGGCCCCTAATAGGACAGTTCTATCCTTGTCCTTAATGCGGACAATAATAGGACATGTTCTATTTTTTTGCGGAACTGACACATAGACATATGGAAACGGAATGTACATGGAGTAACTTCCTTTTTTTTTGCGGACCCATTGAGATGAATGGTTCTGCATACGGTCCGCAACAAAAAAATCAAAAAACGGAACGGACACGGAAAGAATATTTGTTTGTGTGCATGAGCCCTCAGACCGCTGAGCACAATGTTTGTCTGCAGTGGTCATGTTCTGTAGACTGGTACGTCACAGCTGCAGTTTGTAAACAAGCAGCAGGAGGACCGGACCACCACCGCAGAAAATATAGTGCACATAAGATAATTTCTTATTTTAGGCAGTAGCAGGGCTTGTGCAAGATTTTAATGATCTTAGACAACCCCTTTAACTGATCGTAGTTATTGTTAGCACTGAACTTTCTGAACCAGGCTGTAACGAGACCTAGAAAAACATTCCTTGTAGATTATGCACAGTATATTTATGACTTTTATACCTGCTATAGAAGTACTTTTGCAGACTGACTTTCAATAAAAATTTCAGCACTGCATCAGAAGTGGAAAATCTCCTCAGATGATGCAGAAAAGGAATCTCATTTGAAACGTGGCATGCGCCTAGAAGTATTCCCAGAGAAAAAAAAAAAAAGAAAGTTTCTTTAACAAAGCAATACCACATGAATCAACTGTAATTATGGGTACTCAGACATAAATAGCTTAGCTATATAAAGTCGATGAGGATTATCTTGGTTATGATTAGTGAAAAATACAATTCTAATTTACTTTAGTAGGATGTTAACTATTTTTATATTTTTTTGCCAGTAATTTTATGTTTTAGGAAGTTATCCAGCATGCAAACGTGATGTAACCTTCACCTCCACATATAAATACAGCACAAATACCCAAAGTTTAGATTTATCTCACAAGTTTGATTCCAGTTGTGATACCATGAAACAAAAAAAGGGATTTTGTCCTGGACAATGTACATCACTCTTCATTTTTCATTTCATATCGACAGGGTTGTAATAACCATGTCAGTGTCCAAAACAAAATATAATTCACTTTAAAGCTCCAAAGAATATAATAATAAAATGAATAAAGGGGTTGTCTCACTTCAGCAAGTGGCATTTATCATGTAGAGGAAGGTAATACAAGCACTTACTAATGTATTGTGATTGTCCATATTGATTCCTTAGGTGGCTGGATTCATTTTTCCATCACATTATACACTGCTCGTTTCCATGGTTATGACCATTCTGCAATCCATCAGAGGTGGCCATGCTGGCATACTATAAAAAAAGCACCAAACTATGTGAACTCCCATGGTCCCAGTCACCTTAGAGCCAACATTTTTTCCTATACTGTGCAGAGAGTGCGTTGAAATCAAAGCAAGTTATGCCAGAAGATTATGACGCTATACAAAGCCTCTTTACTAATGATAAAATAGTAATAATTTGGTATCGTATTTGAACTTCTGGACCTTTCTCAGACTAGTCAGTGGTTACATAGAGAGGTATATATCAAAGTGCGGGAAAAAACTTCAAGAGCTATTTGTTCTTTGCCAAGATGGTGTAATTATTCTCATCAAGCTGCTAAGTCTGGGAAACTCATGAATAATAATGATTACATGAAACACACCCAAATAGGCTGGCTTGAATTCAGTATAAATTTGACTTTAATATTAATAGCCTTTAGATAGTTTATAGATACTATACTATTATAAGGACTATCCAGAAACTACAGTGTAGGTACAAATTGTAAATCTATGACAACTGCCTGACACACGTAAAGGAAATGATCTCTACACAGACCACTACACAGCAATCACTAAGGCCTCATCAGTGTAATCATAGTACAGCAGAATACAACTTGAGTAATCCTGAACCCATAAAAGATAGAACTTGCCTTTAATTCCATATGATGGCTCAATAAATTCACACAGAAGCACCATTGAATGGCAAAATGATGGTGTTATACTCTATAATATGCGGCATAAAAAGAATACTAAACCCTGAAAAATAAGAAAAAAAAGCCTAACCTCCTAAGGAAAGTTTGACTTTATCTCTTTCTGCATACAGTCAGACAAGTGCCTCTTTCCCTCCCAGCCTCTCCATCTTTGGCTGAAGACAGGCTGTTATCTCTCCCTGTGCACAAGGTTGATGTGGGGTTGATACAGGTGTTATTTAATCATATTTTACTCCCTTTTTTCTGAATAAAATCAAAGTTTTTACTGTTGGAGACACCATGTGCATGTAAATTTTATTTAGCCTCTATTTTTAAAACACCTCTGTGGGGATTCAAACTCACAACCATCTATATTATAAGCAAGAACCTTAACCATTGGGCTATAGAGCTCAATGCTAAGTCTTTGCTGAAAAACCTCATAGAAATTTCTCTTGTATTAAAAGCGTCATAGAAGTTTCTCTTGGATTAAAAACCTCATAGAAGTTCTCTTGTATTATACTTCTATGAGGTTTTTTAGCAATGACTTAGCACTGAGCTCTATAACCCAGTGGTTAAGGTTCTTTCCTTTAATGTAGATGCTTGTGAGTTCAACTCCAAACAGAAACATTTCAAAAATAGAGTCTAAGTTAGACTTATATACACAAGGTGTCCCCAAGCATAGTGACCATGCTTGGGCAATACCCCTTTCATGTTCATAACACTGACTCCACTCTGGAGTCCTGACTGTTCAATGATCTGAGGTCTGCCAGATTGAAGCAGGGGGCCCAGTTTGCCAGCCCTGGGCATAGAAATTGGTAAATGAGATGGGCCTACTGTCCTGTCCCATGCCACATCCACAATTTTAGACCTGCCATGAGTGGGGGAAAAGTCACAGGTGTATTTCACATTAATAAATCATGCATATATCCATAAATAAAATATCAGGACAGCCATGAATATATACTATAGTGAGGTTTACAGTATACTTTCACATGCTACTCTACTTTACAAAGCTACTGAAAGGCAAATCTGCACAATTATGCAATGAAAGGAGTAATTATCACTGCATAACTGGACAAATTAGATATTCAGCAGTATGTAACATGTCTGGTACTGTGGATATACTACAGCTAGTACTATTGATTCCTTCCAACAAAATGGCCACACTCACTGTGTAGACAGAAATTATCCAAACTAAACTCAGCCTCCTCCTGCTAAACTTCCAGGCTCACATGCACAAGCATCAGAGGGGGGAAGACATGGTTGCAGACAGAGAAAAATGCACTGATTTTTTTTTAGATTTTACATGGTCTGCAATTATAATATCTGACAAAAGAAGAACATATAACAAAAACAAATAATGAGATCATGTTGCATTTTGTTGGATGTTCTTTCTTTGGATTGTGGGCTTATTGTCACAACTTTTGGCATACAGAGTGTCTGTGACTCCGTAGTTCAATTCCCTAGGAACTTGGGGAGTTTCTAATATCAGTCTTAATAGTAAAACCTGGTGGAGTATAGCACACAAGAATTATTAAGAGGTGACAATTCTGGGCATTTTTGGAAGATCCTGGAACCAGAAAAGTAATTCTATACCAACACAGAGCTGGCATAGATTGCAGTTGTAATGTGTGACAGTTTTCCAGCACACATATTGGTGAATGTGTCAGGTTCTGGGTGTTTCTCCTGCCCACTGTTTGTAAAGTTGGCCAGTGTGTTGGTGAAGGGCAAAAAGTAGCAAATTTTGCTGCAAAACAGCACGTGCAACAAAATTTGTGACTGGTGTACACTACAGATACATTTCCCATTGATGGATGCCTAAAGGCCCTGCTGTGTGCATGAAGCCGTATGGTTAGCTGAATCTTTCATTCTTTTCTTTCTACTAGACATAGAAAGATAGATAGTAGATTCATGTAATTTAAAGGAATGGCAAAGTAGTTATTTTCCACTGTATAAAGATTGAGTGCACACCTGGTGCTAGCCTTGAGGCAGGCGTGGTGGTACATGTTAAGTCTCTGAACTTATGCATATTTTTGCCTTACAGGTATATATTCTTCGTATGCTTCCAAGAGTGAATTTCAAATGAATGCCCAAGGAAGTGAAGAATCTTCTTAAATGTGTAAAGATGCAAACTATGGGGGAAATTTATCAAGCCTTGCATTTAAGAATTCTGGCTTTAAAAATCAGCAGAATAGGGATTTAAGAAAAGATTTAACATTTCACATTTTCACACCACTCCCTGCAGTTTTAATAAGTGGGTGGGGAAGTGGGAGTGGTTAGCTATGTTAATTAGCTTCACTCCAGATTTATCAACTGCAAATTTTTTAAAAGTTACAAAAACTGTTACTCCAGTAAAGGGTGACGTAGAAAGAGGAGTAGCATATTCCGACAGAAATATTAGAACTTAACCCCTTCACGACCGCCATACGGCTATATACGTCCTATCTGCACATGCCCCGTGCAGATAGCACGTATATAGACGTGCAGGCGACCCTTTAATTAATTAAAGCTCCTGCTCCTGCAATCTAGCAGGAGCAGGTCGGGTCCCGGCTCACAGACAGAGCGGGGACCCTGAGGAGAAGACAGGAGCGGTTTATTACCGCTTCTGTCTTCTCCTAAGCCGGAGGAGAGACTTACCTGCTCAGCCGGCGCAGCAGGAATGAAGCGGCAGCGCCGCTTCCTGTGTTAGTCCCGGCGGTCACGTGACCGCCGGGTGTCTCGGGGCCAGAGCAGTGCTGCAGGGTCTAAGGAGACCCTGATCAGCTCTGCCTGTGTGTAATAAGCCCCCAGGGGGCTGTTTTCCCCTGTAACTGGGGCTCCTGTGGATGCCCCAGTTACAGTGGAAACAGTGGGAAAAAAAAGTGTTAAAAAAAGAAAAAAAAAAAGTCAGTCCTCCAGAGGTCTTTTAATGACCTCCTGGGGGACATATTAGTTGTCAAAAATAAATTAATATATAAGTAAAAAAATAAATAAAAAACAAACAAAAAAAGTGTAAAAAAAAAAAAAATTAAACACGCAGTCGCCAATGAAAACAGTCACCATAGTCGCCCCGTCAAATAAAATCTATACATGCTATATATCAAAATGATCGTCATCAAATAGGGAACCCATTGCAATAATTAATTTGTGAGTCAGTTTTAATATTTAAAAAAAAAATCTATAATTAAAAAAAATCCTTTTTTTTAATAAGAATTAGCGGTTTTTGTCTAAATTAAACCTAAAAAAATATAAAATATCTTTAAAAAAAACATTCTAATAATAAGTCCTAAGTGTCAAGTAAAAAAAATTGCAAAAATTATTTTCGTATTCAAACTAAAAAAAAAAATTAGGGTCACTAAGCCACCATGTGCCCAAATCACAAAAAGTTGCCTGGACATTCAGGCCTTTTATAGGTCCGGTCATGAAAGGGTTAAAGAAGGTGGTCCATCTGAGACCAACATTAGGATAAGCCATCAGTGCCAGATAGGTGTGGGTCCAGTGTCTGTTACTTGGCTATTTTCAAACGTCCCATAGCAATGAAAGGAGAGCTTGCTGCGCATGCACGGTGTGCGCTACTTCACTCTTGGGGACCTGTTCGGGAGAAAGGGACCTGCACCTATCTGACATTGATGGCATATCATAATGAAATGTCATCAATGTCCCAGATGGACCAATCCCTTGCACTAAATCTATCAAGCATTGTGCAACACTAAGTAAATCAGGCACAAAGTACAGCAATGCAGACTGAAAAAATGACATCTATCTATCTATCTATCTATCTATCTATCTATCTATCTAATCATTCAATATGTTCCATAGGGATCAGGCTAAGTTGATATATGTTATAGGTATGAATTTCTAGTTATAACCTTAATCTTTCTACTGGATTCACAGGATGTGCCCAAATGTGATGTTTGCAGAAATCATTTGAGGATGTGGAATGGAGCAAGTAACAGTTCATGAAATACTTAACCTGAAAAAAAAGTAAAATGCTACCTGGCTTGCCTCAATGTATTGACCAGTAGCACAAACATTGCATAGTTTAAAACTCTCTATGACACCTCAATCTCTCCCATCAGACTGTTAAAAAAAATCTCCCTGGCCCTCCCTTCCTAAAAGTGTCAGTTAAATGACTAAAATCACACAAACACTACTATAAAATCTACAATAGTGTGAGTGGATTACTATGAAATGTGAAAGAAAAGGCTGATAAAAGTTCTGGCTAAAGATGTTGGAGACATATCATTACCATATGATCTAATGTGGGTGTCAGCCTGGATTGTGTTCATTGAAGGAAACTGCATTCTCTAACAGTGCTTGGGAATAGGAGCAGGAGGGTTTTCACAAAGTGACAGTGGCAGAACACTGGGTCTACCCCCTCCTCCTCTACACACCTGTAGACTCCTTTTGTCTGGACTGAATTTTTAATTTACATCTCTACTTTGAAAGCTCTTCTTCCAAATCCCAGGACTACCAGGTATGGGTTATATTTACACTGGATATAAAAAGGAAACGTTTTATTCTAGATTCTGTTTAATTTCAGAAGTAGAAGAATTAAGTCATGCAGTGATCTTCTGTCAATCCTTATGAGTCTGTATTGGTTTCTCAAGCTTCTTGCTAACAGATTTGACTGTACAATTCCTGCTCTTTTTTGGCTTTTGTGTTATTCTAAGCTGAGATCAAGGTAGAACTGAATACATCTTAGTACAGATAGTATGGGAGGATACTAATAAAATGACACTGCTATGATTTATTGCAGCTAGAAATTAAGGATTAGCTGTGTCCATATGTTGGTGTGTAATGTCTTCCAGACCATGTACTGTAACCATGTAGCATTTTATAAACTAGGGTTTCTGCATTGTCAGCTAAGTGGTATGCTTACATGTAATGACAGGTTATAAGTTACTTAATTGTTTAAGTATAATCTAAGAACCTTACATTCAGTGGTGCCATTCTTTATGGCTTAGTGATTTGTTACTATTTTGTGGAACTATTTTATATGTTCTGAATAAGGGAAGGATATACAGTGACTGTAAGTGTGCAAGCATGTTTGTGTGAATGAATATGCTTAGCTCAATGTCTGCATAAATCTCCCCATGTGTATATAAATCTGGCTGGGACTTGTAGTGGACACAGATTGCACATCACCGGTATACTGTCTATATGCATGAAAGTTAAGCAATACAATATATACAATTTAATATATTTATGAATTTTCTATAAAAACACAGTGAGAAGAGACACATCGCAAACATGTTAAGTGCTTCTATCAATATATCATCTTAATGGTAGGAAGTCAGGGATGGAGAAAACAGATTTCAGAGTGGAAATTCCAGTCTTTTCTCTGAAGATTTGCCATGAAAAACTAATTTTCTAATCATACTCTTAAAACATATGTATTTCTTGGTTTGTCTTATGAAAGGCAAGTGTTCAGTCCTAAAATGTATTCTTCCTCAGTAACAGTATTTTTTTTAGAACTTTCATACGTTTCTTACTTGAAAAATAAAAAAAGATCACATTTCTAGTGAGACAAGTACAGAGACAATTTATAGTGGGTTTATGTTTTTGCTTGCATATAGTCATAGTTTACCATACTCTATCAGTGCTACAAATAAACATATATTTGGGGATGCATTGCACTCTTCATAACATGAAGATTAAGTTAAATCATTTCCTTTTATGGCCATAGAAAAATGGACGCTGTTTGATGACTAACTGCCCCAAGGAAAGGAAGTGGTAATTGTACTTCCTGTTTATGTAAGATCAGAAAGCAATACTCATACATGCTGCTGTCTGACTTCAACAAATTCCAGATGCCTTTTCCCAAGATATTTACAGTGTATATACTTGTATCTTCTACAGCATGCCATGCATTTTAAATAATGAATTCTACATGCTTTCATCAGTGGCATGAATCTGTTTTAAACTGATAACATACAATTTACAGAATCACTCCTTCAACCCCTGAAAGGATGAATAAACATACCACTTTTATTTACTGTACTCTGCTATCTCTATAACTGCTATAGAAACGAATGGAGCGGCTGCAAGCATGCCTGACCAGCTGTGTTCTATTCATTTCAGAGGCCTCCACCAGGTATGAGGTGCTCTTTCTCATTATCAGTGGGGGTCCCTGCGGTAGTACCCTCACCAATCTAATAATTATCCCCTATCCTGTGGATAGGGGATAATTTCACATAACCAGAATATCCTTTTAGGACTGTTATTAAAAAGGTAACATATTATTGAATGTATCAATTTAATTCTGTTTTTGTGCAACTTTGCTTAATTTCTAGGTTTTATTGGTTGATCCAGTTATAGATGATCTGACACCATGAAAACAATTATCATCCTTAGTTTGCTTGCCACAGTATGCTACTCCAAACCCTTCTATCAAAAAGGTCTCTTTGATTTCATGCTAGAAGATGATGGATCTGGTTTGGACACAGTCCAAGTAGATGAACCAGTTGGACCTACATGCCCATTCCGTTGTCAGTGTCACCTTCGTGTTGTACAGTGTTCTGATATTGGTAAGTTTAGCCATTATAAATGTTTAAAAACAATCCCTCCATTCATTACATAGCAAAAAACAATCCATTATGAAGTTCTTGTAGACCAATACTTTAATCTAGCATTGTAACTTACAAATTGCCAGGTGAGGTTGCAGAAATTGACAGAATTATTGTCAGCAAATTATATCGATTTACAGTATGACTTTTACTTTATATAGTCTATTTTTTTTCCTTGGATAGGACAGTGATGTTTTTGTTCTTGAAGATCCCTTACCCCTCATTAGGTTCATGGTATATACTTTGAGCTTTTTACTGTGAAAAACTGAAAATGAAACATTTTTCAAATTTACAGCTTGAACATACTTTTTGTGCAATGTTCTAGTGGGTTTGCACAGCACTTCACATTGTCTTCTTCTTAAGTAGAGTTTACATGCAATAAGAAATGAGCTTTTAACTAAAGGGCTATTTTAGTTTTAGCAAAAGCATATGTATAATGAAAAGTTTTACATGTTTCAAATATATCATAAATTCTTCACGATCTCTAAGATCTGATCTATGAGTGGATATAAGGCAGTCTGAAAACTTTTAGATGCATGGTTCATTACAGTTCAGTTAAAAGAACTCTATTTTGAAGAAAAATGGTCTTAAATTCTTATATTGTATTATGCCCAGCTAAACTGAATGCCATATATGGCTTCCATCAATAAGGAAAGTTTCACCTGGGCTGAACCTAGGCCAAAGTCTAGTTAGTATTAGACGGATGCCACTTTGCACACCTGAATATCCATACATCACTTAAAATACTTGATATATTATGTAGTGCATGGCACATGGAATTGGATCATATGTTTTATAAACAACAATCTAGATTTGTCCATAAATATTATACTCTAGGTGCCAAAATTTGAAGGGCAGTTTTTAAAGTTAAAAATGTTCATACAATGTACATTATATGGTTGCAGTACACAATCTCCTCCATTTCAGATTTTAATTAATGTATGGAGTGCCCATAATGTTGCAGATTTAATGAGATCTCTACTCTTCTTCTACTGAAACAAATGTGTCAAACAAATGTTTCTACTAACGTCTTGTTGTGCAACATAAATGCTGAGCTGTGGTTTCTTCATGGCTTCGATACAACAAAAGTGGATTGGAAACTATTAAATTGCTCAATCTCACTTCATGCTTCCAGTGCTATACCTCTTCATTTCAATATGACATGAGTCATCTCATTTTCTCTCCAGTCACACAAATCATCACTTTGATTTTTATCCAAGATGAATTCCTCCTTTCAATGTCAGTTCTTCCTTTTTATGTAAACCTACTTGTATCTTTTCTTGTAGTTCCATTGGCAATAATGTTTGATCAGCTCTATCTAGTGAAATACTACCATTGGCCTGTCACAGACTTGGGACACACTTAATGTGGTCATACACCTTAGGCCTCTTTCACATTAGAAGCAGCATGGATCCGGCAGGTGAAGGGTGCCGCCGGATCCGTGCTGCCGCAAGTACACGTGAAGAGCCGGAGCAACACACACACATACACACAGACAGACATAGACATACACACAGACATACACATACACAGACATACTTACATGCTCCCAGCAGCTCCGCACAGCACAGGAGGAGGGCGCGCACATAGTAAGATTCCCCATACCGCCCTCTGCTGGAGGGAGAATCTTCCTATGTGCGCGCAGTCCTCCTCCTCCTGCGATGTGCGGAGCTGCTGGGATGTGTATGTCTGTGTATATGTCTATGTGTATGTCTGTGTGTATGTCTATGCAGGGGCGTAGCTAAAGGCTCATGGGCCCTGGTGCAAGAGTTCAGCTTGAGGGAACTTCCCTCAGTGCTCTGTGTGTCTTCTTATGAGACACAAGGGTCTTTGGGCCCCCTCAGGCTCTTGGGCCCGGTAGCGACTGCTACCTCTGCACCCCCTATAGCTACGCCCCTGTGTATATGTGTATGTCTGTATGTATGTCTGTGTGTATGTGTCTGTCATGTGTGGTGTACTGTGGACGGATCTGTCATGAACTCCATTGAAAGTCAATGGAAGACGGATCCATTTACTGTTGCGGTTTGCTCTCCGTTCTGGAGATGGAACGGAATGCTTTTAGGAGCATTACGTTGTCTTCAGTTCAGTTTTGTCCCCATTGACAATGAATGGGGACAAAACGGAAACATTTTTTTCTGGTATTGAGGCCCTTTGACGGAACTCAATACCGGAAAAAGAAAACGCTAGTGTGAAAGTAGCCTAAGATAGCTTTTGGCTTATTTGACCACAGCAATTCCTTCTGTTCTACCCCCTACATGTGACACTCAACTGAGTGTTAAACTGTGCATATACAGTGAATAGGGAGAGGGTAATAAGATGCTGTAAGACACGTATGATAGTGGCTCATCTCCCTTTAGAAATAAGACAAGGTGTGTTGAAATCCAAAATGCTCAAGCCTTCTTTCTCCCCCACATGCCATCTGAGAAAGTTGGGACACTTTTTTCAGCTTGTCTCATTTATCTAATATGTACACTCATCTTTAGTTCTTGAAACATTAGCCAGAAGTACTTTTACTGATATCACTGCCCCTAGGATATTCTCCCTAGAGTAAACTATTTAAATAGAATTCAAAGACCTCCACTAGACATCAGCAGCATATGGAGGTATTGGAGAGCCTCAAACTGTTTTATCTATCCTGAAGATAGACCATCAATATGAAAATCTAGGAAAACCCCTTTTAACCAATTTCTGCCAGTACTGTCCATTATTGTTATTCCTGCATACTCTGAACAATGAAATCTATGGCCTTGGATGACTGAGCAATGCCAGATGAATGCATAGACAAGATGACTTCTGCTACTGATAAAAAGGCAGAACCTTTAATAACCTGAGATAACTCCTTTAAAGACCCTTTATGATAACTGATAAGAAACTCCTGAAGACAGATTAAAGGGTTCTTCAGTTCTTTAAAACTGATGATCTATCCTCTGGATAAGCTCTGATCACTTGAATGGAGCTTAGCCCCGCCCAGGCCAGTGATACTAGTGGTGACGTCACTGGCCTGCGGTAAACACAAAGAAGGCCGCGGCGCTCCTGCAGCGCCGCTGCCTTCTCAAACAGCTGATCAGCAGGGGTCCTGAGTGTCGGACCGCCGCCGATCAGAGACTGATGATCTATCCAGAGGATAGGTCATCAGTTTTACAGAACTGCAGAACTCCTTTAAGTTTTAAACATCTACAAGAATGGACACTGTGTGGAGTCTATATTTCTGCACACCCATTAATTTGAGTGAATGAGTCTTGTGAGAAGAACAAAGATTGATTGTGGTTTTCTTGGCACGTAGATATTTGCTCATGTGAAGATATCCATTTAGGATCGGTCAGTGTTCAGTTTGGATGTTGTCTATTCTAAACTTTTTACAGCACCCAGATTGAAATACCATTCATGTAAAATGGCCCTAATGAATTACTATCATGGAATGCTCTAGTCTCCATCAAAGATTTGATCACTTCTATACAGTTTCCACATGGTTTAACATGTTGAAATGCCTAAAATACTTTCATGTCTGGCCAGCTCATACCCATCCTCATCAAAATGAACATGGGCCCTGATTTTTCATTCTTTTCCTTTTTCTAACTGTTTGGATTTTGTACATTTTTTTTTTTTTTTGCATTTTTACACCACTCACTCCAGTTTTTAGACAACTCACTCCAGTAGGAGGGTGGAGTAGGAAAACTGAAGTAGCTTATGTAGACAAAAGTGTTAGGTTTAAGAATAAGAAAAATTTTACAAACAACATGTGACGTGATAAATGTAGAATAAAATATTCTAACGCAAACACTGACTTCAAATATTCTCCTGATGATAAAATCCCCTCATGGTATTTTTCTTACTAAAGTAGAGAGGACCTGCTTATTTAATGTATTAGGTAATTCTAAAATTAGGTGTAAATTTACACAATTGGCATACATAAAAAAGAATATTAAAAAAAAAAACCTACACACGGGAGGAGACAATGGAAATAACATCTGTATTTTCCATAGTGCCCTACCCAAATACTTTGTTGTTAGCATTGGCTAGCACTAAGTTATTAGAAAATTTTGGTCTCGGTTGCTTTCAGAACTAGTGTGAAGAATGTGTAAAATTGGTTTAACAGTAAACATTTACTACCTATATTTTTATTCCTTTTGTAAACTTGTATTAAGATAAAATATGTCATGATAGTTCAGTAGAGGCTAGCTGCTAAACTTTTGCCTTTCTATTACTTCATCTGTGCAACATATCGGTTTTTCATAAAACTGTCCCACTGAGAACTTTAATTTAAACTGTCTGAAGTTCTTTTGGCATTCAATGTGAAAATGAGAAATCTGTTCTCCAGAACCCTTGGATTCAAATACCATTTTTAAGCTTAATTTGGAAACACTTTCCATATAAGAGCCATAAAATGGTCAACTCCCACTCTATTCATTTTGTGTCCAAAATGCTGATGTGAACAATTTACTCGAAAGGAGGGAGGAAAGTGAGATTAGAAAGAGAGTTCCTCTGCAGAGTTTTATTTCACTCTTTAAGTTTAGAAACTCTGGGGTACATTTATTAAGATGGTCTTATTACAAGCCAGTCTTACTCCCATGCTGGCATCAGATGTGCCACAATTGAGAAATGCACACCTCTTAATGATTGTGGTACATCTGTTCACATCCAATGCATCTGGTAAATTTCTGATATAATCTATGACAGTTTCCTGGTGTAAATAAGCATGTAGATAAATGTGACAAGCTGGCTTTAGCCACTCCTGCAACCTCCCCCATTAGAAATGGCACAGGTGGAAATGGCACAGAAACATGAATTGGATTTACATGGACACATGACTAACAGACACTGGGGGTCTATCAGTCTCATATGCTAATGAATGCTGTAAGTATGCAGCTACTAAATAGACAAAAGCTGTTGGTACAGTAGAAGACCAATTAATAAATACCAATATTAAACATTTAACACAATTGTATGGTTGCAGGGTTGGACTGGTACCAGAGAATACTCAGCTGGCCCAGGTTCTCCATAGTGGGCCCTAATGATCCAGGAGAAAAAACATTTTGCTGTCTTTGGAGCCAGTCACTTACCACTTGGGTCTATTTATTCGATTCAAAACTGGTTACTTTATAGATGATATAGAGGTTGGGCCATCTAGAATATTTTCATCTTGGGGTTCCAACACTGGGGACTTGGACATAGCTGCTACCTGACAGGCTAAATTAAATACATAGTCATAGAAATCCTTTACTACAATTAAATGAGAAACCTTATATTTGTGTAACTGGAGTTCAATATAATAAAATAACAAAATATAGCCCACATCAACCTATTTTTTTATTCCGATAAACCATCAGTGTGAGACATCATCTGTCTATATGCCTTATTAGCACCTACTGAGGTCATAGAGAGGGTCATCTGCTCAGGACTCCCTTCCTTGAGTTAATAGCAACCCAGCCCATCCTTCCATTACAGATTTAGGCATTCTGGGAAATGAGAGGATGTGTCTTCCCTTGGAAATGAGAGCTAAATTAGAAGTCCCCCTCCCTGGGATTAAAAGTCCCCCTCCCTGGACCAGTCAGTTTTAGACATCATTTGGCCAGACGACCCCCAAAAAATGATTCAGTAGCTTGGCATTCTGGGCCTGCGGGGATAGCTCTTCACATCCATGCAGACACTATATTAGTTATATATAATTGACTTGTCTACAATATTTTCTACAATATAGGGTCACTTTTAGATTTTTTTCCAGGGCCACTATGGTTTTCAATTCATGACTGCAAAGACCAGAACTGTAGCGATCAACTGGTTGTCCACCAGCTTCTATTGCAAGTTGGTTGGGACAAATTTTAAAGTTAACTTTATAAAGTTAACTAACTGATCGGTGGTGGTCCAAATGCTGAGACCCCCATTAATCCTGAGAATGTGGGTTCCCATGTTCTTGTCCTCATGAAGCAGCAGGTCAAACATGTGCTCTGCAGATCCACTCATTCTCTATGGGACTGCTGGAAATAGCTTAGCAGTACATATTATTCAGCTGAAAGAGAGCACTGTTGCTAGGAAATACTGTTGTCAAGAGCTGTATTTGGTCTGCACAATGATAAGATAGGTGATATGTCTCAAGTAGAACCCACCTGAATGCCAGGAACTAAATTTTCCCATCAGAACATTACCCAGGTTGTCACACTGCCTCCACCTGCTTGTCTTCTTTCAATAGTGCATTCTGGTGTGATCTTTTCCCCAGGTAAATGACCCACACACACCTGGTCTTCCACATGATGTAAGATAAAATGTGATTTATTACACAAGGTCACCCTTTTCCATTGCTCCAGTCTAGTACTAATCCTCATGTGCATAAGAGGTGGTGAACAGGGGTCAGTATGGGCATTCTGTCACATATACAGCTATGTAGTCCAGTACACAGTGGGTGGAATTTATAAAGATATGACTTTTTGAAGTCACTTTTGAATTCACTTAGAGTTGGTGAAAGGTTTTCCAAAAGTATCCAAAGTCACATGATTTGTGATAAATTTGGTGCAATCATCTAAAATTGTTGCTCCATTTTTTGTCTTTTGTGAATTTTTAAGTCACAGTCATGTCACAGTGACAATGTCACAGTGACAAATCTGTCTAGAAGCTGATTACCATACCAAACCATACCCACTATTATTCCACTTTTCAAAAGTCACAAGGGAGGTGTAAAATGGCAAAAAGTCACACTTGCACCAACTTTTGTGACACTAATCTGTACTTCAACATTTCTGCCTGTATTGTTTTATATGAGAGAGCATACAGGATCAGTAATAGGAAAATATCCTACTGTCAAATCACCAAAATGCAATTTTTTATAGACTGTATTATCTCTGCTAACTACAGTTTTGAATAGGATTCATTTAATAATTACTGTAATTTCAGTGAAACCGGTGCTAAAAAAAATAAAAATACATCAGCTTTTTAGCATGTATAGAATTGCCTAACCATATAAGTATGAACTTTAATCAGTAATTTTCTTTTCAGGTCTAGAACATGTGCCCAAAAATATTCCTGCAGACACAACTTTACTTGACTTACAGAATAACAAGATAACTGAAATAAAGGATGATGATTTCAAGAATCTGAAAAACCTTCATGTAAGATATTCTACATTTTTCCAAATTCCACAACGACAAAGCAAAAGTATAATGAAAAAACTGGGTCATTTAAAAAAAGTGGGT
The DNA here is from genome assembly GCA_900303285.1 of Rhinella marina. Taxonomy (NCBI): domain Eukaryota; kingdom Metazoa; phylum Chordata; class Amphibia; order Anura; family Bufonidae; genus Rhinella; species Rhinella marina. Next base: position 25,725 of record ONZH01021713.1, read on the forward strand.
CATTTATTAAGCAGAACTACACCTATATTGGGCTTATTTCAGGCACAGCTATTTTACCATTTTTTATGCTTGGTTTAGAAAAAAAGGTCTACATGTAAGACAGCAAGGAAGTTGTCTTACATTTAGAACTTGTGGAGGATCCGCCATAGTTATGAAGAGATTGGCTCCTCTTTATAACTTCAGCGGAACCACCGCCAGCTTAGGGCTTTATTAAGACTGGCGTCTAAAATGTACCCCTAAAAATATTTTCTGTATGGATACACAAAATCACCAGTACTTTCCCTTGACATGATTAGTATGGCCTCATCTGGAATATGCTGTTCAGTTCTGGGCTCCGGTTTATAGGAAGGATGTCCTGGAGCTGGAAAGGGAGCAGAGACAGGCAACTAAACTGATAAGGGGCATAGAGCATCTTAGCTATGAAGAAATATTGAAGGAGTTAAACTTGTTTAGTCTTGAGAAGAGACGTATAAGGGGGGACATGATCAACCTGTATAAGTATGTAAATGGCCCATACAAAAAATATGGTGAAAAACTGTTCCAGGTAAAATCCCCTCAAAAGACAAGGGGGCACTGCCTCCGCCTGAAGAAGCAAAGGTTCAGACTCCAGGGGCGACAAGCCTTTTTTACTATAAGAACTGTGAATCTGTGGAACAGTCTACTGCAGGAGCTGGTCACAACAAAGACAGCTGAGGGCTTCAAAACAGGCTTAGATAAATTCTTAGAGAAAAAGAAGGTCACCACATATTAAGAAATGTAGAGTCATGTCTTAAGGTTACCCGTCCCCCTCCTCTTCATCACTCCTACCCCCTCCCTTGGTTGAACTTGATGGACATGTGTCTTTTTTCACCCGTATTAACTATGTAACTATGTAACTTAACTATGTAACACCAATAGTAGGACAAGGTTGAAGGACCACATCCAACATCACAATATAAAACATAAAAGGATATACACATTAAAAAAAACTTTTTATCTGATCAAACAACCCCTTTAAAACTGGGAATGTTGGGAATTAATCTGGTTGTTAATGTTAGCTCTTTGCAGAGAACTGTTACAATGAGGACAGAAATATATCAGTGTGAAAAAAAACTCAGTGTGAACATATACTAAAGCCAATACAGTGAACGAAGCTTAGTACGTGTGGGTGGTCTGCTGCAGAGATATCCAAAAGAATCTTTAGAGAGTAGTTGTTATTAGCTTTAGCCATCAGGAGATCATTTGAGACTTTACTAAGGACAGTTTCTGTAGAGTGTAGAATTCAAAAGCTAGATTGTGAAGGGCTGAAACCAGTATTATCATAGATATAGCTAATTAGAGGATAGTAGACATTGAGGGGAACATTTATCATTCCCTGTACACCAGAAAACTGGTGTCATAAAAGTCACAAACTTTGTCGCTCACTTCACTGCAACTTTTTTGGGGCTTTGAGCCCTCATACCACTTTAAAAAAGTGATGTGGGACTGGGTATAGCTTTGTTAGTAAACTGTTGTGCCAGAAAGCCTATATAGGTTAAATTTGAGATACCACCTTCCTTGCTGGTTTAGATTTCAGTTCTGGTTCACAGACCTGCACAGATGCACTACAGTTGTTCAGAGGCATGCACCTCAACTATTGTCGAGTATCTGATGCCAGCAGGGAGTAGATTGAGACCAGTTTGTAAAAAGTGAGTATTAATAAATATCCCACTGAGTTTGGAGATCAAGGATAGAATAGAGACACATCTGTAGTTGCCAGTGCAGGATGAGTCAAGCTTGGGTTTTTTGGTAATGGGACAATAACATCACGTCTAATGGCTGAAAAATATTCCGGCAAAATCCATGTTCCAAAGGCCAAAGAATGCTTTCTCCCCTCTGAGCTCTGTTGTGTGCCCAAACAGCAGTTTATGACCACACATAGGGTATTCAGTAATCAGTATGTCTTTGGAGTGTGGGAGGAAAGTGGGGTACTCGAAGGAAACCATGCAAACATGGGGAGAACATACAAATTCCATGCATAATAAAGGGATTCCCAAATTCATAAGATGCTTCTTTCATTTTCCTTTCTGTGTTAGGCAAGTTACAGACTAGGGCCACATATTTTATATTTTCAAACACTGTATAATCAGGGTAGTATATGTTGAGTTATGTTTCTCTGTTTGCATCTGCTATGTTACAAAAATGGATTGAAATTGAAATTCTGAGAAAAATACATTTTTAAATGATATCTTAATTTTGCCCTAATCCCTATGAAACACATAGAAGTTAAACAAAAACTCTAATTTTGAACATGGCATATCTAATATATAGGTGCCTCAAAGCCACTTCAGTACTGAATTGGTCTATAAAAAACTATTGCAAAATTCATTAGACTTTTAAAAAAATAAAAAGACATTTAAAACATTGTGTCAATATAAAGTAGTGCTGCAACACGTTTTTTTATGCAGTTTTTTAAGCCAAAATCAGGAGTGGATCATAAATGAAGAGAAAGTATTAAGGACAGACCCCACCTCTTTTTGGTTAAAAAAATCCATAAAAAAACTGAACGTGTGACAGCACCCTTACAAGCAGAAAAAAAACTAGGCTGAGTTCTTAAGAAGTTAAAAGAGTAGGCAAAGGTACCTGAGTAATGATAGCTGTACAAAGGAAAAGGTATGAAGGCACAGGGTCACTAATACAGGTAGTAGGGAGAAAAGAAGAGAGCAGCCTACAGACTTCTTCCATTATGAAGTTACATACTGAAAGTTGATTATCCTGTGATAGATCCAGAAAAAATAAAGTAAATGGAGCTGCACTGTCATAAAGTCCACTTGAAAGAGTGAGTGCAGATGTTCATATGACCAGACTCAAAGTTCAGTAGTCGACCCACGATAGAAAGAAATGAAGCAGCACTCCAATAGCTTTAAACCAAGAATTGCATTTATTTACCCATAGCTTACAACCCAAAGTTTCAGCATCTCAATTGAGCTAGTTTCAGTAGGAGCTGAAATGTTCCCCTGAAAGCTTTGGGTGAATAAATCTGATACTTGGCAAAAAGGTATTGGTGTACTGCTTCATTCCTTTCTTTTGAGATCTGTGATAGGTGCCTGCACTTTAGGACTAAAGATAAAGTATATAGTATAAGTGAGCCATTTTGGAATATTAGAATGTGTGGAGATCAGAATGGTAAATAGGATTGTTTGGAGAAGGGCACAGATACATTTTAAGCATGAACTTTTTATAGAGGAGATCTGCTGAAATAGGTGATGTTGGTGATGTTAGTCATAGATATTCGGCACACCTAGAACATTGTTAAAATTATTTTTAGGTGAAGTTCCTGCCTTCTGTGCCATTTGGAGTGCAGGGAGAACCTGCTTTGGACAGGGAACTTTTCAGAGTTTCATTGTAGTGTTTACCAGCTGGAGTGGGAAAGGGAAAGAAGTGCTTGCGTCCAATAAAGAATGCAAAGTCTTTATAATTTTCGTTGTTGCTAGATGGGATTTTCAATGCTGCGCTTGCGCCAATACTCAGACCAACGGCCTGGGTGTGAGATTGATAGGGCCAGGCAAGCAGAAGTGTCTTTAGCAGCAGGATGTTGATGAACTGGTACTCTAAAAGCATCAGCCAGCACCTCAGTGCTCCTGGAGCCTAATTTCCATATTACACGAAATTGACTTTTCTCCTGAACGTGCAATGTGGAAGAATACATACAGTGCCTACAAGTAGTATTCAACCCCCTGCAGATTTAGCTGGTTTGATAAGATGCAAATAAGTTAGAGCCTTCAAACTTCAAACAAGAGCAGGATTTATTAACAGATGCATAAATCTTACAAACCAAAAAGTTATGTTGCTCAGTTAAATTTTAATACATTTTAAACATAAAAGTGTGGGTCAATTATTATTCAACCCCTAGGTTTAATATTTTGTGGAATAACCCTTGTTTGCAATTACAGCTAATAATCGTCTTTTATAAGACCTGATCAGGCCGGCACAGGTCTCTGGAGTTATCTTGGCCCACTCCTCCATGCAGATCTTCTCCAAGTTATCTAGGTTCTTTGGGTGTCTCATGTGGACTTTAATCTTGAGCTCCTTCCACAAGTTTTCAATTGGGTTAAGGTCAGGAGACTGACTAGGCCACTGCAACACCTTGATTTTTTCCCTCTTGAACCAGGCCTTGGTTTTCTTGGCTGTGTGCTTTGGGTCGTTGTCTTGTTGGAAGATGAAATGACGACCCATCTTAAGATCCTTGATGGAGGAGCGGAGGTTCTTGGCCAAAATCTCCAGGTAGGCCGTGCTATCCATCTTCCCATGGATGCGGAGCAGATGGCCAGGCCCCTTGGCTGAGAAGCAGCCCCACAGCATGATGCTGCCACCACCATGCTTGACTGTAGGGATGGTATTCTTGGGGTCGTATGCAGTGCCATCCAGTCTCCAAACGTCACGTGTGTGGTTGGCACCACAGATCTCGATCTTGGTCTCATCAGACCAGAGAACCTTGGACCAGTCTGTCTCAGAGTCCTCCAAGTGATCATGAGCAAACTGTAAACGAGCCTTGACATGACGCTTTGAAAGTAAAGGTACCTTACGGGCTCATCTGGAACGGAGACCATTGCGGTGGAGTAATGGTTACCATAAGTAACCACTAGTGCGGTGGTTACTTATGGTATTGACTGAAACCAATGTCCCCACTGCCATGAGATTTTCCCGGAGCTCCTTCCTTGTTGTCCTCGGGTTAGCCTTGACTCTTCGGACAAGCCTGGCCTCGGCACGGGAGGAAACTTTCAAAGGCTGTCCAGGCCGTGGAAGGCTAACAGTAGTTCCATAAGCCTTCCACTTCCGGATGATGCTCCCAACAGTGGAGACAGGTAGACCCAACTCCTTGGAAAGGGTTTTGTACCCCTTGCCAGCCTTGTGACCCTCCACGATCTTGTCTCTGATGGCCTTGGAATGCTCCTTTGTCTTTCCCATGTTGACCATGTATGAGTGCTGTTCACAAGTTTGGGGAGGGTCTTAAATAGTCAGAAAAGGCTGGAAAAACAGATAATTAATCCAAACATGTGAAGCTCATTGTTCTTTGTACCTGAACTACTTCTTAATACTTTAGGGGAACCAAACAGAATTCTGGTGGTTTGAGGGGTTGAATAATAATTGACCCACACTTTTATGTTTAAAATGTATTAAAATTTAACTGAGCAACATAACTTTTTGGTTTGTAAGATTTATGCATCTGTTAATAAATCCTGCTCTTGTTTGAAGTTTGAAGGCTCTAACTTATTTGCATCTTATCAAACCAGCTAAATCTGCAGGGGGTTGAATACTACTTGTAGGCACTGTAAGGTATCCTTGGAATTAGCAGGGTCAACCCTACTAGGCAGCATTCCTGGTTTAAAAGAGTTGATCTTGCTGACAGATGCTATTTAATGCTTGGCTTGGTACATCTACCTGCATGCCATTTTCATTTAGTTGATGCCTTATTCTAGAAGTGAAATGGATTCTGCATTGTATTTTTCCACATGACTTAATCCCTAAGAGTTGTAAAATCGGTCATAATTAGATCACACATATCGCTTAGAGGTCATCTCCAAAAGCTGATCACAAGCCCAGTAATGTTCAAAATGCAGGCCAAAAAGGATATTACAAGACCGGCTGTTAGTAGTGGTTATAGAAAACATCTGTTAGTCTTAAAAAACAAGAAATTAGAAAAGTCTTAGCAAAAAGGAGCAAATATTACTGTTAGATATCTTATACTATATAGAATATAATCCAACATTTTCAGATATTCAACATCAAAAAGTACAATTACATACATAAAAAGTATTTTAACTGATGTTGGGCAATAATGCTAGAAAAACTAAACTATATTTGTAAAAATAAATTAAAAAGGACAAGCTTTTGGAGCTTGGGGCTCCAAAGCTGACCCGTTCTTAGGGTTCTTGGGGATTTCAGCAGTGCATACCCTTCTTATCTACATGTCATTATACACTTTTGTTAGAAATCCTGCAGCTGTATAGAATGTTGTTAGCATAATAAATTGGTTCACCAATGTTGTCTATACACAGTACAGCCTGGCCTCAGGATCCACATTGCTGCTAATTGCTGCATGAGTATTCAGAGGCCAGGCTGCACCATGTAATAACACCCTAAAGGTGCAAATGCCATAGTTGTGTTAACCATTTTTTTCCTTCTCAGTGAAAGGGTCTGTCTGTCAGTTTGTCACCTACAAAATCATTTTCATAGCAAGGATACTGCCATGAAGCATAACCATACCTTTCTTGTGAAAATCCATTCATCTAATCCTAAGATTATGTTTACCTTTATTTTTAAGCAAATAAGGTTTTCAGTGCAGTGTGGACAGGCCCAATCCATTTGGTGCTTCATCTCTCTGCCAGTAATGCCAGCCAGCATCTTCCTTCTTGTTTGATTGATGGTCCCTGAGATAGCAGAGCAGTAGTGTTGACACACGGGAAACCAGCCATACTAAACAGCATGGTACCACCTACAGTGGATCAAAAAGAGAAGTCATGAGAACAGAAATATTTCTCCTGACTGGATTTTCATAAGGAAGGTGTGGTTATGTTTCGAGGTCTCTGTCCTACATGATGTTATGCTTTGTTGCAATACTTGACAGCATAATCATGATGAACTAAACATTTATTGTAATAATATCACATTTTGCTTGTAGGCGTTAATCCTTGTTAACAACAAAATTAAATCCATCAGTCCTACTGCTTTCGCCTCACTCACAAAGCTGGAACGACTCTACTTATCCAAAAATAACTTGAAGGAACTTCCAACCAATATGCCCAAGTCACTTCAGGAGCTGCGTGTGCATGAAAACATGATAACCAAAGTGAAGAAGTCTGTGTTTGATGGACTGAATAACATGATTGTTATTGGTAAGTTATAAATTTGTATAAAATATTAACTAGTTTTCCTGAAATTTTATACAATTTCAGATAATTACTTTGTGCAACTGTCAACACACAGGTCTGCCCATCATTAAATAGATTGTTCAGCCTAGGAGCCAACAACTCCAATTGTCCTAACCTGTGTCCCATAAAAAAACACACTGTCCTTGGTTGGCCACTGCCCTATACTTGGTTGCTTCCCATCTGGCAGAACCAGGAAATGGCTTGGTCCCATGACCTCTATGGCCAATCACAGGCCTCAGCAGTCAAATCTGTTTGAATAGCATATCAAAGGTGAGTGTGTTTTTTTTAATGGGGCAAAGGTTAGGACCACTGGAGTTGTCAGCTCCTAGAACAGACAACCCATTTAAAGAAGATATACTAACTGGTCTTTCAGTTTTTCCTGTTGTTTTACTCTACTTTCATTATTGAGAGTTAGGAACACTTGTGGTTATTCATGCCTTACTATATGATATGACTAATATGGTGTTTAAGCAATGGATCATTTAAAGGATGGGGCAGGCCAATAGCAAATAAAAAATAAGGCTACTTTCAGGTGCTGCTTCATACCAACACACTCCTAACCACCAGGGATAGAAGGTCTTGGTGTTTCCATTCCATTAATGTATATTTTGAAATTCCATATTTGCTAACCACATACAGTACAGACCAAAAGTTTGGACACACCTTCTCATTCAAAGAGTTTTCTGTATTTTCATGACTATGAAAATTGTAGATTCACACTGAAGGCATCAAAACTATGAATTAACACATGTGGAATTATATACTTAACAAAAAAGTGTGAAACAACTGAAAATATGTCTTATATTCTAGATTCTTTAAAGTAGCCACCTTTTGCTTTGATTACTGCTTTGCACACTCTTGGCATTCTCTTGATGAGCTTCAAGAGGTAGTCACCTGAAATGGTATTCCAACAGTCTTGAAGGAGTTCCCAGAGATGCTTAGCACTTGTTGGCCCTTTTGCCTTCACTCTGTGGTCCAGCTCACCCCAAACCATCTCGATCGGGTTCAGGTCTGGTGACTGTGGAGGCCAGGTCATCTGGCGTAGCACCCCTTCACTCTCCTTCTTGGTCAAATAGTCCTTACACAGCCTGGAGGTGTGTTTGGGGTCATTGTCCTGTTGATAAATAAATGATGGTCCAACTAAATGCAAACCGGATGGAATAGCATGCCGCTGCAAGATGCTTTGGTAGCCATGCTGGCTCAGTATGCCTTTAAGTTTGAATAAATCCCCAACAGTGTCACCAGAAAAGCACCCCCACACCATCACACCTCCTCCTCCATGCTTCACGGTGGGAACCAGGCATGTAGTTCCAGTTCACCTTTTCTGCGTCGCACAAAGACACGGTGGTTGGAACCAAAGATCTCAAATTTGGACTCATCAGACCAAAGCACAGATTTCCACTGGTCCATTCCTTGTGTTTTTTAGCCCAAACAAGTCTCTTCTGCTTGTTGCCTGTCCTTAGCAGTGGTTTCCTAGCAGCTATTTTACCATGAAGGCCTGCTGCACACAGTCTCCTCTTAACAGTTGTTGTAGAAATGTGTCTGCTGCTAGAACTCTTTGTGGCATTGACCTGGTCTCTAATCTGAGCTGCTGTTAACCTGCGATTTCTGAGGCTGGTGACTCGGATTTACTTATCCTCCGCAGCAGAGGTGACTCTTGGTCTTCCTTTCCTGGGGCGATCCTCATGTGAGCCAGTTTCTTTGTAGCACTTGATGGTTTTTGCGACTGCACTTGGGGACACTTTCAAAGTTTTCCCAATTTTTGGACTGACTGACCTTCATTTCTTAAAGTAATGATGGCCACTCGTTTTTCTTTACTTAGCTGCTTTTTTCTTGACATAATACAAATTCTAACAGTCTATTCAGTAGGACTATCAGCTGTGTATCCACCTGACTTCTGCCCAACACAACTCATGGTCCCAACCCCATTTATAAGACAAGAAATCCCACTTATTAAACCTGACAGGACACACCTGTGAAGTGAAAACCATTTCAGGTGACTACCTCTTGAAACTCATCAATAGAATGCCAAGAGTGTGCAAAGCAGTAATCAAAGCAAAAGGTGGCTACTTTGAAGAACCTAGAATATAAGACGTATTTACAGTTTCAAACTTTTTTGTTAAGTATATAATTCCACATGTGTTAATTCATAGTTTTGATGCCTTCAGTGTGACTCTACAATTTTCATAGTCATGAAAATACAGAAAACTCTTTGAATGAGAAGGTTTGTCCAAACTTTTGGTCTGTACTGTACCTCTGAAGGTTTTCACTAGTTATAGAGGCCTCTCTAGGAGGTAATAGCAGTGGCATGTGCACATAGTACATAGGACTACCGTTTTTTTTGTGTTATTTTTGATCAAACAAATGCTTGCAGTTGTTCCATATTACAGCAAACTGTCTCATCTTGCTGTTACTAAGGTGAGATGGGACTAAACCCTGACCACCAGGTAGATGGGAAACTGTGGAGTGGGCTGACACTGCGCTGTTTTAGTAGTTCCCTTTAATGTTCCCATAGCTGCCATGCACTGCAATAGGAGTTACTGAAACAGCAAAGCGCCAGGTCACTCCACTATTTCCTGGGGGTTGGGCTTAGTCTCACCCTACCTTTGAAATGACGAGATAAGGCAACCCCCTTAAGAATATGTAGCTAACATTAGGATTTGTATGTATTACAAATGCATCGTAGATATATTCCCACAAAGAAAGATCAAAGAGCATGCTTTAACATATCTTTATCTAAGCCTTGTGCCCGCTCAACATTAAAAAAATATATGTTAGTTCAAAAATAACTGCCTGCTGGTCAGTGAAGGTGAAGAACCGCAGTGCTACAATCACTTCCACTGTATGGGAGTAATTGATGGCTAGTACCTTCTCTCATCTACATACAGATTCATTATTTTTGGGCAGCAGAGCACACAATTCACACAGCATGATCTGTTGCCCAGGAATAATTATCTAATGTGCTGCACGGAAGATCATTTCACTTGATGAACAAGCATTTTGCTCATTCATCGGAAGATCATCAGCACATGGCAGTAGTAAAGTTTGTTTGTAGTAAACTTTTAGGAACCATGGAATCTCAGAAGTTGCAGACCACGTAAAGTTACAGAGCAGGGTTACTGAGTGTTGAGGTGCATAGTGCATAAAAGTTGCCAACGCTCTACTAACTTAGTAATTGCAGAGTTTCAAACCACCTGTCATGAACATCAACACAAAAACTGTGTTCTGTGATGCAAGTCTTACATCACCATGACCATGCCAAGCATTGGATGGAGTGGTGCAAAGCATGTCACCACTGGACTCTACAGTCATGGCCAAAAGTTTTGAGAATGATACAAATATTAATTTTTACAAAGTCTACTGCTTCAGCTTTTATAATGGCAATTTGCATATACTCCAGAATGTTATAAAGAGTGATCAGCTTAACAGCAATTACTTGCAAAGTCAATATTTGCCTAGAAAATGAACTTTATCCCCCAAAACACATTTCAACATCATTGCAGCCCTGCCTTAAAAGGACCAGCTAACATTGTTTCAGTGATTGCTCCATTAACACAGGTGTGGGTGTTGATGAGGACAGGGCTGGAGATCAATCTGTCATGATTAAGTAAGAATGACACCACTGGACACTTTAAAAGGAGGCTGGTGCTTGGCATCATTGTTTCTCTTCTGTTAACCATGGTTATCTCTAAAGAAACACGTGCAGTCATCATTGCACTGCACAAAAATGGCCTAACAGGGAAGAGTATCGCAGCTAGAAAGATTGCACCTCAGTCAACAATCTATTGCATCATCAAGAACTTCAAGGAGAGAGGTTCCATTGTTGCTAAAAAGGCTCCAGGGCGCCCAAGAAAGACCAGCAAGCGCCAGGACTGTCTCTTAAAAGTGTTTCAGCTGCTGGATCGGGCTTCCAGCAGTGCAGAGCTTGCTCAGGAATGGCAGCAGACAGGTGTGAGTGCATCTGCACGCACTGTGAGGCGGAGACTCTTGGAGCAAGGCCTGGTCTCAAGGAGGGCAGCAAAGAAGCCACTTCTCTCCAGAAAAAACATCAGGGACAGACTGATATTCTGCAAAAGGTACAGGGAGTGGACTGCTGAGGACTGGGGTAAAGTCATTTTCTCTGATGAATCCCCTTTGCGTTTGTTTGGGACATCTGGAAAACAGCTTATTCGGAGAAGACGAGGTGAGCGCTACCACCAGTCTTGTCTCATGCCAACTGTAAAGCATCCTGAAACCATTCATGTGTGGGGTTGCTTCTCAGCCAAGGGAATCGGCTCTCTCACAGTCTTGCCTAAAAACACAGCCATGAACAAAGAATGGTACCAGAATGTCCTCCGAGAGCAACTTCTCCCAACCGTCCAAGAGCAGTTTAGCGATCAACAATGCCTTTTCCAGCATGATGGAGCACCTTGCCATAAAGCAAAGGTGATAACTAAATGGCTCAGGGAACAAAACATAGAGATTTTGGGTCCATGGCCTGGAAACTCCCCAGATCTTAATCCCATTGAGAACTTGTGGTCAATCATCAAGAGACGGGTGGACAAACAAAAACCTACAAATTCTGACAAAATGCAAGCATTGATTGTGCAAGAATGGACTGCTATCATTCAGGATTTGGTCCAGAAGTTGATTGAGAGCATGCCAGGGAGAATTGCAGAGGTCCTGAAGAAGAAGGGTCAACACTGCAAATATTGACTTGCTGCATTGACTCATTCTAACTGTCAATATAAGCTTTTGTTACTCATAATATGATTGCAATTATATTTCTGGATGTGATACAAACATCTGACAAACACACATAAAAACCAGAGGGCAGCAGATCATGTGAAAATATAATATTTGTGTCATTCTCAAAACTTTTGGCCATGACTGTACAGCAGTGGAAATGTGTTGTGTGGAGTGACAAATCATGCCACTCTATCTGGCAGTCTGTTGGACGAGTCTGGGTTTGGTGAATGCCGGGAGAACATTGCTTTCTTGACTGCTTTGGTCCAACTGTAAAGTATGGTGGAGGAGGTATAATGCTATGGGGTTGTTTTTCAGGGGTTGCCATAGTCCCCTTAGTCTCAGTGAAGGGAGATCTTAAAAGGGGTTGTCTCACTTCAGCAAATGGCATTTATCATGTAGAGAAAGTTAATACAAGGCACTTACCAATTGTGATTGTCCATATTGCCTCCTTTGCTGGCTTCATTCATTTTTCCAGTGCACTATACACTGATTATATGCAGAGGTTAGAACCACAATGCAATCCGGCAGTGCTGGCCAAGCATGAACACTATAGGAAAAAGTGCTGCCCTCTCTTGTGATCGAGACCATGGGAGTGCACATAAGCTGGCGCTTTTTTCTATAGTATGCAAACACAGCTACCACTGCTGGATTGCAGGGTGGTCGCAAGCCCTGAAGACAAGTAGTGTATAATGTGATGGCAATATGGACAATCACAATACATAGTATAGTAAGTGCCTTTGTCTACATGATAAATTATATGTGCTGAAGTGAGCCAACACCTAATTCTTCAGCTTAATGAGGCATTTTGGACAATTGTAAGTTCCATATTTTTGGGAACAGTTTAGGGAAGACTATTTTCTGTTCTAGCATGACTGGGTTCCAGTGCACAAAGCAAGGTCCATAAAGGTATGGTTGGGTGAGTTTGGTGTGGAAGAACTTAACTGTCCCGGCACAGAGCCCCAACCTTAACTACATCGGACACTTTTGTGATAAACTAAAACAGAGACTGCGAGCCAGGCTTTCTCGTCAGTGCCTGACCACACAAATGCTCTTCTATGTGTGTGTGTCCATATATGCTGTACTATTATATCTTGTACTGCCTTCCGATATTTATGTATCTTAATTTTGTAGAACTGGGGACAAATCCCATTGAAAGTTCTGGGGTTGAAAAAGGAGCTTTCCAAGGAATGAAGAAACTATCCTACCTCAGAATTGCAGACACTAACATTACAAGTGTTCCTAAAGGTAAGACATTATTGTTCTATTTTTTCGCTCATCGCTCATCCCCATAGTAACTAGTTGTTTGCTGGCAGCAGATTGTAATTAGACAGCACGATCTGCCTTCTGGTAAACAATGATTTTTAAGCCTGTTGAAAAATCTGAATTGACTGACAAGTGAGCTTTGCGCATTCATCGGGTAATCGGCGGCAGTATTACACTGCTAGATCATCTCTAATGAGCATTACTATTAAAGGTGTTGTCTGACTTATGAATAAAAATATATAGCACTCTAAATCTGATGGGCAGCAATATATAACTCAATTAAGCAAGTTTTAGGCAAAAGAAAATCTATATTTCCACATTTCCCTGGTTCTCTTCTGGTCTTTGTTTACCTGCAGTAATAACAATCTCTGCCCCTCCCCCTTCCTGCTATGCAAAGGCAGTGAATACAAGAGCTGGCCTGATTGCCATGTCTGCTGGAATACTCTGCAGCATGTTGTATGTGTAGGACTACAAGTCCCAGCTGTACAATGACACTGCTGATACACACAGGGTATTCCCCCTACCTGTTCTTGTACAATACAATACTTTGCATCTCCTCCAGATCAGCTCCAGTATCAGCTCTGTGTCTGTAGGGTGAGGAGGGCAGATCCTGTGTCTCTTTACATCTGCAGCTGCTCTTGTAAAGTCTTCAGTGTGTTCTGGCTAATGGTTAATGGTTCTGGTTAATGTTTTATCTGAAAGAATCCAGGGAGAGAGCAGATAGCAGCCCCGGCAAAGCAGGGGGGCCATGGCCAGTGACGTCTCGTGTACATGCTCTAATCTGCTGGTGTGCAAGATTAGCAGAGAGGCAAGCTGACATCACAGGTCATGTGACCCTGAGTTAAATCTAAGAAACCAGCAGCTTTAGAAGCAGAAAGTGTATGGAAAAACTGTTGTATTTGACTAGTTAGAAACATACAAAGGACAAAAAAATAACTCGGACAACCCCTTTAACACTTGTCAGCGATGATCTGTCTGACAATCAGCCAGTGTAATACTAGCTTACCTTACTGACAGACTGGTACAGAGGGGGAAAAGATCCTGTCCACAAGGTCTTACAGTCTACAATAGAATGGCGAAAGGAGACAATATGTAGTGGTAGAAGCTGCTCATATGTAAGATTTAGTCGAAGAGGTGAGTTTTCAGACTGCTTTTGAAAGTTTGGATTGTGGGGGAAAGTCTGATGTGGTGGAGTAGTAAGTTTAAGATTTTGTGGTATGCACATCTTGCAGATGTTTGTGAGAATCGGAGACTATTAGACTATTAGAAAGTCAGGTCTACTGTATTTAAAAAACAGTGCCGTATTTATTCATGGGTGTCTGACTTTACAGCTCTGTTCTCTTAAAATGGATGGTGGGACAATTCCTCACACAACCTATTGATAAGTTTCATGCAGTTTTGGAAGAAGTTTTTTGTTCTAATGGTTTAGAATCCCTTTAAAACCATCCTAAAATGAAAGTGCAGTAGCTAGCAGCTACCCTACATAGTGGAATGCTTCTGAAAAACATTTTGGAGGTAACAGACTCCCTTTATAGGGGTTGTGCAGTCTGTATTGATGACCTATCCTCTGATCGGTGGGGGTCCAGTACCTGGAGATCCAGTACCTGGTCCAGTACCTGGTACCCCCGCCGATCAGCTGCTTGAAGAAGAGGCAGCGCTCCATGCTTCATCCTCATTACACTGCCTGTCTTCTTGGAAGTGCAGGGTAATTACATTCAGTTGAATGGAGCAAGTACTTGTAATTACACTACGCCACCGCTACAGGGGTGCGCCGCCTCCTCTTCAAACAGCTAATCGACCAGGGTGCCAGGTATTTGACCCCTGCCGATATGTGTAGGACTACACATCCTGAGGATAGATCATCAAAATAAACAGGCTGCACAACCCCTTTAAGTGTATCTTCATCATAAACAACATATAAACATGGATGGAAAGTATATAGCCTACATTATTTTTATGGGCGTAATACACAATCACACAGTGCCACATAGTGTCATAAAGTCCCCGGACAGAGCTTTACACCACACAGTTCCATAGAATTCCTAGAGCTCCATAGTCACATTGTCCTCAGATAGAACTAGACAGTGCCCAGAATGACATAGCTTGTCCACATACTATTCTATGCCCATATACTTCCACACAGAGCAATGAGTTGGATGCTTTTAACACTCACTTAGTTCCTTGCCAAACACTGGCCAGAGAGCTCCATACCTTGCCAGTTCCTTGTGACCTGACAAATAACTCTTCTGCACTGTGCATGCAATTTATGCTGCCCTCTGTTGGTGGAAGATGGTAAAACCTGTGTATTCACATTTTTAGTCTTACATTAGAAAAGGTATCAGAGCACCTGAATAAATAAATAAAAGTCCCAGAGGTGGGTCCTATGACATTGAGACAGAACACAAAATCTGTGATATTTTTAATTTTTATTTTTTTGGGGGGGGGGAAAGGGAGGGGGTGCTGACAGTATTGGTAGTCTAGATGATTTTCAGTTTTTTTCATTCTTATTATTTTGTATTTGTTTTCACTAAACAAAAGTGGTAAGGAGGTCTTTTTCATCTTTTTAAAATGTTTTATTTTTTTATTGTCTTTTTGCTATAGTTTACTTTAGCAGAAACATACGTATAATCTGAATGTTTTGTGCATATGGTAACTGTCTGATTCCCCATTGTCTTTAATCTCTCTCCAGTTAATGGCCAGGAACCAACAGATTTTGTCTCTACACCATCCATCTACCTCTATGTTTATGAACACTATAGGGAACATCCTTTAAACAGCCTGTTGAGAGTGGGTATTCCCAATTTTGCCATAAATTTCAGATAGATGTGGGCCCTCCAAGACTGGTATTTATCTGGCACTTATTTTCGAACCGGGTTTCCCAATCCCTGTTCCACCTGGGGAGGTGGCTGTTGTCCACCAAATCTGGTGAAGAGTGAATGGACAGGTGGCTATGCTTGTGCACAGCTCTTTCCATACAGTTTTATTAGACTTATGAAAATAGCAGATCAAGTGAACTAGGCTGTTTCTGTGAATCTTATAGAAGTGAATGGAGGCAGCCACAAACATACATGCCCACCTCTCCAGTCCTTCCATATTCTTTCCTGGACGTGGTGGTCAGCAGTGAGAAGGGATGGGGATCTGTGGACTCATTATTCTGAATATAGGTATAGGTTGCATAGATGAGACCTGCATTTATCAGAGAATTATGGCATATTCTGTGGATATAACATAAATGTCTAAGATAGGAATACCCCTTTAAAGAGGACCTTTCACCACCTGACATCCCCATATAATAACAGTTCTGGAGCATCTATTTTTATGTCTTTATGCCTGTAAATTATCAATTATCAGATATTTGGACTACTATCTTAAGTGTTTCAAAGCTTTGATTGGATAGTCAGGGAGATTATTGTAATGTCCTAACAAACCCACTTAACCCCTTCCCGACCAGCACCGTACTCAGACTCCTGGCAGTAGAGGGCAGTGGAGCTCCACCACTGCTGCCAGCTTGGCCTACAGGAGGCAGGAGCGTCCTCTGATGTCATTCAGTAGCAGTTCCAGCGAGGAGGACCTCATCTTATGTACCCCAAAATGGTACCAATAAAAACGTCACCTCATCCCGCAAAAAATGAGCCCTCAAAAATAAAAATCATTGACTCCCGCAAACCAATCCATCAAAATCTGTGCTGCAAAATCCATATGGCGCTCCTTCTGTTCTGAGTCATGCCATGTGCCCCCACAGCAGTTTACCACTACATATGGGGTGTTGCTGTATTCAGGAGAAAATGGGGAACAAATTATGGGGTGCTTTTCTCCCGTTACCACTTGTGAAAATGAAAAATTTGGGGCTAAAGCAACATTTTATTGAAATGAAACTTTTCATTTTCACAGCCAAGTGTTTCCAAATTCTGTAAAACGCTTAGGGGGTCAAAGTGGTCAGTACCCCCCTTAATGTATTCTTTGAAGGGTGTAGTTTCCAAAATGGGGTAACTTTTTGAGGGTTTCCACTGTAAGGGTACGTCAGGGTCTCTCAATTACAAAATGGTGCCTAAAAACCATTCTAGCAAAATCTGCCTCCAAAGTTCGTATGGCGCTCCTTTCCTTCTGACCACTGCCACAAACCCATTGAGATGTTTACCACCACATATGGGGTATTTCTGTAAACTGAAGAATCAGAGCAATGTATATTGAGGTTTAGTTTGCTTAACCCTTGCTGTGTTGTAAGAAAAAAATTATTAACATGAATAATCTACCAAAAAAGTTAAATTTTGAAATTTCATCTCCATTTTCCTTTAATTCTTGTGGAACGCCTCTTGTGTGCACCTCAAAATCATTTTGTATCTGAAATGGTGCTTAAAAAATGGTTTGGGAAATTTTGTTGAAAATTTGAAAAATGGCTTCTAAACTTCTAAGACTTCTAACGTCCGAAAAAAGTAAAATGACATTTATAAAATGATGCCAACATAAAGTAGACATATGGGGAATGTAAAATAATAACTCAATAATAAAAATGTAAACTATTTTTGGAGGTATTACTATGTATTTTGAAAGTAGAGAAATTGAAATTTGGAAATTTGCTAATTTTTCCAAATTTTTGGTAAATTTGGTATTTTTTTAATAAATAAAAATGAAATATTTTGCCCCAAATTTACTACTATCGTGAAGCACAATATGTGACGAGAAAACAATCTCAGAATGGCCTGGATAAGTAAAAGCGTTCCAAAGTTATTACCACATAAAGTGACACATGTCAGATTAGCAAAAAATGGCCTAGGCAGAAAGGTGAAAACAGGCCCGGGGTTGAAGGGGTTAAGGTGGATGCGGCGGTACAACCTGGCCTCAAAGCTTGATGGTGCTATAGGCCACTCAGATACCTAGATTACTTCACATATGCCAGTCTTCTTGAAAAGAGTAATATTAGCCAAATTTATTAAGCGGCACAGGCCCATGCCAGAAATTCAAATCTATGCCCTCTATAAACTGGTAAAGATTTGATCTATATTTCATGTCAGTTTCTAGTGCAAATTCTAATTAATCTGGCAAAGTGGTGAAAAGCTTATACATTTTTGAAATTATGTTCCAAATGTGTCTTCTGAACTCCAGCTCCCGATCTCTGCCTGTTTACTGTGTTAATCCTGTTCCACCTATCCTGACTTCTGCCTGTTCATCATATTAACCCTGTGTCTCCTGCCCTGACTTCATTGCCTGTTTACTATATTCAGTGAACTCTGCCATCCATGACTGTGGCTTGTCCACTGAGCATGATTGTGCTTGTTTCCTTGGTGTCATATACAGGTGTCCTTTGACCTGCCTGATTCAGCTATCACTGAATTGAGACTACTCCAAGAAGTAGTGGTCAGGTGGTTTCCTTGCAGAGAAGGACAGATATCTGCACTGAGTTGTTGTTACTATTAGAGATTAGCGAATCTATTCGCCGCTTTGTAGATTCGTATTTTTTCTACTCCGAAGTGAATCCAGATTTTTCAGATTCGCTTCGCATTATTCGTAAATGTTCTTAAAAATTTGCTGACGCTACGTATGCTTCGTAAGCTACGTACGCAGCGTATGCATTCTTCTTGGCCACCCCCCGGCCACCTAAAGCGGGAAAATGACAATACACCCCCTCAAGAGCGGGAAAGTGAAGATACGCCCTCCTCAGAAGCGGGAAAAATCAGCCCCACCCACCGGGAACTAACTATTTGCACATATAGGGAGTGAAGACTCCTCCTTCATTACTCCGCCCTCCTCTCCAGTTCAAGCCAGCGGTAAACAAGATACCACAGCATGGCGAAACAACTGCGACCAAAGTGGGTGGAGATGGTGTTTGGTAACAAGTACCCTGAACCACTGCCCGCTCCAGAGATCAGAGCGTCACAATTGTCTCACCGGCTCCAGACTTGATATTCCGGCTGGTGCAACGGAGGCAACTCGTGCGGCTCGTGGTACGGAAGCGGCTGGAGCGTCTACTTCGCCGACCAGGAGGAGAGCAACAACACCACCTTCCATGCGGCAGAATCCCATTGTGCCTGCATCAGTGACGGCCCACGGCCAGACCCTATGGGACTACAAGAATGCGGTGGAGGACTGGGTCATCCAAGTACTGGACCATCTGAGGCCGGGAGACCCTACACTGGAGTGGCGTAAGGGAACCGTCCTATGGTTTTAAGTGGAGCGAGGCTCTGGCTTCCTGGTGGATGACGAGGACGGCAAAGAGTACTTTGTTGGCCGCAGGTCAGTGGATTGGCCGTACCTGCCCCAACCCTGTCACAGCCTGTACGTGGGGGATCAGGTGGAATACACTTCCATGGCATCCCTGAAAGGCCCCTTTGCTACTGGGGTTACCTTATTATCTAAGCCCCTGGTACCTGCATCACCACCAGAAGTTTGGATGGAGGAACCACCAGGCGAAGGATGTGTGCGCTGCCTACAGGAGTCACTAGATGGCACCCTCCATTTCAGGGAGAAGCCACAGCTGGAGCCTCTGATCCCTGGACTGCCACCACCACCACCATCACAGTCCTTTCAGCTGGGTCAGCTGACGACATCATCATTTACTTTCCAGTCCATGGTGATCCACAAGTACCAACTACCCTGGAAAATGAAGTCAGCAGCAGCCAGGGGAGTTGGTGCTTCTTACCTGGGTGCAACCTTGCCTCAACCGCTGCAGCCAGAAGTCCTTACCTCTGCTGTCCCGGCAGGAGTATCCAGAAAAGTGAAGGCGCAAGTGGCTGCAGCGCTCACAAGTGTGACCACCACCCAGACCCGATCAAGTCCGACTCCTGGCAGCAGAGGGCAGTGGAGCTCCACCACTGCTGCCAGCTTGGCCTACAGGAGGCAGGATCGTCCTCTGATGTCATTCAGTAGCAGTTCCAGCGAGGAGTACTTCAGGTCCCTCATCTGAGGAACCCTTCCACTGGCTGAGTGATTTAAAGGACACCTCTGGAGGACCTATGGGAGCCACAACATGGACTGCACCTGACGGGTGAGAGCTAGTTGGCACATGTTTTTAGTTTATGTTTTTATTGCCCCTGTTTGACTCTCACCCAGATGGACATGGCTTTTCAGGATTCCCCCCCCCCATTCTGCAGAAAATTCCCATTTGCACCTAAGCGCGCCTATTTTCCTTTCCCCCCTTCTAAGGTTATTTGGGAGCCCCCTTTGCAAAGAGGGTTCTCTATTTGCTACTATTTTATATTATCCATGTGGATTACACGTTACCTGTTTGGATTACAAAATTATCTCACGTGGATTACAATTGAATTTTGGACCGTGTTCCAGTGTTTGCCAAGCAGCCACGAGGAGAGCCACAAGGAGAGACTCAAATGTATATCTGAGCCTATTATGCTTGCAAATGTGAAATTGATTGCACTAAAATGTTTGCATAATTATGTCTTTGCTGTATTTTAGCAATAATGTTTTTACAGGTTCAGCAATGTTAAAGCACTTTAGCCCATTGTGTGTATTCTTTTTCAGGTACTGTAATGTGTCCTATTATGCACTTATTGTACGGTGTTTTTTAGTAAATTATGCCCTTAGCCGGATAACTAGCACCTTACTTTTCTAGCTCGTATGGAATGCCTCTAAAGACTGTATGCCGCGGCCTAGCCTCGTGCGTATGACGCAATTGTGAGGCAATAGTACGCTAAGGATTCGTCCGTACTTTGTACGCTAATACTTACGTATTGCGTACTTTTAACAACGCTGACTGTGTGTTCATAATTTGTGTAGGAATGTTCGCAAAACAACGATTATTTTTTTTTTAACGCAAATTCGGCCGAATAAATTCATATTAAGAACGAATCTTGTCAGAAATTCGTCGATTATTCGCCGAAGTGAATTTTGGATGATTCGCTCATCTCTAGTTACTATATGTATATATATATATATATATATATATATATACATGTATATATATATATATATATATATATATATATATATATATATATATATATATATTCTTGCAGTTTTTGTACTTGCCACAAAGCCTAATAATATGTGTAATTTCTTGGTCTGTAGAGATCACTTTACTGCTGTTATCTGCTTATCATTACATGCAGGATTACAATGACAGATATCCTATCTATTGATCTATCTATCTAGATAACACAGGATCACCATTCAAAATAGGTGATACCATAGCTTACCTACTCCCTTGTGACCTCTGCACAGGTCACACAGCATGCCTGCAAAACTCTTCAACAGAAGTCAATGAGGTCACCTTCTGTTCATTATGCGTTGTGCCCCATGGTGTTTACAGTAAAACATATACCAAAATATTGTTAAGAACAGGTGAGGCGAGATGGCTACCCCATAATCATGTTAAGGAAATGGAAGTAAAAAATCTACAATCAGAAAATAAAAACATTTTGCAAATATGGATATGTGTTGCTATCTGGTTTTAAGTGACAGAAAAAAAAATTAAGCATTGCAAGTGTGCGGATCGTATATATATCCATGACTTCCACAAAATAAACTTATTTCAGTGAACCCATGGTTAAGCCACATTGATAATGTTAAAAGAAACATCAGAAGTGAAACATCTGGCAGTAAAAACATAGGGGCACATTTATTAAAACTGGCAGTTTAGACTCCGGTCTTAATAAACCCCATAGCTGGCGAAAGATCGCCAAAGTTATGTAGAGGCGCTGGCGCATCCAGCACCACTTCTAAATGTAAGACAGCTTCCTTGCTGTCTTACATTTAGACCATTTTCTATGCTTAACACCTTCAGGACCTAGGACGAGAATGCTCGTCCTAATCTGGCGCTACTTAACGCCCTAGGACGAGCATTCTCGTCCTAGGTTTAAAGGTGCAACTGCCGCCTGCTGCCGCAATCTTCAGCAGGGGCCCGGCTGATAATGACAGCCGGGCCTCTGCTGCATCCGCCAGCATCGGTGATAACACCAATGCCGGCGGATTAACCCCTTATATGCCGCGGTCACGCTGACAGCGGCATACAGAGGCATTGCGGTAACGTGTTCAAGCCATCGGGTCCCCGTAAGGCGTGGGGGGGCACGATGGTTCAGATGGCAGCCCCGATGCCTTGCCCAGAGGCATCGGGGACTCCCATCTACGGAAGCCCAGGAGCCCCAGCCACAGCGCTGGGTCTCCTAGGCAACTGTCAGCGTCTCACATTTTACTGCAATAACACTATTATACCCATTTTAGTGAATTTGTTGTACTACTGCAAGATATCGTTTAGTTACAGCAAACACATTTTAATACAAAAACTGCCTTATTACCATTGTAAGTTGTCAATACCAGTGTCCACTGTGTATGTAGAAGGTGAGGGACATTTAATTTTGCCCCGTCTTTAAGTTATAGAAAAAACACTTACAATTTTAATAGTACAGATTATCTGTGTACCAAACTTGTGCCATTTATATTGTCATAATAAAATGTCTGAATGGAATAGTGGCAAATGAAAGACCCATCAGACTCATCATCTGAGTGCCAGAATGTAGGTAGTACTACAAACATCAGTAGCAGCACCAGACATCAGGTCAGTAGTAGTTTTCTCCCTGGCTTCCGTTCAGCGCCACGTTATTATCGAGGACAAAGAGGATGGCATTGTGGCCTGGATAGCTCACTCCTCTCAGTCACAGCAGGATGATATAGATGTCTGATACCATGCCTTGGAGCCAGGGGTAACAGCATTTCTCCTGCTCCTTCTCCTTGCAACCCCAGAGAAGTCTTTCAGTTACATCTTCTCTGTCTTTGTAGGATTTCTAATGTTAACTTTTACATTGATCTAGCATCCCTGTACACCAAGTGGCCCTTTTAGTCTCTATAGCCATTCTCGTATCTTCTGCTGCAAGGTCACAAGCACCTCTCTGCTTGTTACACTCACTGCACTATTTACTGATTCTTATGCTGGTTTCCTGGGCCCTGACAGTTTTCTTCCAGAGCTTTCAGAACTCCGTTTCACTCCACTTGGTCTAAGCCACAAATTGAAACACTTCCTGTTTTATAGCTACTTTTATTGTCCTTTGACTTTACTCGGTCCGACAGTGGCATCTGGTGGCTACAAATAACATTGCAGGGATATAGAATTACAGTGCAATAATAATAAACAGTAGAGAGCAATGAATTTCCTGAAATTAGTTTTGGGTAGAATTCTTATGAATCAGTTGGCAGATTCCATTTGGGTATAAATAATTTAAAAAGTGCTTAGACTGTTATAAAATGTTGTATATTACACTGTTGTTTCCTAGTAGTGTATCCAAACCCTTTAAAGCTCTTTAATACAAAGACAACATTAGTAATGCCAAAGTGGCAGAGACATATATGAATATAGGCGAATGCATGTTTCCACTGGTAGCAAATAGCCTGTTTAATAATAACCTTCAACGTCAGTTTTTTTTATGGATTTGAAATTACAATAGATTCCAAAAACTGTCTAATTGGAGGAAGAAGCCTACCGGTGTTTATACATTCAGTAGCGTCACAAAAAATAGCTTATTCTTAACAATCGGTCCAAAATGTTTCGATTATTGGGGGAAGATGCATAAGGGTAGTATTAGCAGCAGTACTAGCCATGTTGGCAGAGCACAGTATTGAACTTGATGGACAAGGCAAATGTGTGGCCATGTATGGGTAGTCATAGCGGCAGTAGTAATCATTATAGCAGCAATACAATATGGAACCTGACAGGAGATGTGCAACTATGTAGATATAGTAGTATTGGCAGTAGTAGTAGCTACAGCAGTAAACTATGGAACATGATGGACAGGTACACAGTAGCAGTGGCATTATTGGGACGGTGATAAATAGCAACTGTCAGCAGTGGAAGATCTATTCATTGGCATTAGCCAGAGGTGTGTGTAAATCCTCACAAATCCATGCTTGATTCATTCATTTTCACAAATATATTGTTTTCTACACTTGTGGGGAATAGTTTTGTCCGCTTTGGTGTGATGCCACTACCTGCCATGTTAAATACCCTTTCTGACAGTACACTGGAGGCTGGACAAGAAAGGGCACCGATTTTGGGTGGCTGGAACTAGCCCAGTTCACTCAGTTACAGACAACTTGGCATAGGTCTTTCATTGTCCATTACTTGGCTCGTTGCCAGTGTCCTTTACCAAACGTTTTATTGTGAAGACTATTTAAACAATGAAAAGTCATGTTATATTGCTGGACAGAGACCATTACTACATAACGAAGTCTCACACACAACACACCAGGTCAGATACACTAGTATATGATAGATTTTTTATAACTAAATGTGCATATTTTGTAAACAAAATTTGCAATTGTACAGGTAGAAGTGAGTTACCCACAACAACATGTCAGGTACACTAGCTTGTGATTGAAAATTTTAATTACAAAAATTCTGTCTAAAAATTGGACTTGGAATTTGACTGCTAGACTGTAACAGTAACGCACAACAACAACAATTTAGATCAGGTACACTAGTCTGTTATAGATGGAATTTTTATTATTACATTTGCAACACTTCTACACAAATATACACTGCCTGTGATGCTGCAAAATACGTCCCGTCAAATTTGGTACACTTATTATTGATTGAAAGAACTTTATAACAGAAACAGATGAGGCATTATGGGTAAACCCAATGGTCAGGGATCATGTATTCATCCACAGGACTCACTGCTGTACTGATATGTGCCATTAAATTTGAGCAATTTACACAAATCAAATCTCAAAAAATTCAGCTTCATTTGAAAGCCAAATTTTGGGGAACTTGTAAATGGAATTGATTTGTTTACAAACAAATTCACTAATCTAATTTATACAGTTTACAGAGGAAAGACATCTTCTTTAAACAACCCTAGTTATAATATTTGCTATATTTAACTAATGGAATGTGGTTTCTTATCAGGATTTTCTTCATTAAAACTAACAGCACCTCTTTATAACACGTATCAACTAAATATGAATGCTTTGACCTAATTTATATATTTAATTGTTTCTAGGTTTGCCAGCTTCTCTTACTGAGCTTCACCTTGATGGAAACAAAATTGCCAAAGTTGATTCTGATAGTCTAAATGGATTGAACAATCTAGCCAAGTGAGTATGTAAAATTATTCATTTAGGAAATGTAGAATGAAATTTGCAAAACATCATAGATACCAGTAAGAGAACAGAGGAGTAGAAGGCTTCACACAAAAACAAATACCTGAACCTATGAGTGTTATCTTTGTGCTAATACTATGAACGAATGGTGAAAACAACTTGTCACCAAAATGTAGAACAGTTTAATTCTAGGTAAGTTAGCCACAGATAACTCCAGTCAGAAATCCACTATGCACAAGATTTCCTGGTATTTGGCTTGCACTGCTGACGTTCACACATGCAGTGCATGATGGTCCCAACATCAGTTACATTCATGGAAGGACAAGGGAAATTTTAAAAAACACGCAGAGTTTTAACACATTGGTTGGCTTAGTCCAAAGATTTCATGGGTTCTTCCACTTCATTCTGAACTTTTTGATAGGGCAGCACACAGAAGCTGAAAAAAAATTGATCTTTTTATTTTGCTATTCTTATACAGCAACACCAACTGATTTCTCAGCTTAATAAACACTGTGATTTCTAAATGTCAAGAGATTCTGATTGCAGTGTAATATTGCCTACTCATTTGGAACGTACCAAATGTGAAGGGAGTTCTCATTGAGGGACATTTATTAAGCTACTTGGGCCCCTATTATGGCGTAAAAAGGCACAAATTATTGTGCATGCATAAGTTGCAACTTTTTGAGGTTCTCGCCACTCTTGTGAAGTGCCAAAAAGGAATGGTGCTTGTTGGGAGAGGAAGGACTTGGTGTGGCCTGCCAGATTTACTAAAAAGGCAAATAATGGCAAATAAGTAAATGGCATGGGTTATAGCTCACTTCTACACCAGTCCTGGCCTGGCATAAACTTGGATTTCTGGCACACGAGGGCCAGAGATGTAACTAATTTATTAAGAGGCATTTGCCTCTAAATAAATTAGGGGCATCTTATTCCATCGGAGGGGGTCAAGGCTGGTGTATGGGAGCACCAATCTTGATAAATCTCCCCCATTGTCTATAGCATGGTTAAATGGAACTTTTGTCTGTTAGCTGATTTGTTTGCTCAGAGAATACAATTGAACAACTGATTGACTTTTGTTTCATGAATATTCAATATGTGAATTTCAAAACTAGTGAATTGATTCGTTAGTGCATAGCTAGAGGACAGCAAACATGGCTTATGCCCCAGGTGCTGGTTGCCAGGCTACACAAAAAAAGCCAACTTCTGAAAGCTTGCCTCCTAGAGGTTGTGGCACATGCCAAAATCTTTTCTTCTATTATCATGGGCTTTTTCAGGATACACTCCCTTTTTAGAGACATTTTCCCCATTTGAACAGCAGCCCTCCAAGT
The DNA here is from genome assembly GCA_900303285.1 of Rhinella marina. NCBI lineage: Eukaryota > Metazoa > Chordata > Amphibia > Anura > Bufonidae > Rhinella > Rhinella marina. The sequence goes on from ONZH01021713.1 coordinate 51,976, forward strand.
CTTCTCCAAGAGATTTGCCAACACTTCTGAGAGATCGGGTGGTCTCTCCTTTTTCTGGGAGCCTCCTGGATGTTTTAGGAGAGTTAGCAACCTAGCTTAAACTTCTCTGACAGACTATTGTCATTTCATCAGCCATGTTTCTTCTATTGTATAATACAGCCAGGCTAGGAACATGAGATGCCTGAGTCTCTCAGTACACAGAGTCAGCAGCAGACACATGAGATAAAAGGCAGGAGTTTGGAGGGCCAATATTTACTTTGATTATCTGCTGCTACTTCTACTGAGAGACTCTTCAGTATAACCCACAGCAGAGGCAGCAAGAAAATATTATTTGCTGCTTTAGGTAAAGGTAGTGTTGGCGTCCAACCCCCCCCTCCCCTCCACCCTTCCCCAGTGTCCAGCACCAAAAACTGCCACCTCTCCTATACAAATCCCTGGCTGCCACCTACTACTTGACTAAATAATGTACAGGAGAATCAGCTTAATGGCTGCTACAGTTCTTCTCTGCATAGACATGTTGCAAACTTGGACTCCCCCTTTTTAGTGGATTCTCCCAGCTCAGAAGCAGGAAATCTTACAAATCAGTTAAAATATTGTGTGACTTGGACTGCTAACTACTCTGTGTGGGGCCAGCTTCAGCTAAAAGCCAAATCCTCAAGCCAGTCCTAAAGACATTATTCTCCAGTCTCAGACAACCCCTATAATTAATTGGAGTCAGCTAAAATAGCCCTTTTTAAATATGGTTCTTTAATATTTTTACTTAATTTTATAAGCCACAACTACATTTTAATTTTTTTAATGCAATATGTATACTTTACAATAATCTAAATATAAATCTCTTTATACCCATACATACGTTTATGCAATGAAATAGTTATGCATTCTAAAATCCACTAATTTTCAATTTTTAACAGATTGTGTTTTCTCTAATTATTTGATTCCACCCTCCCATTTCCGATTATAGCGTCAAAACACAAATGTACCTATAACTGGATACCACTACTTTCTCATTTGTGTACATTCTGTTGAGGCTTCTAGCCTATATTTTGCAAAAGAGTTTCTGAGAATTCTTGTGAGATAAGGTAAAGTCAGATAATTCTATCAAGGCATCCTTTACACATATGGTAGTTTTTTCATGGTGGTTTTCCATGTGCCTTTTGGGTGGGTCTACATTTTTAACATCTATTTTATTCACACATTTCCAGTCCTATAAAGGTGCATTAAAAACGCCACTGGCTTAGTACACCCCCACTGCAGGTTCATTCATAGGGCCGGACATCTTGACTGACCCTGACAATTTCGTCCCTGTGCTAATTCTTCAGTAGCGGTGCAAGCGTACATGCTCTGCTTAAACTGCTGGAGAATTGACTGTGACAAGCCGCGCAGGCGCAAGCTTGTCAGGTCCAGCCGAGATGTCTGGTCCTGTCAATAAAGCAGCCAGCTCCGTGCCGCGGCTCTGCATAAAAAAAAACAAACTTGTCCTATACTTGTCCGCATGAACGGACAAGTATAGGCATTTTGAATGGGGCACGCGGCCGTGTGTTCCGCAGCGGTGCAGAACACATAGCGGACCCGAAATATTACGGCCCTCTGAATAGGGCCTAAACCATTTTCAATTTAAGATGATATTGTAGATTAAAGTTGCTGTGTTGAAACATGTGCAACCCCTAAGGGCAGTAATACTTGGATAACAAGCACTAACATACAGTGCACAGTCAAAATACTTCATGTGTTCTCAGATAACACATTCCAGACTTGTACAAAAATGTGCTGGGTTTTCACTAGAAGCATAAGAGGCACTTAAAATATATTGCATACCTTGGGGAAGATATAAAGGCAGTAAAAAGTTATTATAGATTATCTATTATAGATAAAGTCGTTGTAGTATGTTTTTGTATTCTAAAACATATCTGGGTGGTTACAATATTTTAGAGTTTGCACACTATAATGTGGCCACAATATCTAGACTTCCCGTGATCTAATAACCTAATAAAACATAGTAAAACCACAGAAAGACAGGGTTTTGCAACAACAACTTCCAGAAACCAGAATCCTACAGGCATCCATTGCATAATCTTTTCTTTTATTGGATTACATTGCAGAGAAAGAAGAATAGAAAGGATTTCTTAGAGAGCAATTACCCTTTATTGTAATTCCCCTTTACTGTAATTCCCCTTTACTGTAATAACATATGTTATATATGTCTGCTAGAAATGATAGTGTGGACTTCCATGGATGCTACCATTAACTCCTTCGCTACTACAGACAAAACTACCCCTATCCTCCTACTCTATAAACCAGTGATGCTGCCATTAATCCTACCACTACGTTAACCACCAGAGCTGTAGACATTAGCTTGCAAGAGATGTTAGGATCAGAGATCAAACAACATTATAAGTAGCCTAGAAAACGTTATTGTTGTTTTTGATCACCTGTACAACTGTCCACGACAGTACGGTGACCCGAAGGTCACAAATATGTTGCGACTCTCTAGGTATCATCCACTACCTCATAGAATACCAAAGAACTAGAAAGTAGGGGATCCCTTTTACTGCACCTTGTGTCCTGCTACTCTTGCCCAATGCCACATAAAGGTCTCTCTTGGATCAAACTCTTAAGCGGCAAGGAAGAAGGAACCACCTAGTCACAAATGTCTTCAAATGGACAGCACCAACATGGATTCTGATTCTATGGTGCCCAGACATAAATTAAAAGAAATATGTAAACAAAATGTGCCCCTATAAACTATTGACCAGCACCCTTAGAGGCACAGTGGGCAATGAATCCTTCAATTGAATGTGGCACAGGAGTTTTGAAGTACTTGTTATCAGCTATGCAGCACTACATTTGGCTAATGAATATAATTGTGGAAATATCTTTTCAGGTCACAACTTGTAGAGGGAGAGGTTTATAGGGCAAAACGCAGCTGATAGGCTTTCTTTAAACCAGTCTTCAGGAAAGTCTCTGATACATGAACTATTTGTGCTGTTACTCAAAAGGACCACTCACTTCTGTCTAAGGACTTGCTGAGGAAATGATTAACTTAAATGGAGTCTGTTACCTGTCTTTAGTCCACTTAACTGCAGTACTACATGAGTATTTATAGCAGATAGGGAGTCCAGGTTGCCTATTTTCTATTATCATACTCCCCCCATTCTACCTCTGTATGCACCTAAACCGCTGAACTAGTGCTCAAGAGGTCCTCTCCATTTTGTGTGCATGGCTCAGCACTCCAGACAATGTAATAAACTAGAGCTTTGACTGCGCATAATAGGGCAATGGGAGGGAGGGGGATTTAAGAATAATATTAGTGACCAGGAATATGAAAAAAAAATATATGAAACTAGTCTGTTTTTAACATTTTTACTTTTTTTGTTAATAGCAATATGTGCAACAAAAAATGTTTTGTTCCCTTTCCATAACGGTCATTTTGATATGTATATGGGATGTATGGAGGCAGGGCAGGTCAAAAAGCTACATTGCAGTGTGTGGTGGCATTTTTTTTAACTTTTTTTTTCTTTTAACTTTTTTAATTTTGTCTTCATTTTTATCATTTTACACTTGGTCCCCATAAGTTGATACAAGACTTTTGAGGGACTTTTAACTTTACATTTTTTTTTATTGCTGATTTCTCCTGTAATTGGGGCTGGCATAGCTGCCCCATTTACAGGTGGAATACAGCTCCCAGAGAGGTTGCACATCACCGTAGAGTTGATCTACGGTTATATATGGATGCCTTATATGATGGTTGATTTGTAGGAACAATTTATTCCTTTGTTGATAATAGCATTTCTGTTGATGCACCCATATATAATCCACCTCCCTCTGTGATCATGAAAATCATGTTGATGCATTTGTATGTATGGACCAAATAGGACTATCTATAATCGCCAGCTTCTGTTATCACGTGATATTTATATAGCCCAGGTGTATGTTGCTTGGAGATCCCAGTACATAGAACTACACTCCCGTGTCCTTCCTTTGGATCTTCTTTTTTATTACTTTTACTCTGCATTTGCCCTGCATATGGAATTTTTTATATAATGAAATTAATTAATAAAGGCTGTTTTTAAATTTATTTGATGTATTTATGATTTGGGCATGCACATAATTTTTTTTGTAGGTGGCTACACTCACTTTTAATAAAATAAGTGTTGGGTGTTCTGAAGGTGAAGGACGAAAGTGAAAGACCAAAACCTATAAGGTTAAGCTTCAGACACTTGTACTTTCTATGTTGATTTTTATATGGGAAGGGTATGTACTGAGTCTGACCCTTCTTGTCAGTTTAAATCTCCCATTTGGAGTTAGTGCATACAAATTATATTCTTTACAGAAACTAATGTGCTCTAACTATTAGAGATGTGCCAGATGAAAAGCTTGCCGCCAATCGCTGGGCAAAGCGGTAACCTGTTCATGGTGTTAGGGGGGAAGGTTTTCTATGGTGACTTCTATGAATCGAGCTTTATATGACAATACCAATTTGTATTTTTTTTTCTCTGTTTAAACATATTATTGTAACATATATTATTCCTGCAGGTTGGGTTTGAGCTATAACAGCATAATTAATGTTGAAAATGGATCCGTTGCCAATGTTCCTCATTTAAGAGAGTTACACTTAGACCATAACAGCCTTACTCAGGTACCTGCTGGACTCAATGAACACAAGTACATCCAGGTAAAGTATCCATTATAAACTTTATTAGCAACCTCCGTAACTCTGGGTGTTAAACTACAACTCCCAGCATGCACATTTGCTCAGCTGTTTTTGGCATAGAGCATACTGAGAGTTGTAATTTCACAACAGCTGGAGTGCTGGAGGTCGCTGACCCTGAACTATATCATTAAAAGAAAAGAAACCAAACTGCACAGTAATGATTAAAGGGTGCAGTGCTGCAAGGCATGAACATCCCAAATTCCCCTTAGACAGGCATACTGCTCATTGTACTCTCTACTCACTCAGCTACAGACTGACCCGTTTATTAACGGTTGGTGACCCAATTATCAAGAGTACTATATAATTTACAATTAACTTTCTGGACATATTTTGCCAGCATGTGGCATCACCAGAGGCAGCAAGGCTAATAGCCTCAAAAATCCAATGGCACAAAGAATTCAGCTGTAAGATCACCATCCTGTTTGACCAAATGAGCAAAGAGATAGCACTTCAGTAGACCAAGGATAAGAGATACAATCTTCTTCTCCTCCTAGGTGCTTTTGTTAAGCTTGCCAAATGTATCTCTTTGAAAGATATCTAGAACTAGATAAACTCAAAAATTGAAGCAAACTTTGTTTATGTCATGATTTAAGTTTACCTATGAATTCGAGGCATCTTTATTAATATGTATTAAAGGGGTTGTGCACCTTTGGAGGGGGGGGGGAAAACTCTTCCTCTTTGGCAGACCTGCAAATTTGGCTTCTCTGCTCAGCTCCTAGGATGTAAACTACCATTTTGATGCTGCTGCAGCCAATCACTGGAGGCAGCGGTGACCTGTTCATGGTGTAAGGGGGAAAGGTCACTGCTGTGGCTAACAATTTGACATCACTGCAACCAAATGGAAGTTACATCTTACAGGCTGAGAGGAGAAGCCAAGGTCGGGAAGAGAAGGAGCCAGCCTCGGGAAGCAGGCTTAACTTCTCAGGTCTCCCAAAGGAAGGAGAGGTTGTCCCCCTTAAAGGTGCACATCCTCTTTAAGGAAATTTCATTATCATTAAGGTGTATTTACATGCACCGACTGAGCAGGCAATTATCAGGAAGGGACCAATCCTTTCAGATAATTGCCTGCTTGTCAGTGGAGAAAAGAGCAGCATTTACATGCAGCAATCACCTCCACTGTGTGAGGACATCACTGGTCCTCATACAGATACACTGTTTTTGGGCAGCAGATCACACAGCACGATGTGCTTCTCAGAAACAATGGTTTAATGTGCTGCATGAAAGATCATTTCACCAGATGAACAAACATTTTGCTTGTTTATTAGGTGATCAGGAGAACATTTACACAGGCCGATTATTGGGAACATTCATTCCTGATAATCGGCCTGACAATTGTGCAGTGTAAATCCACTTCTTTATCAGATTTAGCACTATTTCTGCAAGCAAAATCGATCCTGTGTTGGAGCAGAAAACTGCATGGTAATCAGACACTCAGCCTTCCTGCAGCCTGTTAGACGTCGAAAGGTTTAACTGAAGACTGTAGCCAATACTCCATAGACAAACTATAGATCATCATAAATGGTGGTCTATAGGGCTCTAAGGGCAACTGTGGGGAGTTTGCGTGCCTCATAGTTGCATTTATGTATGTTTAAATTAATCCCACATGCGTGTTATACTGTACTATACTATTAATATATAAATACTATACTATCATTATATACTCAACTATATATAGCTAATTATTTTTATGAAATCATATAGTAATAAAGTCTTCTTAATGTCGATTATGACCACTTTTACTAACATTGGGATGGGATTTTGCAGGTTGTCTATCTTCACAATAACAAAATTGCTGCTGTTTCAACTAATGACTTTTGTCCTGTTGGATACAACACAAAGAAGGCTTCATACACAGGAATCAGCCTCTTCAGCAATCCTGTCCAGTACTGGGAGATCCAACCAGCCACCTTCAGATGTGTTTATGAACGCTCTGCTATTCAGATTGGAAACTACAAGTAAACATGCCAGCTATTACTTTGTCAAATAAAGTCCTTTTTTTTCTTTTTTTATATATTTTTTTAAAAAGCCCTAGCAACTAGTAAAATTGCAAATATTGGAATATGTCCCAAAATATATTTTGTGCCTATATTTCATGAAAATATGGCTTCTCACTTTGGAAGAGGGTTGCAGGTGATGTATATCATTAATGTAATCTATTTTCCATGAAACCTAGGGATTCTATTATTGTAATGTATTTAGCAGTTTGCTAACTTAGTATGTCATACTGAGGAATATGTATGTGCTGGTAAACCATGAATGAAATTTTTTGCTTAAGAAGAACAAATTAAATTGATTTTTTTTTTACATTTAGAATAATTTGTTAGAATATGTTGTCCTATCAAGACTAAACTTGTGAGTGCAAGTGACAAATGGGGATAGAAGTGTCTCCAAGTCTTTAGAGCAGGACAGCAGAAAAATGTGCCACTCTCAGCTGTGCTAAATAGAGTATCGGACTCATAGGTAAAAGGAACATGTATGCAAGCTATTTCCATGCCTAGTTAACAGCTATTAAGAGGTTATTTAGTGTATGCATTTGCACCTACTAGTTTATCATTTTTAAGGTATATTACCAATGTAATAAATGTAGAAAAACTGTCCTGGTGACAAGTTCCATTTAAGAAAAGACTGGAATGTTCTCTCATAGCATACTGCGACTGGTTAAAATATCCAGTGATGAACAACCCTTATCAATTGTCTTCATGCCACTCATCTCAACCTTTTCTCCTACCATTTCTGTCTTATTGATGTTGCATTGTCCAAGATTTTTAAATTGGTATATAAATGACAGCAAAAAACAAACAAAAACAAAACAAAACACACTGATATATTCATGCATATATCCCTTATGTATCTGTAATACTAAAACCAATTTGTTCATTTTTCAAAGGAAACATTGAAAGTACTTTTCTATAGTATACCGAGAATATAAACTTGCTATTTGTTGGTCTCAATAATATTGTAGTCTAGTAGGCATATGTTTGGCTTTTCAGTTAAAACTCCAATAAGAGTAAGCATCAAATTAACTCAGAACTAATTTTACTACACAAAATAAAACATATGCTGGACCACTGCCATCTGTTTTGAAGCACCACATGGTATGCTTGGACTGGAAATAATCAAAGTGCATACTAAATCTGCAAACTACTTGGATGTTTTACTGGTTTGAAGTGTTTATTAATGTGTTATGCAGTTACAGTAAATAGCAGGTACACTCGTCTGTCAGACATATGTGAGCTACGGTACATACAATATTTTGGCTGAGACATGATTGGTTTAAATATGGAATTATTTGTAAAGTACATTAAAATGTCAGAGAGCTGAATAACGTTGAATTTTATAACTTATATGTGTGATGTCTTATTTTAATACAGTTCTTTCATCATTATTTGCAGCATAAAATATGCACAGTATCTAGTACAAAACATATACTTCATATTAGCAGTGTAAGTATATGTACTGCTTTAAAAGTGTAAGACTAGGTATGAGTGTCTATCTATCAATCATCTTTCTCATATCTATCTATTAGAGATGAGCAAATCATCAAAAATTCGCGTCCGTGAATAATCGACGAATTTATGTCAAGATTAGTTCTTAACACGAATTTATTTGGTCGAATTTGCATTAAAAAATAATAGTTGTTTTGCGAACATTACTGCACAAATTACAAACATACAGTCTAAGCGTTGTTAAAAGTACGCTACTGAACGGAATGCGTAAGCATTAGCGTAAAAAGTGCGTACGAATCCTTAGCGTACTATTGACTCTCGATTGCGTCATATGCACGCACGTGGCTAGGCCACGGCGTACAGTCCTCAGAGACAGTTCATATGAGGTAGAAAAGTAAGGTGCTCGCTGTTAGCTATCCGGCTAAGTGTATAATTTACTAAAAACACCATACAATAAGTGCATAATAGGACACATTGCAGTACCTGAAAAAGAATACACACAACGGGCTAAAGTGCTTGAACATTGCTGAACCTGTAAAAACATTATTGCTATGCTAAAATACAGCAAAGACATAATTATGCAAACATTTTAGTGCAATCAATTTCACATTTGCAAGTGTAATAGGCTCAGATATACGTTTGAGTCTCTCCTTATGGCTGCTTGGTATAAAACACTGGAACACAGTCTAAAATTCAATTGTAATCCACGTGAGGTAATTTTGTAATCCAAACAGGTAACGTGTAATCCACATGAATAATATAAAATAGGAGCAAATAGAGAACCTTTTTTGCAAAGGGGGCTCCCAAATAACCTCAGAAGGGGGGAAAAAGGGAACTGAGATTTTTCTGCAGAATGGGGGGACTCCTGACAAGCCATGTCCATCTGGGTGAGAGCCAAACAGGGGCAATAAAAACAACTTAAAATAAGAACAAGTGCCAACTAGCTCTCACCCGTCGGGTGAAGTGCATGTTGTGGCTCCCATAAGTCCTCCAGAGGTGTTCTTTAAATCAGCCAGACTGATAACCAGTAGAAGGGTTTTTCAGATGAGGGACCTAAAGTCCTCCTCGCTGGAACTGCTAGAACTGCTGAACTGCCTCCTGTAGGCCAAGCTGGCTGCCGTGATGGAGCTCACTGCCCTCTTCTGCCAGAAGTCAGACTTGACCGGGTCCGGGTGGTGGTCACACTGGTGAGCGCTGCAGCCACTTGCGCCTTCACTTTTCCATATACTCCTGCCAGGACTGCAGAGGTAAGGATTTCTGGCTGCAGCGGTTGAGGCAAGGTTGCACCCAGGGAAGAACCGCCAGCTCCCCTGGCTGCTGCTGACTTCATTTTCTAGGGTAGTTGGTACTGGATCACCGTGGACTGGAAGGTAAACGATGATGTCGTCAGCTGACCCAGCTGAAAAGACTGTGATGGTGGTGGTGGGCAATCCAGGGATCAGAGGCTCCGGCTGTGGCTTCTCCCTGAAACAGAGGGTGCCATCTGGTGACTCCTGTAGGCGGTGCACGCCCCTCACCTGGTGGTTCCTCTGGCCAAACTTCTGGTGTTGCTGATGCAGGGACCAGGGGCTTAGATAATAAGGTAACCCCAGTAGCAAAGGGGCCTTTCAGGGATGCCATGGGGGTATATTCCGGGGATGGGGCAGGTACGGCCGTTTCACTGACCTGCAGCCCACAAAGTACTCCTTGCTATCCTCCTCATCCGCCAGGAAGCCAGAACCTCACTCCACTGAAAACCATGGGACGGTTCACTTACGCTGCTCCAGTGTAGGGTCTCCCGGCCTCGGATGGTCCAATACTTGGATGGACCCATTCCTTCACTGCATTCTTGTAGTCTGGGCGTGGGCTGTCACTGATGCAGGCACAATGGGATTCTGCCGCATGGGATTCTGCCGTCTTCACTCCCTATACGTGCAAATAGTTAGTTCCTGGTGGGCCGGGCTGTTTTTTCACACTCTTGTGGGGGCGTATCGTCATTTTCCCGCTTCTGGGGGCCAGGAGGGGGGCAAGAACAATGCGTACGTAGCGTATTTAGCGTACGTAGCGTTAGCGTTCAAAATTTTAAGAACATTTACGAATAATACTTGCGAATATGAATAAATCTGAATTCGCTCTGGAGTAGGAAAAATGGAGGATTCGAAACGAATCTACGAATAGATTCACTCATCTCTACTATCTATCTATCTATCTATCTATCTATCTATCTATCTATCTATCTATCTATCTCTATCTATCATAGATTTCACAAACGGAATCTGACAGCAGTTTTCATCATGCAAAACTACTGACAGTGCTAACTAGAGGCTGTTGAGACCAGGGCCAACATACCTTATAGTGTGAATATTAAGTTTTATTGTGCCTCATTCTGCTTCAGAAACTGCCCAGGTCATGACTTCACTTATGCAGTGCTCTCTGCATTGAACTGATTCACTGCCACTCCCATCTCCTCTGATTGACAGTTGGTTTGATCTCTTATTAGGATGCTGCAGCTCAATCCAGAGAGCACTTCATAAAGAAGCTCCGGCTCCAGGGTACTTGCAGGAGCAGAATCTGGCAGAATAAAACATCATATTCATACTACTCCTGATAATACAGGCATGGCCAACCTGCAACCTCTCCAGCTGTTGTAAAGCTACAACTCCCACCATGCCCTGATGTAGGCTGCTAGCAGTAGGCATACTGGGCATGCTGGGAGTTGTAGTTTTGCAACAGCTGGAGAGCCTCAGGTTGGCCATCCCTGTGATAATGCCCCAGCTCCTACCTTGTACTGTCAGAATCTTTTGCATGGTCTAAACTACTGGCAGACTCCATTTAAACAATTTTTGACAATTGCCTGCAGCTAAATATTTTCAGCACCATTTTTGAAAAGAATCTAACATAGTTCCAGTGTTGTTGAGCATATGCTGCACTTATATTTTATAACCTGGCCTGCTGTATGGCTATTATATAACCAACTTATATTAAAATGAAGCTCTACTCTTTCCAATATATGTTATCAAGGTAAACAGGACTTGTTAGCATGAGTAAACTCCAGACTGATAACACTGGTGCTGGTTGTCAGAGATGGCAATGCTCAAAGGAATGTGAGCTCCAAGAGCAGCTAATTGATATACTTATGACACAGTGAATTACAATGCGTGAAAGGTAAGCACTGCAGTAAATTTGTTGTACAAACTATTATCACTGGCAAAAGACCTAATAGAAGGTAACTCAGTAGCAATAGCCTCCAGCCATGCTACTATCACTGATTTGGAAATAATTGCCAGTGGTTATTTTGGATTTGTATGTTTTAGTTACATCAATGTCCTTTGATTTCTGGATTTATTAACCATTTCTACAGTGGTGTACCTCCAAAAGAGGCAGACCACACCATTGCTATGGGTCCTTGTTTGTGAAGGAAAAGTGCTGATTGGAGGAGCAGTCACTGATCTGCTGTACTGTGCAACTCAGTGGCTGAAAGCTACTCCACCAATCAGCACTTTTCCTACAGGACAGAGAAGTGCTGGTCTGTAGTGGTGCAATATGCTATGAAGACCTGGCCTATGCAGAGGAAAGGGCAGGAGCCGTGCCTAGGACTGAGTGAGCCTGTGGAGGCTGTCACCTGCAGCCTCATCCAAACCTCAGCTATCAGTGAGAAAATTATACCGTAACACTGACATTTAAAAAAAAAAAAAGGGCCAAAACAGCAGCAGTCATAAAATTAAAAAAAAAAATCATAATGCACCTTAATTCTCTTGCAGCTGCATTGGAACTGCTTTCGTGGTCTTCACCTATTTTTGTTTAGTACCTGGCAGCGAAAATGTGCCGAACATGCACGTGACCGCTACAGCCAAGCACTGTATTAAGCAGTCTCATAGCATGCATGCAGACATCCCCACTGATGTCATGTCATCACTGCAAGACCAGTAAGCACAGACCGGCAGAGACCAACACAGCTGTGACATTGAAACAACAGGGAGGTTTTTTTTTTTAATTATTTTATTGCATTTGCTGCTGTGAGAGAACTTTTTAAAATTCTAGGACAAACATTTTAATATGTATGCTTTCAAATTATATGGAAATGGTGCAATTTCACCCCGCTACTCTTAAAATCACTATTGTATTATTCTAGTTTTTTTTTACATTGGCTAGATATAGGATTTTATTATGTTTTGTGTTTTATTATCTGAATAATTTAGGGCTAATTCGCAAAATAGTCTGTTGGTGTCATATATTCGATATTTATTAGTAGACATGAAATGCCATATTTTTGGTCCATGGTATATATAGGCATGACAAAAATAGTATGAATATATGAGTTTACTATAGACCAAAATTATGACCATTTGAATATCCGCTTAGTTCTAACATTTAATTATACGTTAAATATACCTGGTCATGTCCAGGGATCCAGCTATCCTAGAGAAACTTTTGACATGATTTGTTCATTGGACGCACTTTTGTCTAATACACCCTTGCGTCACTTTCCTGCTACAGATTTCATTTTGGAATCTGACCAAACTCCCATCTCACAGTTTGGTGCTTTATTGTCTGGATTCCAATGCTGCTGACCTACCTCCTTACTAAACCTTTTCTTGATTTGTATTTTCAGCTGACAAAACAACCAGAAGTGATCCTTCATTCAAAAACAAGCATTGATGGTAGAAACTTTTTAAAGTTATTTTCACATCCTAATAAGGACTCACATAAGTTGTCCATGCCTGTGCTGCAGACCAAAAAGTGTGGTCTGCAATACATGGGCACTGGTTGTTTGAATCCCGTATCGTGGCGCGGACCCATTGACTTGAAATAAACCACAAAAGATGGGACATGTCATATCTTTTGCCCTGCAGAAGCACGGGCCCAAAAGATTGTGGAAACTTCGTAGTGCTTCCATGGGCTTCCGATCCATGCCTCCGCTCCGCAATGAGCTGAATCTTGTGGATTGTTGACCCATTCAAGTCAATGGGTCTGCATCTATGATACAGGATTCACACGGCCGGTGCTCGTATATTGTGGACCTGCTATTTGAGGTCCACAATAAGGGCATGGAGGGCCTATGGTCATGTGAACGAACCCTTACAATTTTCTGAAGGAATAATATTTGCAATTAGATCAGGCCATAGGATTAGTCATAGGATAGAGGAATAAAAACTTTTTAGCTGGCCGGTAATGTTCTTTTTTAAATGGATAACCCTTGCTCCCAGCTAATGCAGCTCTAAGTTTGTGTGTTTATGATGGTTTCTCTGTGCATATCAAATGGTGTCACACATTTAAAAGATTGAGATGAGCAAAATATTGAAAAATTACTTTGTCAAGAAGCACATTTCTTTGTAAGTAGTGGGTGCAATGACAGGAAGCGGCGCCCCCCATCATTGTACCCCTCAGATGTCACGTTCATAGCTGATCATCTGACATCAATATTCCAGTGTAAAATCCCCCCCAAAAATGAATAAAATCTCGCGCAAACCAAAATGATGACATCACGTTGGCCAGCGTGGTGACATCATACATCACTGCGCACTGGATATTGCAAGGGATTTTCAATCAAGATGGCAGTGGCCGGCTCTTCGCGCTTAAACTAATGAGTTAAGTGTGATTTTTTTAACCTATTTCAGGAAAAATTTATTCATTTCCATGGAGCACAAGGAAATTCAGCTTTGCGAAGAATCTAATTTCCCTAAAATTCTGATCAAATTCCACTTTGTCAACATTGGTTCCCTCAACACTAATTATTATTATTCGATTTCTCAGTTGTTAGCATATTTAGTAGAAAAATAGGCAGTCAGGAGTAAAAAAAAAATCATTTACAAGTAGGCTTGGTTTTGCTTTTTGCATATAGTAGTAAAAGATAAACTTTAAAAATACAATTTCCTACATATTATATATTTGTTATTAAGTAAAAAAGGATGTACGAAAGGGCTCTTGACACAACGTTATCATTAATAATAACAGTAATAATAATCATTATAATAATCTTAAAGGGAGTCTGTCACCTCATTTTCACCTATATAACTAACAGCAGTGCCCCACAGAAGATTGCAGACACATCCCAGACATACCCGTGTGCACTGTGTCTGTATTACATGTCTAGAAAAAGCACTTTTATTCTGCTAGAAAACAGCTCTCAAGTGCCCGGCTCTGCTGCTGCAAGTGCTCAAAGCACACCAGACTGAAGAGGGGAGGACTGCTTTAGCTGCTCATATCTTGGGATTGGTAGCAGATAGAAAAATGGTTCTAACCTACTTTGAAAGCTGACATTCCAATGTACCAAAATCACATTATTATATCCAGTATATCAGAAGATATAGCTGTTAGAAATTGAGTTGGGAGAGAAAGCTGTTTTTAGTTTCACTTTCAGCCGGGCGTTTGGGAACGTTTTTCCTGCAGAATAAAAGTGCTTTTTCTGGACATGGAATACAGACACAAAGTGCACACAGGTATGTCTGGGATGTGCATGCAATCTTCTGTGCGGCACTGCTGTTAGTTATATAGCTGAAAATGAGGTGACAGACTCCATTTAAGGATGTTGTCCAAACTAAAGATATTGATGACCTCTTCTCTGGACAGGCTATCAATATCAGATCGATGGATGTCAGAAACTTGGCATCCCCATCAATCAGCTGTTCTGGGCTGCTGTGGCGTGAGGACCTAATGGTGTACGGAGCAGTCGCAGAAGGCTCTGTACACTGTGTAGTTTCCGGTGCTGCCATACTGAACCTCAACTCCCATTCATTCCAATGGTAGCTGAATTGCAGTATCCCGGCATTCTGCCTCCATCTTTGTACACTGTATAGTGTCTGCTGCCATGGCAGTCCAAAACAGCTGATCAGTGGAGGCGTCAGGTGTTGGAACCCACCAATCTAATACTGATGACTAGTGTTTAGCAAAGCGAAGCACTCGAAGCGGAATTCCTTCCGAAGTTTAGGAAAACTTTAATTCAAAACAAATACGAATTTCCTTGTGCTTCGTGGTAACGAATCAGGTTTTCCTAAAATGGTAACTGCACGTGTTACAAAGTGAAACTAAGTATAGAGGAGACAAGCCCGGGAACATAAGATAATGCTGTGCAGCTAGCCAATTCGCAGGTAGCCATCCCCTGTGATGTCACAGCCCTATAAAACTCATCCCACAGGTCTCTGCCATTGTCCTGTGAGCTAAGCTTAGGGAGAGATGTGGCAAGCGCTCATGAGCTAGGAACAGTGTTGCTGAAAATTATTAATAGAAGGAATATTAGAGAAGGAGAGTGCAGGGAGAATTATTATTTACCATTGTAAACAGTTGAAACCCTCTATATCCTTTCCCAGATGGTGCTTTATTCTTGTAGTGCATCTGTGCTAAAAGCTTTCAGCACATTTGCAGATACAGGACATCCATCATTTCCCTGATGTCCTACGGCTACACTGACTGCTTTTATTGTAACTGTATTACAAGAAGAAGAGCACCATCTTGGAAAGTATATGCGAGGCAGCGACTGTTTACACTGCTATCTGGGATACCGAAGGGCAACTCCATGAAGGTTAAGGTAAGCCCAGAGGCCAATTACTTGCTTTGTATGCCATCACACCCTTGTGTTTTAGCATTACTGTTATTTAGTAGCAAAGTGCCCAATACATTTAAGGTGCTTTTCAAGTTCTAATACATTTCTCTTTGTCAGACTTAATATCTTTTATGGCTTTCATCTTTTTGGTTATTCTGAAACATACATGATTTTGTTTTATCAATTCCAATTTAGTTGAAGTGAAGTCATTTCATAAAAAAACTATTGTAAAGCATCAATAAATCTATAAAAACTCTAAATAGGGTAAGGATGTATCAAGTTTTTTGGCACACAAAAGTTGCAAATATTGGTGCAGAACATCACTTTTTTTTTCTTTTGCAAAATCATCAAAATCAGGGTGTGTAGAAAAGGGGGAGTACAGTACCATTTTTAGACAAAAGTGTAAGGATTAAAGATGAACATTTTACAAACATTGTAAAAAAAAACAAAAAACACTTTTTATAAATTTGGAATTCATTTTGCCAACACAAAGTCAAAGAAAAACTTCAAAAAGTCCAATCGTGATACATTTATCCACTGTGGTATTTGATTTTCCACATTGTTTTGTATACTCCTGTGGAAAATCAGCCCCAGAACTAAAATTGCATAGGTATAAAAAATCCATGGCAAATATCAATACAGCAACATTTATGATGTAAGGGTGCATTACTTTTTCTCAACTCTAGGCCTCGAGTAACCACAATTGCATGTGATTTTATGACGTCCTTAGAATTGCAGATGAAATATCATTTTGCTCAGTGCATTAGAATTTACCACCAATATTCTCCCTATTCAATGTCCTCAAATGTTGACCTGGTTGGGGTACTTGAGGTCTGAACTGAGAAACATTGCTCTAGATAATCAGTGAACCTTAGTTAAAACAGGCCTGCCACCAGGGTAACTACTCTTTTCCATAGTAATTTAAATTAGTCATTTGGGTGCCAGCATTGAGAGGGAAGTAGAAGTGCTTTTGATTGGCTGTTGTGGATTTTTATGTCTATGTGGCACTTCACTGTATAGCCAGAAGCTACAAAACTGTTGGCTCCTTTCTTCACAGCAAGAGCTGGGACTGTGCAGGCAGTTGTTTTCTACTGATCTTGTAACCCTTTAAAACATACTCTACCACATATTAAGGTATTTACTCTTGTTTGTGAAACTAATATTTAGGAAATCAGCCTATAATGAAATCATAATTCATGACTAGTAGATATGAGCAAATTGGTTCTACATGAATAAATTAGTTATGAATTTTTCAAAATATAACATTTTCAGCAAACTGGAATTATGATTCGTCATGCACAAATTGCTCACAATGTCTGGAACCGTTTTACAGATCAGAAGACAGAAGAGAAGAATACATCTGCCACCAAAGAGCATCAGACAAAAATCTAACAATGGAGTTTGTTTTTAAACAAATGGGGTCATTTATCAAACTGGTGTAAAGTAGAACTGACTTATTTGCCCACAGCAACCAATCAAATCCCACCTTTCATTTTTGACAGCTTTTCCTTCGGAAAATGAAAGGTGGAATTAAACTGTGTTGGCATTAAAGAGCATTAAAGGGTTGGATACAGTTCAAGGAGACCTCGGAGTGTCATGCAGGACTCATGCAGGGCAATCAATTTGGACCAAATTTATTAAGACTAAATCAGTCCCAAAATGAATATTGGTAAATTTGCTCATCTCTAATAACTAGTCACAGTAGCAAGGCCCTCCTCCTACACAATAAATATGATAAGACCTAACCCTACTCATCCTCACAGTGTTTCCTAGTAAGTGATTAATGTTATGATATCTGTTGTACAATCTGCCATACAAAGCTTCTAGGGTGAACAGGGATTTAGATTTTTCATTGAGCAAATCGACTTGTAAAATCATATTCATTCAAAAATCTGCCTTCTTGAGAAGCAAGGAGCTGGCTCTGCAGCTCAAAAGACTACCTGTACCCCTTGATTGACTGGGCCAGGCAACACCCCTGACCTAGTTAATCTTGCATCTGTGTAGGTGCTCCAAAGAGCAGCACAATTGCAGAGGTTCTGTTGTAACAACCTAGGCAGCACAGATGTCAACTGTACATACAACACTACCTTTACTGGTATACCCAGAAGTGTAGGTAATAGTAGCAGAGCCTCTGCACGTGTGTTGCTACTCGAACAACGGCGCAGAAGCAAGATTGACAGGGCCAGACAGGGAGTCTCTTGACCAGTGGGGCCAGCCTTTCGCTAGTCCATGAGGCCGATTTTTGAACAAATTCGATTCATATTAATCAATTTGCTCATTAAATAAATAATATGGTCAATATTTAAGAATTTTTAAATATATTTAGAAAGGTTTTCCACTGCATAGTGCAATATACTTACATGATGTGCTATGAAATTATAGCAGGTATCAGCTTGTAAGAAAAGTCAGCGTTTACAGGAAACCCTCCAGTACAATGTTTATAGCACACAGCTGCTGCAGATGTCACAGCTACCTCCATTATGCTGATGGCTGAATCAAGTCACAAACTATTCCTCCTCATCTACATTTTAATTTGATCACTGATCTCAATAGCAAGTGTTAACTACAAGCTAGCACATCAGGCCATCGTCTTATGTAGAATACATCTGTAATTATTAATTTACTGTCATCGTAACAAATTACTTTTCACAGTTATAGTTCTAGGTAGAGCCCGAGGCTACAATTTATGTTCCTACAGTAGGTTATCTGATATATCATTTTTCAATTATTGTGTTTCGTACTTGGACCCTACAAAGAGTGGAGAGGTCAGCAGCGTTATCTGAGCTGGAAATCAGCTCCACATCAAAGTACAGGCGTACATTCTTGAAAAGATTCCATGGAAAGCACTACAGTCAGCACACAACTGATTGAATTCAGACTTTTGGAAACCACAAGAACAGTCAAAGATGAGGCACACATGTACTACATGTATAAAGTGCATATACTAGAGTGTCTTGTTCTCAATCATATAGCTCATTAGTATTTGAACTCTAATTTTACAGTTAGAAAGAAACTCTTGAAAGCTTTGACTGCATAGGTTTTCATCTTAAGGGCCTGATTACACAATGTTTTGGCACTGTTTTTCACGTGCCAAAAAGCCTCTAAATGGCCTCCTATCCACACTGAAAAAACTGTGTGGGAAAAAGAAGCAGCATGTTCTATCTTGGAGTGGAATCAGCGCTGATTCTCCCATTGAAATTAATGGGAAGCTGAAAAAATGCATCAAAAAATGCACAAAAATCACACAGAAAGTCAGGGCAGAGTCCACACTGATTTTTTCAAAATCTATTGGGTGAACATACCCTAAAAGTTTAAAAAAATGAAATGATTATATGGATTATTGTATGGAACAGCAACACTTTATGACCTTATAGGAAACAGAAATAACCACTGAAAATTGGTGTACTATTTATTGATATATGAGCTTACAATCTAAAGGAAACAGTGCTTTAACCACTAAAGATATAGAATTCTTGTGAAACATACAATTCCTCCCTCAAGAAATGAAGCATACATTCTGAAGGACAAAGAGGATAACCAAACAGTAGAAAAGTTATCTTCTTTAATCTGCTATTATCATTCTGTTAATCCAGTGTTTTACACAAATGACATAAGTAGAGTTTTTGAAAGGGGTTGTCCAAGTTATATTTATTGATGACCAATCCTCAGGATATTGATGACCTATTCTGAGGATAGGTCATCAATAAATATAACTTGGACAACCCCTTTAAATATGGCACCCGCTTGTGAGCAACGGGAGCCAAAGCCAGAGGGTCTCTACTGTTTCTGTGACTGGCAATAATACTGATCGCATACATTTAACCCTGTAAAGGGTTGTCTGAGCTTTTACGATCGATGACCTATCCTCAGGATAAGTCATCAATATCAGATCCAACAACCCCTGATCAGCTGTATAAGGAGACGGTGCATGCAGTGTGCACAAGCCATCTCCTTTCTCTCTTCTTCTTCACTGCTACTGTCTATGGCAAAGACCACAGACAGCAGCAGCGGACAGGAAGAGAGAAGGGAGAAGGCACATGGGCAATGTGTGCACAATACTCATACACTGTTCGGCGGGGGTGTTGGTTGTCAGACCCCTGCCGATCTGATATTGATGACCTATCCTGAGGATCAATAGTAAAATCCCAGACAACCCCTTTCAATTAGTGTTGAGCGAAGCAAAGCATCAAAGTGGAGTTTCCAAAAACTTCTATTTGCAACATAGCTGAATTTCCTTGAGCTTTGTGGTAACAAATCAAATTTGGTTTTCCTAAAATGGAAGCTGAATGTGTTAGAAAGTGAAAGTAAGAAGCCTGGGAACACACGATCACCCATACTGCCGTGCAGCCAGCCAATCCGTAGGTAGCCAACACCTGTGATGTCGCAGCCCTATAAAAGCCTCATTCCACACAGTCTCCACTATTGTCATGTGAGATGAGCATGGGGAGAGATGTGGCAAGCGCTCATGCACTAGGGATAGTGTTGCTGAAATAATCCAGTGGCCACGTTTGATCCATACACTATGTTCTGCATCTGGTTTTAACCTTAATAATTTGAACAGAGAAATACCATTTAGGTTCATAGTAGGGAGGGATCCTGGACCTTAAGGAGGAATCCACATAGGATTATGGTCATCCTTGTTGTGGATCCCTCAATTTTATTGCTTTGAGAAAGGTTTTCCCTCCTCAATGCTGTGTACCATCTTTGGTACTATCACACAGGAGGACAGGAGTTGCTGCTTACATGCTCCTGCTCCCCTGATCCCCACCGGGAGGAGCCGGAGCACACTAAGATGACTACAGCATCTGAAGGGTTAAAAGTCCGCAACTGGAATTACTGCTGGTCGTGGACATTAGTGCCAGGTATCTGCTCTTTAAAACAGCAGACATTTGGAGGCCAATGCACCTACTGCATGCGCTAGCAGGTGCCATTTTCAAATGCCAGGCTGCCAGCGTAAATTTACTGTTGGCAGTCGGAAACCACCACGTGGGAAGAATGTGATTGGGCAGATTGGCCTGGGTATACCTGATTTATAGCGATTCGTGACACATTAATTCAGAACTAATCAAATTTCTTGGCGAACTTTGACAAATCAGCCAAATTGAATTTTTCAAACTAAATAAATGTGTTCTCATTTTAGTCATACTGACCCAGAGAATGAAGGGCACAGGTCAGTTTTACTGCATAGAGAATGCCGTAGAGACAAAACCTGTGAGCTCCATCGGAAAATGAAAGGATCAATCTGATTGGCTGCTATGGGAAACAAATCTGTTTTACCTAAATTAAGCTGCAAAACCAGGAGAGTGCTAATCTTTGCCATAATGTACACGTCATTCCTTGATCCACTGGGAACACAATCTGTTAACTTACTGTACCAACAGAATATAAAAAACTTTATTGGTTTCCCTCTCTTATAAGTGAACAATTAAGCTTTTTGGATTGGATGCAATATAAATTTATAAATTGCATTCGTAAAGTCTTCAGAAACTTTTTTCACATTTTATGTTTCTGCCATGTGCTAAAAAAAAAAATCAAGTTTTTCCCCATCATTCTGTACTCAATACCCATAATGACAGCGTGAAAATAGAATGTTGGAAATCTTTGCTAATTTATTGGAAAGGAAAAAAATATTGCATTGACATAAATATTCAGACTCTTTACTGAGTACTTAGTTGAAGCACTTTTGGCAGTGATTACAATTACACCTTTCAGTCTTTTGGGTATGATGTCACATGGTTTGCACACCTGGATTTGAGGGTTTTCTGCCATTTTTCTCTGCATATGCCCTTAAGCTCTGTCAGGTTGGATGGGGACCATTGGTGGACAGTAGATGAGCGAATCATCCAAAATTCGCTTTGCCGAATGTTCGTCGAATTTTTTAAAAGATTCGTACCTTATACAAAGCTATTCGGTCGAAGCTGCGTACAAATCATTTGTTATTCTGTTGTGTTCTGTGAACATTCGTGCACAAATAATGAACATACAGTTGTTAAAGGTACGCTACTTATGTGATCACATACGCATGATCGTAGAAATTGAGTACGAATCCTCAGCGTACTATTGTCAAGCGATTGCGCAATATGCAGGCACGCACGCCGCTAGGCCGCAGCGTGCACTCCTCAGAGGCAGAGCGAAGTTTTACAAATGGCATCCAGGCATTCTTCAACATTTAGCTCTGGAGAGCTTAAATACATGATCCGGCTGAGGGACTGGCAGGATTATGATGGCACACACCGACACCCAAACCGAGCCTATGGGCCAATCAGAGCAAGCCCTTTCCACTAGGTCAGGTGACTGCTTTCTTCCCAGGCTTTTTGCCACCTATTTTCTGCACGAATTATGAACTTACAGTAAAAGTTCGCAAATTAACTGAATTCGTATGTAGCAGCGTATAAATTAACTTATACGTAGCATTAGCGTACAATTCATCAGACAAGTACGCAGCGTATGCGTACAAAGGTTTAAGAACATTTAAGATTTGAACGGAGCGAATCTGAAAAAATCCGAATAAATTCATTTATCTCCAGTGGACAGACATTTTTAGGTTTCTCCAGAGATGTTCAATTGGGTTCAAGTCAGGGCTCTGGCTGTTCTGCTCAAGGACATTCACAGATTTGTCCATAAAGGTCCTATTACACGGACTGAATATCATACAGATTCTCGTGTGAGCGAGCATGAATTAGAGTCGAACATGGTGTAATAAGTATGAATGATTCAAAGACGAGCGAGAAATCGCCAGTTTCTCATCCATCGTGATCTTTCAGCATGATAAAAGATTATTGCTCCTCATTAATAGATCCATTCATACATGCAATCTCATACATGCCTTTAGACCAGGGATGGCCAACTTGTGGCTCTCCAGCTGTTGTAAAACTACAACCCCCACCATGGCCCGCTGTAGGGTGATATATGTAGTTAGTCTATGTATGCTGGGAGTTCTAGTTTTGCAACAGCTGGAGAGCCTCATGTTGGCCATCCTTGCTTTAGACCATGCATCTGTCCCCAAGGGCGTAGCTAGAAGTCACTGGGCCCCACAGCAAACTTTTATATGGCCCCTTCCCCCACCGTGTTTTTAGTAATTTTATATTTTAATAGTGAAGATGTTTTTTAAATGTTTATTTATCTTTATTAAACATTTGGAAGGTGGGTGATTTAAACTGTCATCTCATTCTCTGCCAGCCTCCTGTCTATAGATTGCAGTACATAGCAGCCGTCCCTTCCTGCCCTCTTTTCCGCCGTATACTAATGCTTATTTTGGCACATATAAGTGCACACCTGATGCCAGCCTAGGACCATCCTGGCATCACGTGTGCATATATAAAAGTGCCAAAATAAGCAGTAGTAGATGGCAGAATGGCGAGCAGAGAGGGGAGGCTGCTATGTACGGCATGCTTTATTACAGAAGGCTGGCACAGGAAGGAGTGGGCAGAGGCTGGAATGGCCCTCCATACTCACTTATAAATAACACATCGTATTACTACCTTATAAATAACACATCATACACATTACTTCCCCATACTAACTTATAAATAACACATCATATTACTAGTACATATGACCCTATAAATAAAACATTGTATTACCACTCCATACTACCCTATACATAACACATCACCATACTAGACTATAAATAGTACATCGTATTACTGCTCCATACTACCCTGCAGGCAAGGGCCGGGGTGGCGCGGGCCAGAGGGGCGTAGGCCATGGTCAGGGGGATGAGGTAAGAGCCAGGGGGCGCAGGCCAGAGCCAGGGGGTTGCAGGCAGGAACCGGGGGGTGCAAGCAATGGATAGGGCAGCGCGCACATTCCTGATAAGTCGAGTGATCTGCGCTGCTGTGCGGTTCTTGCCTGCCGCTCTCAACTTCTTTAGGGCAGGAACGTTTTGGTGCGGGCTTAATTAGCATAGCAGGCTGTGCCTGCCGGCTTGTGCTTTTCTCTAGCTGGCGGCGCAGAGCGTACAGTATTTCAGTGTCGGTATGGAAACAATGTATGGGGGTGGGGTGGAGTGCGCCCAGTGTGACTGCACCGCACCGTATGTGAAGGGGCCTGGCCTGGACTGAAACTAAGACTGTATGTTAACATGTCTGAGACACTGCTCCTGGGCGGCTGGGCCCCTTGTCAGCCCGGGTCCCGAAGCAGCCGCTTCCCCTGCTTCACCCCCGGTAGTTACGCCACTGTCTGTCCCCTATCTTTACATGTAATAAGAAGGAACAATTTAAAAGCAAACTGGTAATGACCATGAGTACGAACGATTGTCTATGTATATAATAAACAAAATTCTAATTGTTAATGAGTCACTACATCTACAATCCATTTATCATGATCTGTATGACATCTGCTGGTGTAATAGTACCTTAAGCCACTCCTACGTATGTTGTCTTGGCTTTGGGCTTATGGTCATTGTCTTCTTGGAAGGTGAGTCTTTGGCCCAGTCTGAGGTCCAGAGCACTCTGGGTCACATTTTCATTAAGAATGTTTTCTGTACTTTGCTCTATTCAGCTTCAACCATGACCAGTCTCCCTTTCCCAGCCACTGAAAACACCTCCACAGCATGTTGCTGTGACCACCATGCATTACTGTAGGGATGGTATTGGGCAGGTGATGAGCAATTAGAATTGAGGTAAAAAAAAACCCAAAAAAAACAGTTCAGTCTTGCTTTCATCAGACCAAAGAATCTTTTTTCTCACAGTCTGAGAGTACTTTGTGTTTTCTTTTGTTTTGTTTTGTTTTTTGCAAACTCTAGGTGGGCTTTCATGTGTCCTTTACTGAGGAGAGGCTTCTTTCTGACCACTGTCATATAAAAGCCCACATTAGTGGAGTGCTGCAGTGATGGTTTCTCTCATCTGCACACAGGATCTTTGGAGCTCATTCAGAGTCATGATTGGGTTCTTGGTCACCTCTCTTACAAAGTCTCTTCTCCCCCAATTACATTGTTTGGTGGGGCAGCTCTATGAAGAGTCCTGGTAGTAACAAGCTTAGGCCACTATGCTCTTGGGAGCCTTCAGTACTGCAGACATTTCTTTGTACTGTTCTCCAGATCTCTGCCTCCACGCCATCCTATCTCTGAACTGTACAGGCAGCTTTTTTTTTTGCTCTGGTATGCATTGCCAGCTGCAAGACTTTAAATAGACAGGGTTGTGTCTTTCAAAGTCACTCATGTCCAATCAACTGAATTTATCACAGATGATTAAGAGAAAGCTAAATTTCCAGTATCCTATTAAGGGTCTTAATATTTATGTCTATGTGAAATTAAGCGTTTTCCTTTTTAATAGATTTCCCAAATTTCTATAATTCAGTTTTCACATTCTCATTATGGGATATCACAGATTGATTTCAGATTGATAGGGCAAACTGTATTTTTGTTCTTGTATATTCCCACAAGGGCACATCATGCAAAATGTAAAAATAGTGAAAAGGTTTGAAGACTTCCTGAATGCATT
The DNA here is from genome assembly GCA_900303285.1 of Rhinella marina. Taxonomy (NCBI): domain Eukaryota; kingdom Metazoa; phylum Chordata; class Amphibia; order Anura; family Bufonidae; genus Rhinella; species Rhinella marina. Next base: position 77,098 of record ONZH01021713.1, read on the forward strand.
ATATACAATATATATATGTAATGCGTGAGATAGGATATCAAGGAATCGGGGTGTTTTTTTCACAGTAGTGGGACTTTTATTGTCTAGAATGTGATATGTGCTCATTTTTACCCATTAAATGTCCATTTTTATATTTGTGAATTATTTTTATAATGTACTTTTCACTGCTAAAAGGGGTTGTCTGGGTACAGAGCTGAACCCGGACATACCCACAATATAACCCAGGCAGTCCCCTTATATGAAATGACATAATATGCCCCGATGCTCTCCCTTGTCCTCCACTGGATTGCGCAGGGCAAGGGCTTTTTTTTGTTAATAACAACACACTGATTGTTGGAGGCTTCCGCCCAGCAGTGTTCCCGGTGATGTCACCAGTACTGATGGGTGGGCTTTAGTGTTGCCCTTGCCATTTTACAGGCTAGAGCAGCGCTAAAGCCTGCCCATCAGAGCCGGTGACATCACCGGGCTCACTGCTGGGCGTAAGCCTCCATCTAGCTTACCCTATGAAATGCTCCCATGCTCATAACAGGGAGGCTGCCTGGGTGAAATTGTGGGTATGTCCGGGTTCAGCTCTGAACCCAGACAACCCCTTTAAGTAGTACCAACATATTATGTAGTTATGTAGAGAAATTGTCAACATTAACTTTATTTCTGTCCAATTAACCTAAAATCAAAATGTTTTGTGTGTGGAAGGAAACCAAGGCACTCAGAGGAACAGCACAAGGAAAAAGTACAAACTCCATACAGATGTTCCCTTTGGTTAGATTTGGACCAAGGATCCGAGTGCTGTAGAGCAACAATGATAATCTATGAGCCACTCTGCTGCTCATTTTCCTTTATTTACAGAATATTTGATCACTAAAATATGTACAATATAAAACGTAACAATGATAACCCCTGAACCACTCTTAAACCCATTTTGGCAATTTGTTTAAAGAATATTTAATCTATAAAAGATCTACAACATTAGTTTATGTAGGGAGCAGTTTATTATAATAAACAGTCACGTATTGTCTTGCTTTTCTCATATGGGATATTGTATAAATAATGAAGTGTGTGAGTGTTGTCTTTTGCATTCTAGTAAACATGGCTTTCTGATCTAACATGTTTTGGCCTCTAAATTGAAGAACTTATTGCAAATACAATAACATTTAACCTGCAATACTGTGTTGGCACAGAATCAACATTGAAAGTTCCTCTCGAAATGCTGTATGAAAAACCACTTCAAAACCCCATCAAACAACACATCAAAAACTACATTAAAAATGAATTAAAAAAACAATGTAATCCTAAAGTGGATTCCACATTCACTCAAACTTCTGTGTGAATATACCCTTACAGGTCAATCATTTGTTCATTATACTAATTGGGTTATTTACTTTGCATTGTTTTAGTAAAATCCAGTTATGTTTAAATTAATAGAACGCAGCATGACATTCCTCGTAGATCAATAATCTTAAACACAACTGTAAAATCAAATACAAATGCTTGACAAAACTGTGTTCTGGGGCTGGAACTCGTGAAATGTTCTGTACACTTCCCCCATTGTTGCTTAATCTCATTCCAAATAGCAAATGTAAATGATAAAAGTTAGAAAAGTTTTTTTTGTGTGTGGACGTTTACTGCTTATGGGCTGTGCTTTGATAATCTTCCACCTGTACTTACTCAGAAAGTAGTAATTTGACATGCTACACCACATGCACACCATGATGACATAAGAGCTGTGTGACTAGTTTTTTTTTCCTTCTCTTTTCTTTTTGCAGCTCTGTATTACAGTGGTTCTGGCAGGCAGTTCTCTGCTGACACTGTTTACAGCACATGATACTTGATTCAGTCTCTTTTTTAATCTGTGTGGGGAATTAAAGAGAGCAGCATCAAAGAAAGGTAGGTGATGTACATGGTTAAGTGTATTGTTATTATGATCATTATTAGAGGGATACTGCCAAAACTGATGTGAACAATACTTAGGTTTCATTTTCTATTAACTTTTATGACTACTTTTACAATATTTTACAGAACATCAAGCACCATCTGATTTTTTTGGGATGCATTACATTCATATTCCCTTTCCCTTACTCTAATTCTCTGTATTAACATCTCAGTTAGTTCAAGAGACACATATACAAGGACGTATGTGCTTTCTATACTATTTGTTATATCATCATGCAATATTTTTTGTTTGATTTTTTTTTTACATTTAATGTATAATTCATGTATCATGTAGAATGCTTTTAAAATGTATGAAAAATGGCACTGAATTATTCCATACTGAATAAGTTATTGAACTTTACTGCAGTTTGTGATTGTTACTTAAATTACCCAAGCTCTGAATGAGAAATGTAAAGTAAGATTATGTTGAAAGCATTATATCAGCATTTCATAAGTGGTAAATCTGTAAATGAAATGTAAATGATGCTAGTCTTGTATTTCTGAACAACATTTGGTTTATTTTTTCACATGCACAGCATGAAAGAATTGACTAAATTACTTTGTAAAGTATTAACGTTTGACATGCTTAAATTCATATTGCTGTGCCTTTGCAACTGAACTTAGGCTTGGTTCGCAAAGTAAAGTACAGATTCTTGATACATTTTAGGCAGAAACCAGAAGTGGGTGCGAAGAAGGTTAGAAGTATATGGGGAGAATGTATATTCCTCTTTATGGATCCAGTCTTTGGTCTGCAAAAACTGCACCAAAGGTTTACTGTGAGAACATGACCAAATGCCCCGTGTGTCTGCAATTACATGAGTTTGCAGATAACACCAGATAATTGCTATGTCTAATCCCTTCAAGCCTGTATACACTTTCCTCATATGATGAGTCTTGCATGTACTGCAGTTCAGAAATGCCAAAAGCTATAAAAAATCATCAATGAGATTTAGAATTTAACATTTAATTTTAATGTGAAGTACTATGAAAAAAATATACTATAATAAAGGTAAATGTTTTGAGAAAATATTAAAATGCAGTAGCAGCTCAGGTTGCCTTCTTGGCTAATCAGTTTGTCACCTAAATAGGAAGAGCACTCACATCTGTAAATGAACCTATCTACAGCCCGCCTACAAGGTGGGAAGTCTTAAATTCCTAAGTGCTATACCTGATTCTGCTCTTTTTTTGAACCACCCATTGACAGTCATAGTTTGATGTTAGCATGTCTAGAAATATATGTTGCATGTAGGAAAACATATCAAGGTTACAATAAAATTGGAAACAATTTACCTAAAATCATTTTTTGCTGTGTGTTGTTGATGTGTTATGTGAGGTCAGCAACCATTAATTGAAATATTTATCCTAAATAATATTTGAGGGAAAAATAAAAATTGTGATTGAGATAGCTTGTTCTAAATGTTAAGATAATATATGTATGATAACAATAACAACCATTACCTAGCCTCACAAAAGCTCACTAGTGCCTTTAAATTTGAGACCATTCTTATGGACTTAAAAAGGGCATTCAGTTAACATACCCACCAGCCTAGTATTACTGGGACATCCATAGGTTTGTGCTGTATAAAAAGGGTGGTGTGTGTGTGTGTGTGTGTGTGTGCACGTGTATATGTGTGTGCCTGCATAGTCTTCATTTTATTATTATCACACATAAATTGCATAACACTAAGTACAAATGTACATGTCAGTTCTATTTTTTGGTAAAATCTGTAAGAAACATTTCCTTGTCTGATAGATATTTTAAATAAAATATATATTCTGTATTTTGAGGAAAAAATAATCTGATAGAACAGTATTTTTTCCTTATCTTATGTAAAAGTGATTAATACAATGGAGTAATTTCGCTAATAACCTGTTTGTTTTTTTCCTCATTCAGGTACAATATAAATTGCAGCGATGCACCTCCAAATAATTCCCTTATTTGTGCTGCTAATAATTGGCAGTGTATACCCTCAATATGATTATGACTATGGTGTACCAGATGATTACCCCTCAAACTTAGAATTTGGACCCTCCTCTCCTAATTGTGCGCCAGAATGCAACTGTCCATATAATTATCCTTCAGCTATGTATTGCGATAACCTGAAATTAAAGAAAATACCAATGATTCCTCCTGGAATTCAGTACTTGTATCTGCAGAACAATATGATTGAGGGTATAGATGATGACACATTCCAAAATGTGACCGATTTGAAATGGCTTATTTTAGACCATAATCACTTAAGCAATGCTAACATTAAGAAAAATGCATTTTCCAAGTTGAAAGAGCTACAGAGATTGTATATAAGTTTTAACAACCTTACTGAGCTCGTGGGACCACTGCCAAAGACAATGACTGACTTGTACGCAACCAACAATAAAATCTCTAAGATTACTCCCAATATTTTAGAAGGTTTGGAGAACCTCACTGTAATACATTTACAGCACAATGCTCTGAAAGGGGATTCCATTTCCGGTGCATTTAAAGGTCTAAAATCACTCTTGTACCTTGACTTAAGCTTTAATGAGCTCACAAAACTACCTATTGGACTTCCACCAAGCATAAGTTTCCTTTACTTTGACAACAATAAGATCAGCAATATTCCAGATGAATACTTCCAAGGTTTTAAAGCTCTTCAGTATCTCCGTTTGTCCCACAATGATCTTAAAGATTCAGGGGTACCTGGCAATGCCTTTAATATCTCAACCCTTATTGAGCTGGACCTTTCTTTTAATTCACTTGAAAAAATTCCAGCTGTGAATGAAGGCCTGGAAAACTTCTACCTGCACGTCAACAAAATTCAAAGTGAGTTGATGTTCATAATTCCTATTAACACAAGTAGGCACAGTTTTAAAGAAATTCTAGATATTGATCTTATATCACTTTCCTCAAATACCCCCATTTAACAAAACTGCCTTATTCTAAAATTATTAGCCTACTATTGCACCTTGTGTCAAATCTGTTTTGATATTCAGTTGCTGTAGGTTACATTCTGCTTTGGAGCCTTGGATGCACAAGTGTAATTGGTAAGAACTAGGGGCGGAAGTAGGTAGTAGAGAAGGTAGTAGAGAAAATTACAAATGTGGTAAAAAAAAAACCCAAACCCTCTATCTAAGAATGAATGGAAGCTAGAGTACTTGATGAAAATAGACTTTAGATTGAAAAGTAGTTTATGGCACAACCTCTTTAAATATAAAAATGAAACATTATTCACCTCACAGATCTCCTGTCGCTTTTATTCCAACAGTGCTCCAGTTCATGCTGCTCACCACTTCCTGGTCATTGCTCAGCACAAAAAAAAAAAAATAGCTGGTAATGCCCGCTCGACCAGTCACTGGTTGAGGTAGGTCACTGCTGCAACCAGTGATTGGTCGATCAAGCATTTTCAGCTGTATCCTGTGTATTGAGCCATGACCAGGAAGCAGAGAGCAGCAGGGATCAGAACAGCTTCAGAGATCAATGAGATGAGTAATAATTATTTTTAATCCTAACCTTTTTAATAAAAGAAAATATATTCCTGTGGACAACCTTTTCAACTGGGAAACGTGTCACATCTGTGACTCAGAAGTAGCCTTTCATAAATGTTCTAATGCTGTGTTTTTATGTTTTTTGAAGGGGGTTAAAACTCCACCATAACTATGTCCAGACTTCCTAATATACATTTGGGTACATTTATCAAACTGGTGTAAAGTAGGACACGCTTAGTTGCCCATAGCAACCAAAATTCAATTACCTCAATTGTGTTACAAATCTGGGTGCTTACAATAATGGGTGGGGCACTCTGTATGGTAGAGCCAACTGTATGGAATAGTTTACAGGGAGTGCATGTAAATAACCATTGCCCAGCATTAGTAGGCTTTCATTATGCATAGACTTAATTTTAGAACTAAATATATTAGAATTCAACCTTTACATGTATTTAGCTATTTTATACCTTTTTACCTAAAGTTCCCACATCTAAAATCATTTTCTCCTTTCTAAGTAATTAAACTGTACCACTCACTTTGTAAAAATAGGATTTAATAAATATAATGTCACCTTTTGTGTGACACTTGGAATTGTAGATTGGGCTTGTTTGAACAAGATGTTAACATAACTTCTTTCAGAAGGGGTTATTATGTGAACACAACAAACAGTTGATTAGAAGGAACGTTATAACTAACAAATACAGTCACTGGTAAGAAAATAACCTCACTACAGTTTACATCATGTACCTTTCTAACAGGTCAAAGAATAAAGGACATAGTTTAGTTTTGGGCTTCAATGAGTTGCCCAGCTTTGGTGCTGGCAACCCCTTTGGTCCAGACATGCCCCCTTAAACATAAAAAAGGAAGACTTCTATGGTCCACTGCTGCTATGCTCTCATACACTTCCAGTCCCCACGGGAGCAGGAAGTGTCTCATTCCATTGACCATTGCAGCCAAACACAGCTCTCAATGGTCACATTAGATTTTTCCTAACCCTATCTGAGGCCAGCAGATGTGCTACTTCATACTTCTCTTGCATACTTGGTGCTGTCCATATGGAGGAATAGTACCCCAATCAAGGCCTCTCGGGCTGCAAAGCATATTTCTTTGCTTGGCTCTGCTAAAAGGTAGTTACCCAGAAAGGGCTGGGATCCTGGTATAAGGCCCTCAATTTTCCTTTCCTTTTGGAAAGAAGACTAGCTTGCATGTCTCTTTTTCAGAGAAGCATTATATGAGAACACAAGCACAGCAATAGATCTTACCTAATCTTATTATGAAAATGCATAGATCAGTGAGGGCTAACCTCCGGCACTCCAGTGGTGAAACTACGACTTCCAGCATGTTCCATTCATTTCTATGGAGTTCTGAGAACAGCCAAGCAAGTGTGTATCTTGGGAGTTGTAGTTTTACCACAGCTGGAGTCCCGAAGGTTAGCCATCACTGGCATAGATCAATGTACCTCTATTTTTTCCACTAAGTGGAAGTCTAAAACTGTTCAATCAATACTTTTTCATGATAAGATTTTCCCTTGGGGGTAGCCTTAAGCTGCTCAATCAGTGCCTTTTCATAATATGATTTTTTATCTGTTGCTATGCTTATATATTTAAATAATCCTTCGAAGAAAAAAGACATCCAAACTACTTTTCTTTCCAAAATGAAAATAAATCTGAGTGCCACATACCAGGAACCCAGCTCTTTCTGGGTAACTACCCTTTAGCAGAGCCAAGCAGAGAATTTGCTTTGCTGCCTGAGAGGCCTTGGTTTGGGTACTATTTCTCCTACAATACTCCACACATACTACGTATACTAGACACAGTCTCTCTCTCCCCCAACAAAAAATTTGGGTTTGTTAGAATCTGAACTTTTTGAGAAATTTGTGACAAATTCCAAAATGGTAGAATCGATTTGTTCATTATATATATATATATATATATATATATATATATATATATATATATATTTTTCTTGTTTTCTTTTTTATGAACTTTTTTATATTCTTTTTTGGTCCCTTTGAACCTGCAATATTTTGATTGCTTGTACTATACACTCTAGTACCAGTGGCAGTATGTATTAGCAGTTAGGACATGGAAGGCCTTTACTCAGCATTATATTCTATAAGTCAGCTACTCCCTGTCTCTCCTCCTCAATATATATCACAGTTCTGACCAATTCCCATCAGAGGGCCACTATATCTAGAATTAGTGGCACAAACAACCCATTTTATCACAGAAACCACTATCTAAAACGTAGCCTTTAATAGTATTGTTAAAAATAAAATTCAAAAAGATGAAAATAACAAACAAGTATCACAAAAATGTTTTTCATATCGGGTAGGCTAAACCAAAATAGGATTTAGGGGAGATGGTGTAAATGGGGCAATATCTTACCCTAATATCTCTGCCTCATTCTTGTCTCCCTACCTGGTAACGGAATGGCCGCCCCGATAGGGGCGATCCCGTGTCTCGTGCCTCCTGGGTTACCCTACTAAGGCCCTCGACACAGGATATATGAAAAGAACCTACCATTACCAAAAACTAGTGTATTTACCAAAAACAAAAAACAACAACCAAGAATGTGCTTAATTCTTGATCACACCCAACACCTATACCACAAACATACGCTTGAATTAGCATCAGTTATAAAGCTATATATATATAATCAAAAGGACTCCTGGTCCCTCAAATACTCCCAAATTTTAGTCAGAAGGACAACACAAGATAGCAAATGTTTTTATGTTGTCCCACCATTAGCTTAGTCCCAACGCGTTTCGCCTTAACATATGGGGCTCATCAGGGGACTATAAATTAGGGTAATATTGTCCAAGATTTGACATATTCAAGCACGCTACAAATATACTGTACCTAGAGTGTGATAGTAACAACAAATCCCACTCAGGACATGTCACATAACATAACAAGATGGTATCTTAGGGTCTGCAGAGTAGCCCCCTAGCTCCCAATATCAAAAATAGCGGTATACAAACAATGTGGGAGTAGGTAGAAGGCCACGATCAGTGTGCCTATATGATGCAAGGCACACTACATCATGTGAAAATCCAGCTACTTAGCTTGGTGGCTGAATATGTAGCTCATCATCGATGACCGGATGGACAAGTTTGCAGAATCCCTGGTGGTGGCAAGGATTTGTTGTTACTATCTATCACACTCTAGGTACGGGATCGCCCCTATAAGGGCGGCCATTCTGTTACCAGGTAGGGCGACAAGAATGAGGGAGAGATATTAGGGTAAGATATTGCCCCATTTACACCATCTCCCCTAAATCCTATTTTGGTTTAGCCTACCCGATATGAAAAACATTTTTGTGATACTTGTTTGTTATTTTCTTCTCCTCCTCAATAGCCAGTGCTGACTGCACAATCGGCCCTACAGCTCCCGGTGGCTGGTTAGTTACTCAGCGCGCTGGGGATACATAAGAATTATTCATTGTCAACACTGGCCACACTGATCAATCTCAATATTGCAGGAGGGCAAAGTAAATGTAAATATATATGCATCATACAGATGTTAATTTCTAGAAATATGTAGGAACCAGAAGAGAGGGAAAAAAATTAACCCCAGCCATCTTCACAGTGAGCGCTGATCTGTACTGTATATATAGACTTGCCTTAGCAATGCTCATTTAGAGAGTGCTACTACAGGATATTTCAGAACAAGTTTTCTCATATAAATGTACAAGTTCTCTAAAGTGATTAGAAGAATTAGAAAAACGTTCCCTATCACTGTCGCTGCACATTGGAAGTAAAAGAATAGATGGCAGTTACACTTTAAGTACCAGCTAGGTTAAAGATCCTACTGCATACCTATATTCTGATGGCTGCATAGAGAAAAAAAAACTAATCAGACTTTTAAAATGAACTTGGGTGGAGTAATAATTAAATCAAATAACTATTTCCTTATCTGAAATTGCAAATATATGGACATTTCATGAACAATATTGAAGAAAAATATCATTGTTACATTGCAATACGCAGTCTCTTGCCCTTACTTAAGGAGGACTTGTCACCATTCCTGATATGTCTGTTTTAGTAAACATGAAATGAAAATTCTGGAGCATCTTTATGTATAACTCTATGTTCAACTGGGTGTTACCAGCTGTAAGAGTACTTCTGGCTTTTACTAGTTGGAATGTTTCCCTGAACACTGTCTCACACTGTCCAATCAGGTACACTCCTCAACTGAGAATGCCTTCTTGTGTCTTTGTTCACAACAGTAGAATAACAGCACAACATATATAGTTATACGAAAAGATACTCCAGATTTGTTATTGCATGGATAATGCAAGCAGCTATTAAATCAGACATTTCAAGAGAAGTTTCCAGTTCTCTTTATATCTACATATTTTCTACAGTATTCATTTATCAGTTTCCTGGCCCAATAATCATATATGTTCCTGGCTTCTCTAGTTTCTAGTACTGTATTTAGTTGCATATGTGGATAAATGAATTTCAAAAGTGGCATCCGCACATACTATACCTTACAGAGATATAAATAAAGTAGTATCAATAGCATAGCTAGGCTTTTATTCACTTTTTCTCTAAATAGCTTATCAAAGGCAGGTTGGCTTTTTAGGGCCAACCTTGGCCCTTCCCTGAAGCTATGCCTTTGGGTAGTGATATTCGTGCTAAAAACATCCTGTTTGCAAAATTAAGTACTAATGCCCCTAACAAGGTGACTGCCATGTTACAATAAAAACTAAGCAAAGAAAAGTGGTCATTACCTTGTAGTTGCATGGTCAGTTAGTTGCATGGTCAGTTTCAGTGCAGAGGTCTTTAACCAATGTAAGGCAGTATTGTTCTAAAAAGTGTAAAATAAAAGTCACACTATAAACTGAAGTAGAACGTTTGGGAATAAATCATTTTTATATGAATTTTTAAGTAAAATATGATTTAGCATAATGTTCAAAGATATGAGTCTATACCTGAAATAAGGAGCATCCAAAAGTGATAAGAATTTGAACAGTTTGTACAAAAAGCTTAAATGATCTTGAAATGCCACTAGTCAATTAGTGATAAAAAAAAGAATTTTTTATAAATCTGATGCAATTTTTTACATTGCAGAATTTGATGTGAGCAGCTTTTGCAAGGTTATTGGACCACTGGAGTACTCTCGAATTAAACATCTGCGCTTGGATGGAAACAACATCACCCGAGCTGACTTCCCTCAGGAGCTTCACAGCTGTCTCCGTTTGGCATCAGATATCGAGCTATAAATAGGAAACTTTTGTCAAAGTGGTGATTGCCAAGCTGATGATTCATTCTTTGTTACAATTCATTCAAGAGAAATACAAGAAAATGTATATAACTATTGAGACACGAATCCTCAGAAACCTTACCAGGTTAAATGCATGTGACTCAAGTCTAAGATCTAGGAAATAAGGCAGAAACATTATTTTAGCTGAAGTAATATTTTAATAAATGTATAGCCAAACTTGAAAAAAAAAGATAAAAATACTAAAAACTAACCCTTGATGGGAGATAATGCTGAATATTAAATGTAAATATATATAACCTATAAATGGTGGTCTAGTATGGAACACAAAACAGTTCTAATTACAAAAAGTAGTCTAATTTACGGTATGCAGCAGGCAGCATCTATAAACACTATGAACATATAGTACAACAGAATAACACCTTGTATGATGCACACATAGTAGTATAGAGAAATATATGATATTGATAATATTGTAATGCTATAGTATAAGTAATTGCACACAAATGGGATGTAAACCACACTAGGCCTATATGAAGACTAGTGCAGACAAGTGGAGATCTTGGCTATTGCAACCATTCTGATCACTGCTTTCATTTATAGACATGCATTAAAAATAAAAGCTGGCATCTGATTGGTTGCATTAGTTTTCATACATGAGGCTTAAAATGTCATAGTACTAGATGTCAGTCCCTTTATTAATATGAGACACTATAGATCACATCCACTACTGTGTAGCATTCAACAGAGATAACTATGTTTAATAAAGCAGATAGTACTAATATTCTAGGCCATCATTTTCAACTATATGTATAGTTTTAATAAATTTCTTTTCCAAATCTGTGTAATCTACTTAGACTTCATTGCTTTGTTTTGCTTGTTACTATAAATATAGCTTTATGTCAAGTCCACAAATGTACTCAGGTATTGGAATTCATCATTGAAATGAAAAGCAATATTGAATTAGTTCCTGCAATATTAGCCTTATGAGATCTTGCCACTAACCTTTTTCAATTAAAATCATCTTGCTAGAAAGTCAGTGTATATCTTAATCACATTTAAAGGATACCTTTAGTTAGTACTTTGAATGCCATTTTTATATTGTGCATTTAATATTTGACATAATATGAATTACTGGTTATTTGTTTTATCCACCATTTCTTCTTTGCCCACATGATGTCATAATTTTTGTTAAAGAAAAAACTTTGGTAATGGCAAGTAATCTGCTGTGTGGACTACTCCATTTGTTAGCAATAAAACCTTTTTTTACAATGTTAATGTTTCACAAAAGCAATTCATTCATGACAGCAAAGGTGTAATATGAAGCTCCAGGGCTCCTATGCAACATCTGTAACAGGCCCCTCCAACCATCACACATCACTCATAGTAATGTTATCCTCATAGTGGACAAGAAGTTCTTTTGGGCACCCTCACACTTTATGGAGCTGGGGTGACTTCAGACTCTTCATCTCCTATAGTTGCCCCTGCCTTAGAGGGCTTTCATTTTGCTTTGAATGCAATACTTTGATTTTGCTAATTGATGTACTTTGCACCGTTGAAGATGTTCAGGGCAGCTTAAAATAAAAACTGTTACAGGCAGTGGGTGAGGAACTTTGGGCTAGACCTATGGGAATTATTCTGGCAGTCCCTTAGTATTCACCCTTTAACCCCATTATAGGGATCTAGACTTTGCTGCAGGGGAGCCACCAGGCCCTTACCTCTTGGAATAGTCTGTGTGTGCTTGGCAGCTGACCTAAAGGAGCCAGAAACTATGTGAAGCACCAAAAGATCAGACAATACTCATAGTCAGGAAACAGGCTGAGAATAGGGCAGAGTTTGTGCAAATTAATGAAACCAGTCCAAGGTGTGGGCAGGCTGCAAAGGGTCAATACAGTAAACAGGCTAAGGTTAGATCAGGCACTGTAGGGTCAGAATCAGTAAACATGCAAAGGTTTGTACACGGGCAGAAAACATAGCAGCACACCTTCACTAGGGACAGGCAAACTAGATAATTAAAGCTCAGACATCCTTCCCTACGGGAAAATACCTTGAGTAACCAGCAATGCCCAGCCATTGGATGGGGAAGACTAGGATGTGTGCATGTGTTCACTCTAGAGACAGAATCATGGGACTTGGAATAGAATCACAGGCTGCTGCCTGCAGCAAGAGTGTATGTGGAATGCCTGTCAGAGGGCCAGATGCCAGTAGCAAGAGGAGGAAAAGCGGGACCACAGCAAAGCAGAGGGGTCAGCTTCATTAGTGATGCAGCACTCATGTCTGCTCAGAAGGGTGGGGCAGTGGTAGGAATAGGCCACCAGCATAACAAAAACATACTTTACTAATGATTTGTTAATGTGTATGTGCCAAAAAGCTGTCTAAAAAGTGGCACAAATTGGCACCTACAGTATTTACACAGTTTTTGACAAGTTCAACAAGGAAGTGGGACTTAGAGATAATATGTATAGAGTCAGAGTAAAGTATAGAGTCAGAGAAAAGTGTCTATCCCTGTACCAGATGTATCATCTAGCTGGAGCCACTGTGATATATCTGATACAGATCTAGACAGCCTGTCTAAGGCTACTTTCACACTAGCGTTTTAAAATTCCGGTATTGAGTTCCGTCATACGGGGCTCAATACCGGAATAAAACGCTTCAGTTTTGTCCCCATTCATTGTCAATGGGGACAAAACTGAACTGAAGACAACGGAATGCTCCTGAAAGCATTCCGTTCAGTCTTCAGACCAGAGAACAAACCGCAGTATGCCGGTCCAGGCATCCGCACTAAGACGGATCCAGAATGACCCCCAATGCAAGTCAATGGGGGCGGATCCGTCTGGTGTGACCACAATGGTAACCGGATCCGCCCTCCATTGACTTTCAATGGAGTTCATGATGGATCCGGCTACACATACACACAATACACACATACAGACATAGACATACACATAAACATAAACATACACAGACATATACACATACAAATACACATACATACTTACATGCTCCCCGGCAGGTCTTCTGAGCGCCGGAGGGACAGGTCGGCGCGCACAGATGACGATTCCACTAGGCGCCCAGCAGAGGGCGCTGTGGGGAATCGTCACCTGTGCGAGCCGTCCTGCTACTCCGGCTCTCCGAAGACCTGCCGGGAGCATGTAAGTATGTATGTGTGTTTGTTTGTCTATATGTGTGTGTGTCTGTCTGTATGTATGTACTGTGTGACATGTGTGGGGCCGGAGCGCGGTTCCGGCTCCACACATGTCGCTGCGGCAGTCCTGATCCGGCAGCACCCTTCACCTGCCGGATCAGGCCTGCCGCTAGTGTGAAAGTAGCCTAAGTTTACACCATTTTTAGGATTAGTAAACCTAGGTTGTTGTGTTTTAATAAAATAATCTGCATTTTAGATTACATAAATAAATATTAACATGGTTTGACTGTTTGGCAATGTTACTGTTTTAATAGACATATATAGTTTGCCAATGTACCATATTTTTCTGTTTATAAGATCAACTTTTTTCCCCCAAAAGTGGGAGAAAACTGTCAGTGCATCTTATAAACACTCATCTTTCTTATTAGAATGCAGGAAGTATATACTATAGTATGCAGACAAGTGTAGCCCTGCTCTACTCATAACTTCCCAGTCTTCCTTCATGCCCCAAACTGAACTGTGTGTCGTCAGGCCACAGTGCAGCACAGTACCCAGAAAAAGACTAGGGAGTTGTGCGTGCAGGAAGAGAGTGTAGTTTGGAGCAGTGAAGATCTGAGGTCTGAAGGTTTGGAGGTCTGATTTGTTGCTTTACTACAGATTTGGGGTCTGATCTGAAATCTAATAAAGATTGGCGGTCTGATCTGAGGTCTAATAAAGATTGGGGGTCTGATTGGGGGGTGATCTTAGGTCTGAAAGTTTGAGGATCTGATTGGGGTCTGATACAAATGGGGGTCTTATCTGAGGTTTCATGTAGATTGTGAGTCTGAATGGGAGGGTCTGAATTAAGGTCTGATGAAAATTTTTTTCTGATTTTCCTCCTCTTGCTGTATATTATAATTGGGTATGTCTTAAAAAGCAAAAAAATACAGTAATAATGCTTAGACACCATTCAAACCATACAAAACTAATACAGTGAGGTAGATTTTTACAAGCCATAGCATAACCAAAAGAACATACATTGCATTCTGAAAGTCTTCAGACCCTTTTAAATTTTTCTAATTTTGTTATGTTGCTGCCTTGTACTAAACTAAAAAAAATGTTTTCCCCTATTAATTTGCACTCAATCCCCTTGATGAAAAAGAGTAAACAAAATTTTAGAAACATTTGCAAATTTATTAACCCCTTGGTGCCAATGGACGTACCGGTACGTCCAGGGCGCGAGGTAGTTCGCGCTACAGGGCGTACCGGTACGCCCTGCATGTAAACACCCGCTGCGCAGTGCAGCGGGGTTTACATGCTGTGATGGCGGCTGTTAGCCACAGCCAGCCATCCATAGTAAAGGCCTGGGGGGGAGCCTTGCCTCCCCCATAATGGCGATCGCTGTGAATGGCTGGTCTATTCAGACCAGCCATTCACAGCAGGCATGGGGTACTCGGCGGGGATCGCGCTATTCTGGCGAATCCCCGCCGAGTGTCAGAGGTCAGGGTGTCCCGCCCCCCGCGATCGGCTGTGATTGGTCAGTGACTGGTCACTGACCAATCACCGGCCAAAACATGTGCGGGCGGAAGGGGCGATGTGCGGGCGGCTGCAGCGAGAGTGCCGCTCGCAATAATTTTTCAGGATGGCCGAGCGTTTTCAAGCAGAGTATCAGCATACAGCTGATACTCTGCTTGAAACTGCTGACATCGGTGCTGGCACCGATGTCAGCAGTTTAACCCTTCCATGCCGCGGTCCGTAGGGGCCGCTGTATGGAAGGGGTTAACAGGGAGGGAGCTCCCTCCCTCTCCCATCGGGCGCTGCGGTGCGCTGGCAGCGCCGATGGTGTGGCCAGATGAGAGGGAGGAAGCTCCCTCAACCTTCCATCGGGACGCTGCTCTGCTGTGGCAGCGTCCCGATGGTTACCATGGCAACCTGACGCTTTCAGAAGCATCTGGGTTGCCATGGTGTAAGCTAAGCCTCATCAGGCTCCTGCTAAAGGCAGGAGCCTGACAAGGCTTAGCCTGTGTGAAAATACACTGCAGTACACTATACAGTGTACTGTAGTGTATTATAGAACAATCAGACCCACTGGATCTTCAAGAACCAAGTGGGTCTGAGTCTAAAAAAAGTGTAAAAAAATTAAAAAAAAAGGAAAAAAAAAGTTTAAAAAAAATCATATTTTTCCCCCAATACTCAAATTTGAAATTGGTAAAAAAAGAAAAAAAATACCCCAAGCATGTTAGGTATCGCCACGTTCGTAACAACCCACTCTACAAAAATATCACATGTCCCCGACCCCTCCGGTGAACACCGTAAAAAAATAAAAATAAAAACTGTGTAAAAAAAGCCATTTTTGTCACTTTACATCACAAAAAATGTAATACCAAGCGATCAAAAAGGCATATGCCCCCCAAAATAGTACCAATCTAACCGTCACCTCTTCCCACAAAAAATGAGCCCTTACCTGAGACAATCACCCAAAAAATAAAAAAACTACAGCTCTCAGACAATGGAGAGACTAAAACATGATTTTTTTTGTTTCAAAAATTATATTATTGTGTAAAACTTAAATAAATTAAAAAAAACTATACATGTTAGGTATCGCCACGTCTGTTACAACCTGCCTCTACAAAAATATCACATGACCTAACCCTAAGGTAAACACAGTAAAAAAAAAATAAAATAAAAACTGTGTCAAAAAAGCCATTTTTTGTCACTTTACATCACAAAAAATGTAATACCAAGCGATCAAAAAGGCATATGCCCCCCAAAATAGTACCAATCTAACCGTCACCTCTTCCGTCAAAAAATGAGCCCCTACCTGAGACAATCGCCCAAAAGATAAAAAAACGACAGCTCTCAGACAATGGAGAGACTAAAACATGATTTTTTTTGTTTCAAAAATTATATTATTGTGTAAAACTTAAATAAATTAAAAAAAACTATACATGTTAGGTATCGCCACGTCCGTAACAACCTGCTCTATAAAAATATCACATGACCTAACCTGTTAGATGAACACTGTACAAAATAAAAAATAAAAACTGTGCCAGAACATCCATTTTTGGTTACTTTGCCTAACAAAAAGTGTCATATAAAGCGATCAAAAATCATATGTACCCCAAAATAGTATCAATAACACTGTCACCTTATCCCGTAGTTTCCAAAATATGGGCACTTTTTGGTTGTTTCTACTGTAGGGAGCTTTAGGGAGGCCTCAAATGGGACATGGTGTCTAAAAACCAGTCCAGCAAAATTTGCCCTCCAAAAACCATCTGGCGCACCTTTTCTTCTGCGCCCTGCCGTGTGGCCATACAGTAGTTTACTACCACATGTGGGGTGTTTCTGTAAATCGCAGAATCAGGGTAATAGTTTTTGAGTTTTGTTTGGCTATTAACCCTTGCTGTGTTACAGGAAAAAATGGATTAAAATGGAAAACGTGCCAAAAAAAGTGAAATTTAGAAATGTCATCTCCATTTTCCTTTAAATCTTGTGAAATACATAAAGGGTTAACAAAGTTTGTAAAATCAGTTTTGAAAACCTTGAGGGGTGTAGTTTCTAAAATGGGGTAATTTATGGTGGTTTCTATTATGTTAGCCCCACAAACTGACTTCAGAACTGAACTGGTCCTTAAAAAAATGGTTAAGAATTGCTTCTAAAATTCTAAGCCTTCTAACGTCCCCAAAAAATAAAATTACATCAACAAAATGATGGCAACATAAAGTAGACATATGGGAAATGTAAAGTAATAACTATTTTGTGAGAAATCACTATCTGCCTTAAAAGCAGAGAAATTCAAAGTTTGAAAATTACAAATTTTTCAAAATTTTCTGTAAATTTAGGATTTTTTTTAAAATAAAGGTGATTTATATTGACTCAAATTTACCGCTGTCATGAAGTACAATGTGTCACGAGAAAACAATCTCAGAACGACTTGGATAAGTAAAAGTGTTTCAAAGCTATTACCACATAAAGTGACACATGTCAGAATTCCAAAATTTGGCCCAGACATTAAGGCCAAAATGGGCTCTGTCCTTAAGGGGTTAAAAAGGAACATTTGTATGGATATAAGTATTCAGAATTTCAGACCCTTTGCTATGACACTTGAAATTTAGCTCTGGGGGCATCCCATTTCTCTTTATCATCTTTGAGATGTTTGTACACCTTGATTTTAGTCCACCTGTGGTAAATTAAGTTAATTGGACATAATTTAGACAGACACACACCTGTCTATACAAGGTCTCACAGCTGACAATATATATTAGAGCAAAAATCAAGCCATGAGGAGGAAAATCTGCCTGTAGAGCCCAGAGATGTGATTGTGTGAAGGCACAGATCTGGAGATAGCTACAAACAATTTATTCTGTACTCAAAGTTCTCAGGAGCACAGTAGCCTCCATAATTCTTAAATGGAAGAAGTAGGGAACAACCAAGACTCTTCCTGGATCTGGCTGCCCCACCAAATTAAGTAATTGGGTGGAAAGGGCCTTGGTATGAAAGGTGACCAAGAACACAGTGGTGACTCTGGCTTAGTTCCAAAGATCCTGTGTGTAGATGAAAGAAACCTCCAGAAGGTCAAACATCAAGCTCCCATCAACAAGCCAATGGCCAACAAGCTGGGATCAAAAAGAGTTAGGCTAGTTCCACATCACCGTTTCATTTTCCATTCTTCTGAATGTTATTTTAAGACAGAAAAAAATTACTGCTCGCTGGAAAATTAACACATTTTTCATCAGTCAGCATCAGATAGACTGGGAAAGCTAAATTAATATCTTTGCCAGAAACCCAGAGTAGAGTTGCCTGGCCTACAATAATCTGCACACATTCCATGCAAATTAGGTACACTCTGTAATGAGAAAGAGTAACCCCGGATAACGTGTGTGTGTTTGTGTGTGTATAGATATATATATACACTGTATATTGCCCAGGAACTCCAAGTAATGTACTAGGCTCTGTTTTTTTCTATGGTTCTACAAATAATAAAAGTCCTAGGAGACCAGAGCCTGTTTTATACCAACTTTCAGGGCAACTGGAGCATATTTTATTACGTAGAGGTGCCAGCCTAGATGTACGTCAGGTGGCATAGATTTAGATAATTTTCTATGCCTAAAACAGGCATAGAAAATGACAAATGAGACAGGCCGGCCAGCCCGCACCCTTTTTTATAGACCTGACGTGGGGGGAGAAAAGTTGCAGATTCAAATGCAAGTCCCCTTTGCAACCGAATCTGAAATATATATTTGTCAAAAATTGACGTATATCTGATATTAAATGACCCCCAAAGTGTACATGAGATTTGCTTTGCTGGTATTGTATTGTGCTGCTGATGCTGCACGAAAATCCGCCTGGAAAAAACGTTCATAATCTGCACCATGTTCAGCCACCCTAATTCATCACATATTGCACTTTATTTAGGTGGTAAAACTTAATCTATACTTTCGCATATATTTATTAAAATGCAAAAATCGATGATCCCCTATTTTCAACTGCAATATTTCACATATCTAATATATAAAGCTGAGTGTGTGTGTGTGTGTGTGTGTGTGTATGTCCGCTAAAGGAATCCGCACCACTGCAGCTACAATCACAAAATTTGGCACACATGTACATCAGGTGTCTGGGAAGGTTTTAGAACAGTTTTCAGCTTTCCACGACGTACCGTTCCTGAGATATTCCAAAAAAATGCATTAGCCAATAGTAGCCTGGTTACATGACTCTTATCAGCCAATAGAAGCTCACAGGCAGTCTCCACACACCAGGTTTCTATGACAACCTAGCCAGTTCACTGCTGTAGGTCTGCATTAAAGAGGCAGAGCACTGTGGATGACAATGGTAAAGGGGTATTCCGGTTACCATCAATTCAGGCCACCGTCAAAAGAAGGACTTAAAAGCACCACCCCCAGATCCCACTAAGTCACTCCCCTAACTCAGTCAGGACACGCCCCTTCCTTTCCGCATTTGACCGGGATTAAAAACATAGGTAAAAATCACCTTCTGTCAGCTGCAGGGGTGGTGGGAAGGTGACTTTCTCCGTGCAGCTCATGCTCAGACTGCACAGTGCTGCTGCTGAGAGTGAGCTGTTCAAAAGGACATCCCTGTGTCCATCCAGGCCCTGCGCATGACAAAGGACAGGGAGTCTGAAAGCCAGACTGTCCAGCCTAAAACAAGACCTCTGGCCACCCTAGGCCCAGGCTGATGTTAGGGTGGCCAGATGTCTGGCTTTAGGCTGGACAGTCCAGTTTTCTGGCTACCTGTTCTCCGTCCGACGCCTGGACAGACACAGTGATGTCCACCCTTTCAGTAGCTCACACTCAGACAGCTTCTCCTCCGTGTCTTCACGGAGCCAGGGGAGCGTGGCCTCATGTTTAGTGGTGTGTCTTCATGGGAACTGGGGGCGCTGTTTAACGTTTGGGGGAATGGCTGGTGAGGTCTGGCTTTCTGGGGTGAAGACAGTGGCCACTCTAGCTGCTGTGGAGGTCACAGTTAAAGGGGCGGGCAGCTGTAGAGGTCACTGTTAAAGGGGCTGGCCGCTGTAGAGGTCACTGTTAAAGGGGTTGGCCGCTGTAGAGGTCACTGTTAAAGGGGCGGGCTGCTGTAGAGGTCACTGTTAAAGGGGCAGGCACTGTAGAGGTATCTTTTAACAACACACACACACACAAACAGTAAATGAAATAAATTAAATACACCCGGGCGAAGCCGGGTCCTTCAGCTAGTATACATATAAAACTGTTCAATATTTTAAGCAGAACTATACTTCCCAATCTTTACTTTATTTTGGCTGCACTTTTGAAATAAAATTGCAGTCTTACAATTTTAAAATGAATTTTAAAATTTTTGAAGTACATATTTTTTTCTGCACTAAGCCACATTTTAGGGGCCAGAATAATAGAAACCACCCAGAAGTGATGTCATGTTAAAAACTAAACCCCTTAAGGGTCTTGACACACAGCAGGACTCAAATGTAAAGGAGCACTCAACGGCCTTTAGAACACAAATTTTGCATAAAAATGTTTCAAGTCCCATTGCACACTAATAATGGTGACAAGCTACCAAATGATAGAAACCCACCAGAAATGACCCCATTTTGAAAATTAGCCATAGAGAAAATAAGCCAATCTGTCCATTCAACATGCTGTGCTGGTGCTGCAGTTCCCTAGGACTGCTGAACACACCGTACAGGATCCAGCCCAGTGATCCATGCAACTTTAAATAATTTTCCATTGGAACTAGGGTACCTCTTTGCTTGCTTCCACTGTTGCAGTCCAACACAGGTCTGTCCAACTGCAAATCTAAGTGGCAGCCTTCAGAAAATGTGTAGAAACAAGGGTGCCCTATTGCTGGCTTCTGCTGTTGTATTCCAACTTACTCACCAAAATGCTAAATCAGTGGATTGACAGGTCTGTCCAAATACAAATACAAGTAGCTGATTCAAGAAAATCAGCATGGGAACCCCCCATAAAAATGTGCATAGATGGGACAGTGGTCATGCCACAATGGGGCTATTCAGCATCCAGGGATCATTTGTCAGTCAGGTGCATATCAGCAGGTGAGGACATGTTTGTTTGTGTGTATGTCAACTGAGGGCATATGTCCATAGTGGGAGTAGTGTGGTCAGAAAGGGCACTTTTATGGAGATTGGAAAATTGCTCCAATGTATCTTGCCGATCACAGAACAGACAAGCCCAGCTCACCTGTCTCTGATGTGATGGTTTTGTGGACTTGAAGAGTACATTGGTGCACCCCCATGTTGCTGGGGAGGTGCTTGATTGAGCAGCCACCACTGGTGTGGAGTCATCCCTGGTTGTTACTTCTCTGCCCCTGCATTGCAGGTGCCCATCAGTTTAGTATCTGCACCTTTCCCCTTACATGGAATACCATACATTCCATGGATTTTTGTCCCAGGGAGATAGAGAATGAGCCTGTCAGTATGATTTACATGCTGAAGTGGTACCACACTTCCCCAAGATCATTATACAGTACTGTGTGGTTTCAGTGAGGCCCCACAGCCTACACGGACAATAACATCACAAAGGGTCTCAGCTGCTTACTGTCCTTGCAGCAGCCATGAAGGCCTCATTCTATTCGTCGGTCAGGTGTACAGCCATGCACATCAGTAGATGAGGGCGCATTGTTGTGTCTTGACCAAAGGTATTTGTCTATAGCCACTCCTCTCTAGACTTTGACAGTGCACCAGTGCACTCACTTGTCACTTCATAGGCGATGCTAGAGCTCCCACCGCTGGTGCAGAACCTTTTCTGGTTGTCACTTCTTGACCTCTATATGACAGGTTTGCATCATTTTAGTGCCTGCAATGAGTGCCACCACCCACCCACCCTTCTATGGGATACCATACCTTGTGGGGACTTTTGGGCCAAGGAGATAGAGAATGAGCCTATCTGTGTGATCCATGCATTGTGCTGTACCACAGCACCGCTGCATTCGTCCTACCTGGTCCAGGTTTGGCAAAGCAGAATCCAGCCCAACACTCTGGTGCAACTGCAAGCAATAATGCATGGAGTCTAAGGAGCCTCCTTTCTGGCTTCTGCGGTTGCAATCCAAACAATTCACTACAGTGCTATATCACTGGATTGGCAAGTCTGTCCATATGCAAATTTAAGCAACATCCTCTAGAAAATCAGCATGACATCCTTCATGAAAATGTGTAATATTGGAATGCTGCACATGTCAAAATGGGATTCCCCTGCACCTAGCGATGATGACATCACAAATAGCCCCAAATGTTCGCCTCCCTCCTAGCACTTCGTACGCAGGTCAGGTGTGTAACTATGTACAGCAGCAAGAGAATCTTTGTGTGTGTTGACTTCCACACATCCATATTTGGAAGTGTGTGATCCAAATAGGTGCTTTTATTCAGATTGGAATACTGTAAAGCATATTTTGGCAACAGCAGAATAGGCAAGCCATCTCGCCCGTTTGTGATGAGTTAGCCCTTTGTACTTTGAGAGTGAATCACTGCAAACTTACCCTTCAGTGGCTTCAAGGGGTGGGGTGGTAGAGTAGCATTTAATTTCACTGGTAGAAAAAATGCGTTATTGCTTTTGCTACAATGCAACGAGTTTAAGTACAACACATTTGTCAGGGAGGTCTGGGGTTAGGGAGAATGGAAGACCCTATCTCACCCGCAACCCCTGTCCCTACCTACTTGCCGCACCCATGGCTAAGGTCCAAGGGGGACAACTGGGCGTCAATCCCTGACCTGCTTAGGGAAACTGGAATGGCAACACAAGGCTAACCCCCAAAAGCTAAGTCAGACAGTCCAAGGTCAAACACGAGAGGTAAACTAGGTACTAAGCAAATACAGAGAGCAGTTAATACGAGCCGAGGTCAGGAACACTGGAGAGGCAACAAAGTACAGAATCAGATCCAGAGGCGAAGTCAGTACACCAATGCAGGGTCGGGTGATCAGATAGCAGACACTGGAGATACACTGGTGCTGGCAGAAAGACCAAGTAGCACTGGCAATGAGAGGCAGTAACACAGGAATTTTTATACAGACAGGACTCCCACCCCCAGACCCTGATAGGGGTTGGAAGCCTGTCAATCAAGGACCACACCCGAGGAGGACCAGAGCAAATAACAGAGCTGACTTAACCCTGCGAGTGCTCAGAGTACAAAGCAAGTAACCAAGGACGCGAGACAAGTAGCAGCCTGCCGTGTTCCTAGCAACGACTGGCAAGTGCCAGAATGGAGTTCGGAGCGTCAGAATGGTAACAGCGGCAGCACAGCGACCTGCTAATCTGCTGACCCTGACAATATTATTCCTTTAAAAAAAACTGTTGCTCAGCAGCGGAAGGCGTTATTGCTGTAAAATGCTTTTGTTATAATGCAACACGTTTAACATGGACAATTATGATGCACTGAAAAAAAATTACAATAATTGCTCTCCAGCAGAATGCTATTGGGATGCTGAACTGGCAATAAGCCTATTTAGAAACTATAGGTTTGGAAAAAAGCACAGCTGTCTTTCTATTAAAATGAGAAAAAAAAATATTTTTGCGCTTTATCCTACAGGCATGATTTTTTTCAAAAATAACAGAAACATTTTGGAATGGAGTCAAACTGATAATCGATTGATGGTAATATTACACCATTGAAATCAATGGTAATAATACCAGAAACATATTTGTTTTTCAGTTTTTTAACATTTTAATAGAACAACAGAAACCATTAGCACTGATGTGAACATGGTCCAATTTCACATGCACCAAAGTGCATGTTAAGGCTGGGTTTACGCTGACATTTTTATTTCTATTATCCATTACAGGAGCAGGACTGTAAATATAATACAAGTGGCATTTCTGTCATCTGACAGAAATGAATGTCCCCTTACAGATTACTTTTACTATAATGGGATCTGGTTTCCATTAGAAAGCTCAGAATTTTGTCCTGTATTTTTTATGGAATTTGTACCAGAGACTTCTGATGGAGCCTGTGATGCCAGTGTGATTGAACCTCTCCCAAGGACAGGAGAATCGACACCTTTCCTCCTGTGTCTGCAGGCTCTCAGCAAGGCCCCCATTGCCCCTTCGGCTCTTCAACGCTTGCCAGCTAAAGTGGGAGAACTTCTTTAATCTGGAAAGTCTCATGCTGCATAATGCCTAGACATATGGTACAGCTAAGCTATTACCTGCCAATCCCCTTCTGGCCCGATTTAGAAGAGTTAAATCTTGGGCTATGTGGTGGCTCGCAAGAGGATCCTATGCTACTGGGCAGCATGGTGGCTCAGTGGTTAGCACTGGTGCCTTGCAGTGCTGGGGTCCTGGGTTTAAACCCAAGTAAGGGCAACATCTACATGGAGTTTGTATGTTCTCCCCGTATTTGTGTGTACTCCGGTTTCCTCCCACACTCCAAAAAAACATACTCATAGGGAACTTAGATTGTGAGCACTATTGGGGACAGCCTGATGTAAAGAGCTGTGGAATATAGTAGCGCTATATAAGTGTGCATAATAAATAAAATGATATAAATAAGCTTTAAAACAAAACGTGCCTCGTATCTCTGGATGATATACAACCTTAGATATAACCATTTGTAGTATGGAGGTACCTCATATCTCCTTTTCTATGGAAAATTAATTGCCAATAAAAATGTAATACTGGCACAGACCTTCTGGAAATACTGACTAGGCCTGTGGTTTACCACATATGTGGTAACTCTACCTGTGCACTAAACTTGGAAAAAGCTGTATGGTTCTCTTGGCAGAGTACTGATGCTTCTCTCAGTATCAAATGTCAGATTGGATGGAAGGGTACCCCTTGAGATACATTTTAATAAGGTGAAAGATAGTAGTATATACTTAAGGATAATAATATAATACCATATATTGATGTGTTTTGACTGTAAATCATAGTTGTCTACATTAACCAAGAAATGTGTCTTGTTCAGAGCTTCAGGCAGATTTCAGTCTGCACCTGGACTGGTAGACTTTGCATCTGGACTTTACCTTCAGGCCAGCATAAGACAACTGAGCCCAGTGAATTTAGTGTAATTTAAAGACCTGTATGGCTATGTGCATGACTTCACATGAAAGGAATAACTCCCTTAGCAAATTGATCTTCAGACCAACAACTCATCAGTTAAAAAGAATCAGATCATAACTGTGAATAAGCAGACATTCACTCTGCTCAACTATTCCCTTCCCTGAAGTAAGTGGTGTCATCTTAAGGTTAGGTCATTAGACCTGTCCTGTCAGGTATCCTGGAGCACCTACATTGTTTAGAAAGCATTATAGCCCATTACAGCGTAGTTCACCCTTGCGAACCTTTACAATTTTATAGGATCATTGTTTAAATACTAATCTCCTAATTAAGTGTTATTAATAGAATATTTAAATTAGCTGAGAATTGAATTCATCAGAACACACCTTTTATGATTCTAGTAGAAAGTTGAATATTGTATTTGTCAGATTCACAGGGCAACCATAAGAAACATCTGTATTAAAAGGCAGAACTCAAACCCACACTAGCATATCAACATGCTGTACAAAATAGTGGAGCAGCACTTGTCCTTTTTGAATTTTCAGCTTAAGGGAATCAAGAAAATTAAAATACTTAAATATTACTTCATTATAAATATAATTCCAATTTCATTTCATTAGTTATAATGGCTTGTTTTGTCTGGGGAGCAATCATTAGGAGAAATAAAATGACCGCGGTCCTATTGGTACAGACAAAACCTGTCCTAATCACACAGGAGGACAAGTTACTTTACAACACTGAGGTAAAGAGCTGCCTCATCCTCCTTTTCTACTCGTCAGGGATTATGATTAGAGATGAGCAAATTTTTTAAAAATTTGGTTCGACTGGTTCGCCGAATTTTCCGAAAAGGTTCGCTCCGAATAAATTTGTGGTGAATCGCGTTAAAAAACGGCTACTTCCGGGCTGCAGAGAGCCTGGATAGTGGTGTAGAACACTGTGCCTTGCAGTAAAACGCATAGGGAGTAGTGTTGAGCGAGCACCTCTGTGCTCGTATGCTCGGGTGTTCTGGCCGAGCACTTGAGCATAATGTTAGTCAATGGGACTAAACCAGGCACCCCCCGCTAGGAAGAGGGGAGGGTGTCTGGTTAATAGAAAAAGGTCAGAATTGCGACTTCTCTTTTACTCCTTTCGCTCGTAAAAGTATGCTAATTAACGGAATTTGTACACATTAGCGCACAATGCGTACGCATTAGCGTACAAATGCGTACGCATTAGCATACAAATTCAGTATGCATTAGCATACAATGCGTAGCATTAGCATACAAATCAACATTACAGTGAATGCCAGCATAGAGTACACTCGGTGTTTGGCCGAACACTGAGCGGACCCGAGCGTAGGCATGCTCGGCCGAGCATGCTCGCTCAACACTATTAGGGAGTCTACTGTGGTAGTGAAAGAATACTGTGAGCCAGTGTGACATGCACATAACAGGCATCACTCTTAAAATCGCTGCACACTTTTATGTATTTGGGTAGTTAAGGGGCCAAAACTCACCAAACAACTCAAGTCTGAACTCAGCCTTACAGGTCAATGTTAGTGCCAGCTATGAAGAATCGTGCAGAGGCCCAAGATCCTACTAGAGCGCCAAAAGTGCACCAGTCGAATACATTTAATAGGCCACCGAGTGGCACCGTAACAGCAACTGTAAGAGGCAGCAGTCGAACACATTTCAAGGCCACAGAGTGGCACCGTAACAGCAGCTACAAGAGCCAGCAGCAGTCGAATACATTTACTAGGCCACGAGTGGCACCGTAACAGCAGCTGCCAGAGGCAGCAGCAGTCAAATACATTTACTAGGCCAACGAGTGGCACCATAACAGCAGAAGCAAGAGGCAGCAGCAGTCGGACAAATTTACTAGGCCAACGAATGCCACCGTAACAGCAGCTGCAAGAGGCAGCAGTCAAACACATTTCAAGGCCACAGAGTGCCACCGTAACAGCAGCTGCAAGAGGCAGCAGTCGAACACATTTCAAGGCCACAGAGTGGCACCGTAACAGCAGCTGCAAGAGGCAGCAGCAGTCGGACAAATTTACTAGGCCAACGAGTGGCACCGCAACAGCAGCTGCAAGAGGCAGCAGCAGTCGGACAAATTTACTAGGCCAACGAGTGGCACCATAACAGCAGCTGCAAGAGGCAGCAGTCGAACACATTTCAAGGCCACAGAGTGGCACCGTAACAGCAGCTGCAAGAGGCAGCAGCAGTCGAATACATTTAATAGGCCACCGAGTGGCACCGTAACAGCAGCTGCAAGAGGCAGCAGCAGTTTGACAAATTTACTAGGCCAACGAGTGGCACCGTAACAGCAGCTGCAAGAGGCAGCAGCAGTCGGACAAATTTACTAGGCCAACGAGTGGCACCATAACAGCAGCTGCAAGAGGCAGCAGTTGAACACATTTCAAGGCCACAGAGTGGCACCGTAACAGCAGCTGCAAGAGGCAGCAGCAGTCGAATACATTTACTAGGCCAAGGAGTGGCACCATAACAGTAGCTGCAAGAGGCAGCAGCAGTCAAATACATTTACTAGGCCAAGGAGGGGCGCAGTAACATCATCAGCAAGAGGCAGCAGTCGAATACATTTCAAGGCCACAGAGTGGGAGAGGCAGCAGGAGTCATACTAATTTTAATGAGACAGACTGGCACAGTGACATAACCTGGGAGAGGCAGCAGCAGTCATAAAAATTTAAATGCAACGTACCGTAGAGTGGCACAATGACATAATTTGGAGGTAGCGGCAGCTAGGACACAGCGTGTGAAGGCGGCAGCAGCATGAGTAGGCCACAGAGTGGCACAATGACAAAATTTGGAGGTAGCGGCAGCTAGGATACAGCGTGTGGAAGCAGCAGCAGCAGCATGAGTAAGCCACAGAATGGCACAATGACATAATTTGGAAGTAGCGGCAGCTAGGACACAGCGTGTGGAGGCGGCGGCAGCAGCATGAGTAGGCCACAGAGTGGCACAATGACATAATTGGGTAGGGCATACATAATTTGGAGGTAGCGGCAGCTAGGACACAGCGTGTGGAGGCGGCGGCAGCAGCATGAGTAGGCCACACAGTGGCACAATTACATAATTTGGGAGATAGAGGTAGCTAGGACACAGCGTGTGGAGGCAGTAGCAGCAGCATCAGGCCACAGAGTGGCATGGTGACATAGCCTGAAGGTGATAGCAGTAGCAGCATGAGGAGACCTGATTGTTGAGGTGGTAGCAGCATCAGAAGGCTACATATTGGTTCAGTGACAGAGTGGAGAGGTGGGTGGCAATACCAGTCACTGGTAAAGATGCTGGGTAGTAGAAGGAGCAGCTGGTAGATGTGTGGCATCAGGCGGGTGGCAGCATCATAAGAGTGGCTGAGGCAGGTAGCCTGAACAATACAGTCTCATTTGTCAAGGTTTGGGTGACGCATCATGGCTGATCTAATCTGATGCATCAGGCGTTGGTGGGTGGAAATCCTGGCTGATCCACGCCTGATTCATCTTGGTAACTATGGCCCCCGCCACACTGAACGCCCGCTCTGATGCCACACTACTAGCCGGGCAGAACAGCTTCTCCAGTGCAAACTCGGCCAGTTGCGGCCACAAATCCAGTTTGGCTGCCCAGTAGTCCAGCGGATCTTTTATGTGGGGTGGCAGGGTGCTGTCCAAGTAGGCCACCACCTGCTGGTTCAGGGTCTCCTCCTGGTCTACCTGCTGCTGCTGGTGAGTACTAGAGATGAGCAAGCACTAAAATGCTCGGGTGCTCGTTATTCAAGACAAACTTTTCCCGATGCTCGGGTGCTCGTTTCGAGTAACGAACCCCATTGAAGTCAATGGGAGACTCGAGCATTTTTTGCAGGGGACCAAGGCTCTGCCTAGGGAAGGCTGGGTGAAAACCTGGAAACATCAGAAAACGATGGAAACACCATGGAAATGGACAGGAAACAGCAGGGGCAGCATGCATGTATGCCTCTGAGGCTGCCTAATCCCACCATTACCCCAAATTCTCCTGCAACAGCCTGGTGGTTACCCTCATGGCAATTGTGCTCACCCAGACCAAGAAAGGCAAGGCACATGCCTATCACATGTTAGGGAAGCACCCAACTAGGTGCAACGAAGGTCCATAACCCATGCCCATGCTGGCGCTACTCTCCTATCCCCAGCCATACGATGCAGGCATAAGCCTGACACAGCATGGCTGTGACACCAACAAGTGACCAAGTTAGATGAGGTAGCAGGTGAGCCACCCAAAAATTTAGCCTGACGCAGTATGACGGTGACAACAGAGTGACCGAGTTAGACTGAGGTAGCAGGAGGTGAAGCACGGATGGTAATTCGAAGGACGAGGGGTTGGAGGAAGAGGCATAGTAAGTCTGAGAAACCGTGACCGAGGTAAGCCCCGCAATCATCCAAGTCGGCAGTACATGAGTGGCCCCAGGGTCAGACTCGGTCAGAGTGACCGAGCTACACGACGGTAGCAGGTAGAGCACATAAAAAATTTAGCGTGGCCCTGTATGTGGACGTTGAGGGCCTGGAGGCTGTCTCCTTGAGAAATGCTCAGGGTGGCCGAACGCCGGGCTCGACGGCGGACCTTTTTCGGGTTATCGATTATCGAAATGTTGGCTTACATCAAGTTTAGTATCTGTTCTTATCAGTTGCTGTGGCTGTTGTGGTAAAGTGGTAAGCATAGCTGCTTCCCAAGCAGTTGACCCGGGTTCAATTCCCGTCTATCGCATTATGTGGCCCTGCGGAAAAATTGATT
>ONZH01021714.1:0-300818 GCA_900303285.1 Rhinella marina
GATACTGCAGGAACCCAATGCGGATTGGCTGAGTGGACATTTCCAACCATTTCCTGTGTGATAAACCGTAATCTGGAAGAGTAGTGCATCAGGGACAAAAGCAGTGTCACAACAGCTGAAGGAATTAAAGGATGGGTAAATAATGCTTACTTTTTCATTTTTAACCCATTTCGTCCCCTAAGTTGGCAGTAATCATGCCACCATATATAAGGTCTCTAGCACAGGCAGAACCAGGTGGAAGAGGTCTGTGTTGAGGAACTTGTAGTTGTAGCTTTATATTATTGAACTATCCTCTTCTTCAAGCTTCTAGGGGAGAATGCTAAAATAAGATGGCATCCAGTGGAGCATGGCACATTTTTTTTCTGTTAAAGCCATGACACAGTTTTTCAACCCATATAGATTTGCCTAATGGCTTTAACATTAATTTTATCAACAAGTGTCAATTAGCTGGATCCAAATTGGATTTGTATACTGGAGCAGGAACATAGGTGACAGATCACTGTTAACGTATTTCTTAAAAGATTTTAAAAAATGACTGAGGAATACTGAAGAACATTCATCAAAAATCAAGGCGCAAACTTATTACAGAACTGTAGACAACTCTTCAAATCTAATGTGACTCAAATCCAACTAGCAGTGGTAGAAACTGTAATTCATCCTGGCAAACTAATTAATTATCACAGAGATTGCCTATCGATTGCTCGGTATGCACTCGGAGTGAGATGACCATGTTTCATAATGCACCAAAGTGCTGATAGATAGGGAAGTCTTGGCAGCTCAGAATAGATTAACATACCGAACAGGATTCAAGCATTTTTTAATAATCCTCAATTATAAAGTGTATATTTCATTCTGATCCTTGTTCAGACAGAATTACAAAGACCTTTACACTTCAATAATTCACAATAGTAATTTACAAAACCACTGAATGAGAAGATGGGTCTGGAAGAAGAGTTAGTGTGATAATAAATACACAAGTATTCATGAGAGGGTTATGAGATGGATAACAACTAGAGATGAGCGAGCACTAAAATGCTCGGGTGCTCGTTATTCGAGTCGAACTTTTCCCGATGCTCAGGTGCTCGTTTCGAATAACGAACCCCATTGAAGTCAATGGGAGACTCGAGCATTTTTGCGGGGGACCAAGGCTCTGCCTAGGGAAGGCTGGGTGAAAACCTGGAAACCTCAGAAAATGATGGAAACACCACGGAAATGGACAGGAAACAGCAGGGGCAGCATGCATGGATGCCTCTGAGGCTGCCTAATCCCACCATTACCCCAAATTCTCAGGCAACAGCCTGGTGGTTACCCTCATGGCAATTGTGCTCACCCAGACCAAGAAAGGCGAGGCAAATACCCATCACATGTTAGGGAAGCACCCAACTAGGTGCAACGAAGGTCCATCACCACCTGCAGGTGACACCACTACTCATGCTGGCACTGCAGCTGACATCAAGTTTAGTATCTGTTCTTATCAGTTGCTGTGCCTGCTGGTGGCATAGTGGTGAGCATAGCTATTTCCCAAGCAGTTGATCTGGGTTCGATTCCGGTATATCGCAGGAGGCAATTCAGAATCAGTACAATATCAAATACGTCCCCCTACCCGGGAAAATTGTTTGGAGAGAGGGCATGTAGGTGGGGGGGAAGGAGGTTTCGCTGGAAGAGCCAGAGGAGTGCCCCCTGGGCTAGCGTGTGTGGTGGTGACAACAGCCGGATGGATTTGGGAAAACTGTTGCTTTAACCCGTATGGTATCGATTCTTCTCAGTTTAATACCGTATACGTCCCCTATCTTGGGACCCTATATTTAATGGATTTTTTCGAAAACGGAAAATGGAAAAAGAGCTTGCTCTGGCCAGGGGAGTGTCTTTCCCACTGCAGCTAAGGGGATGTGTCCATGCTCTGCCTATCACAGGTCAGGAGGCAATTAACCCTTTCACGACCGGAGCTTTTTTCGGTTCTGCATTTTCGTTTTGCGCTCCCTGCCTTCAAACAGCCATAACTCTTTTATTTTTCTGTTCACATAGCTGTATGAGGGCTTGTTTTTTGCGGGACAAGTTGTACTTTCCAACGCCACCATTTAATATTGCATACAGTGTAGTGGGAAGCGGGAAAAAAATTCCAAACCGGGTGAAATTGCAAAGAAAACGCTATTCCGCTACAGTTCTACGGGTTTCTTATTTACAGCGTTCGATGTGCATTAAAACTGATCCGTTACTTTCATTCTACTGGTCAGTACGAATCCGGCAATACCTAATATGTATAGTTTTTCCTGCGTTTTCATAGTGATAACATAATTAGAAAGTTGCCCTTTTTTTTTTTTTTTTTTCCTTGTCAAATCTTGACCCCTATAACTTTTTGGTATTTATGTGTACAGAGCTGTATGGGGGCTCATTTTTTGCGGGACGATCTGAAGTTTTTATTGATACCATTCTGGGGTGTGTATGACTTTTTGATCACTTTTTATTTAATTTTTTTTAGAAAAAAAAAGCGACAAAAAACGGCAAATCGCCATTTGGACGCTTTTTCCGCCACACAATTCGCCGTATTGGAATTTTTTTTTTTATATTTTAAAAGTACGGGCGTTTTCGGTCACGGTGATACCCATGATGTCTATATTTATTGTTATTTAGGTATTTATTTTTTACTTATACGGAAAGGGGGGTGATTTGAACTTTTACATCTTTTTTATTTTTTATATATTTTTTAACATTTTTTTTTAATTTTTTTTTTACTATTAGAAAGCTCAAATATGGGCTTATAAATTGTGGCTTTTTTTTTTTTTCTTTATGAGCAATTCTGGGTTTTATAGGCTCAGAAAACCATCAATTGCTCATTTCTTATCCTGGCCTGCCATCTAGTGGCCAGAATAAGAATTGCACTTTGAAAACTGTAATCCTCACCAGCGAGGATTACAGTTTTCATATGGTGTACAGACACCCCGATTGGCCACACGGGGTGTCTGTACACCACCCGGAAGCGAATGCTTCCGGGTTGAAACGCAACTAGATGCCGTGATCACGTGTGATCACGGCATCTAGTCAACCCAGAAGACGCCGCCGATGTGGTAGGTAGCGGCAAGTCTCTGCTGTTAGAAACAGCAGAGACTTGCCGGCCATGACGCCCGCCGCACCCGCGAGCGGGCGCCATGTGCCCGCATCGCCCCAGCGCCGTACATGTACGGCGCTGGTCGCGAAGGGGTTAAAAGAAGAAAAACAAAAAACATCAGTACAATATCTAATACGTCCCCTATCCGGGTAAATAGTATGGAGAGAGGGCCTGTAGGTGGGGGGGAAGGAGGTTTCGCTGGAAGAGCCAGAGGAGTGCCCCCTGGGCTAGCGTGTGTGGTGGTGACAACAGCCAGAATGGATTTAGAATGACGACGCAGGACCCCGACTGAAAAATTTAGCATCAACCGGTACAGTCGTAAATTATGAGATTGATCAACTGTGGTATGTAAAATACTCAGTTTAAAACCGTATAAGGCAGCTATCCGGAAAAATGGTTTGGAGAGAGAGAAAGATAGGACAAAGACGTAAATTGTTTGGAGAGAGGGCCTGTAGGTGGGGGGGGGCAGGCTGGGGGGAAGGAGGTTGAGCTGGAAGAGCCAGGGGAGTGCCCCCTGGGGCTAGCGTGTGTGGTGGTGACAACAGCCGGATGGAGTTAGAATGACGACGCAGGACCCCAACTTAAAAATTTAGCATCAACCGGTACAATTGTCAATTATGAGCTCGATCAAGTGTGACATGACTTTTAAATGGATATTGCATGTGGTCACGTACTCCCTGGAACCCCATAGTCACCCCTTCTCTGATGTGCTAGCCCAGAACATTCTCTGCCCCAATTCGCAAGGCCTTTTGCTGTTTCCGTGTGCTGACAGTGTGGATTTACCAGTGTTGTCTTAGGAGGTGGTGGACAATGGCGAGACACAGGTGTCGGGGGGGTGAGGTAGTTGTATGGGAAGCAAGTTACAGTGGGGACTCCTTGGGGGGGACTTTCTCATGATGGGACAGATTCAACTTGGGTGGATCAGGCACAGGAACAGATGAATTTTTTGGGGGGTTTAGTTAACTTTTATTTAGCAAAAATAACCACAGAGATATTTATTCGTTATCTTCTCTGCGCAGTCTGGCGTTGGGGTTCCTCACTTTGATGGCGAGCTGTGCCGCTCTCTCCACAATGGTCTGTGTGTTCTTGGATGGAGACTTTGTCGGCGATTTCAGTACAGAAGGACTTGTTGCTCATCCACAGAACCTCGTCCTCCTTGACATTGTGGAAAAGGAATTTGCGGGTGGACCAGGAATTTGCTGAACCCTGTGAGCAGCATGTGTTTGGTCTTCTACTTGCTACCGTATCTAATGTTGGGCAATATAGATTCGCAAGTAATATTATTTTTCACACCTATCCCAAAAATAAAAATGTATGCAGTATGCGCAAATAAAACTTGGAACTGGAATTGGAGAGAGGGCCTGTAGGTGGACCTCCGGAAAAATTGTTTGAATAGAGGGCCTGTAGGGGGCCCTCCCGAAAAATTGTTTGAATAGAGGGCCTGTAGGGGGCCCTCCTGAAAAATTGTTTGAAGAGAGGGCCTGTAGGTGGACCTCTGGAAAAATTGTTTGAATAGAGGGCCTGTAGGTGGACCTCTGGAAAAATTGTTTGAATAGAGGGCCTGTAGGGGGCCCTCCTGAAAAATTGTTTGAAGAGAGGGCCTGTAGGGGGCCCTCCTGAAAAACTGTGCTAAAAGAGTGCCAGTTGGACCTCTAAAAAATGGCGTTTTTTGGGTCAGCGTTAGGCAAAGACGATATGGAGGAGGAGGAGGAGTAGAGAAGAGGAGTAGAGAAGAGGAATCAGATACATAAGTTATTTAAATCTTTAGCTGCTTTCCCCCGGAGGAGATTTGAATTCTGGTGAAATCCAGGCTTTGTTCATTTTAATAAGCGTCAGCCTGTCAGCGCTGTCAGTTGACAGGCGTGTACGCTTATCGGTGATGACGCCACCAGCTGCACTGAATACCCGCTCTGACAGCACGCTAGCGGCAGGGCAGGCCAGCACCTCCAAGGCGTACAGCGCCAGTTCAGGCCACGTGTCCAGCTTTGAAACCCAGTAGTTGTATGGAGCAGAGTGATCGCTACGGACGTTGGTATGGTCAGCTAGGTACTCCCTCACCATCTTTCTGTAAAGCTCCCCCCTACTCTGCCTAGACTGGGGACAGGTGACATTGTCTTGCTGGGGTGACATAAAACAGGCAAAGGCCTTGGAGAGCGTTCCCCTGCCAGTGCTGGACAAGCTGCCTGCTCGCCTCCTCTCCCCCGCTACTTGGCCCACAGAACCATGCCCTCTGCCGCTAGCGGCGTCAGATGGGAAGAATTGTTTCAGCTTGTGCACCAGGGCCTGTTGATACCTATTCACTCTCATACTCCTTTGCTCTGCAGGGATGAGAGTGGAAAGGTTCTGCTTGTACCGTGGGTCCAGGAGAGTGAACACCCAGTAATCGGTGTTGGAAAAAATTCTTCTAACGCGAGGGTCACGGGATAGGCAGCCTAACATGAAGTCTGCCATGTGCGCCAGAGTCCCAACACGCAAGAATTCCCTCTCCTCACTGACCTGACTCTCCATTTCCTCCTCCTCTGCAGCTCATACACGCTCAAGAGTTAAGGACTGAGCACTGGTACCCTCTACTGTCTCGCCGACATTCTCCTCCTCTTCCTCCTCATCCTCATCCCCCTCCTCCAATATGCGCTGAGAAACAGACCGGGGGGTGCTCTGGCTATCAAGCGACGTATCTTCCTCCACAGTCTCTTGTGACAAGCGCAAAGCATCCGACTTGATGCTGAGCAGTGATTTTTTCAACAGGCAAAGCAGCGGGATGGTGAGGCTGATAATGGCGGCATTGCCGCTAACCATCTGTGTTGACTCCTCAAAGTTGCTCAACACCTGGCAGATATCAGACATCCACGTCCACTCCTCATTGTAGACTTGAGGAATCTGAGAGACCTGACTACCAGTTCTGGTGGAAGATGACATCTGGCAGTCTACAATCGCTCTGCGCTGCTGGTAAACTCTGGATAACATGTTTAATGTGGAATTCCATCTCGTGGGCACGTCGCACAACAGTCGGTGAGCGGGCAGTTGTAGGCGGCGCTGCGCTGCCCTGAGAGTGGCAGCATCTGTGGTCGACTTGCGGAAATGCGCACAGATGCGGCGCACCTTGGTGAGCAAATCAGACAGATTGGGGTATGTCTTGAGGAACCGCTGAACTATAAGATTGAACACGTGGGCCAGGCATGGCACATGTGTCAGTCTGCCGAGTTGCAGAGCCGCCACCAGGTTACGCCCGTTGTCACACACAACCATGCCTGGCTTGAGGTTCAGCGGTGCCAGCCACACATCGGTCTGCGCCGTGATGCCCTGTAACAGCTCTTGGGCGGTGTGCCTTTTGTCACCAAAGCTCAGCAGTTTGAGCACCGCCTGCTGGCGCTTACCCACGGCACTGCTGCTGCGCCTAGAGCTACCGACTGAAGGCGCCGTGCCCACGGATGGTAATTCGGTGGAGGAGGAGGGGTCGGAGGAGGAGGCATAGTACGTCTGAGAGACCGTGACCGAGGTAGGCCCCGCAATCCTCGGTGTGGGCAATACATGAGCGGCCCCAGGGTCATTCTCGGTCCCAGCCTCCACCAAGTTAACCCAATGTGCCGTCAGTGAGATATAGTGTCCCTGCCCGGCAGCACTTGTCCACGTGTCCGTAGTTAGGTGGACCTTCTCAGAAACAGCGTTGGTCAGGGCACGGATGATGTTCTGTGACACGTGCTGGTGTAGGGCTGGGACGGCACATCGGGAAAAATAGTGGCGGCTGGGGACGGAATACCGAGGGGCAGCCACCGCCATGAGATTTCGAAAGGCCTCGGTCTCTACCAGCCTATAGGGCAGCATCTCCAGGCTAAGCAATTTGGAGATGTGGACGTGGAGGGCTTGGGCATGTGGGTGGGTGGAACTGTATTTCCTCTTGCGCTCCAGCGTCTGCTGTAAAGACAGCTGAACGCTGCGCTGGGACACATTGGTGGACGCTGTGGAGGATCGTGGAGGCGAAGGTGTGGTTTTCCGGTGGGAGGCGCTCGTGCCGGGGTCCTGGGCAAGGGGTTGACTAGCAGAGGCAGCGAATGACGCGGGGGAAGGAGCAGTGGTGTGACTCGCAGGAGGTGGTGAACGGCCTTGGTTCCATTGAGTGGGGTGTTTAGCACTCATATGCCTGCGCATGCTGGTGGTCACCCACAGTCTGCGACAGTTGGAAAAATTGGGCATCGGGAATGAGGTCAGCAGCAACCAACCTGAGAAGTGGTTTGTGACTCTGGGAAGGGTCCAGAAAACAGTTCCTGAGAGTATGCCGGATCACATTCCAAATTTTCCTGGGAGGGGGCAGACTGGGGGGAAGGAGGTTGAGGTGGAGGAGCCATAGTAGTGCTCCCTTGGGTAACGTGGGTGGACTGCGTGGAAGACTGACTGGTGGACAAATTACTTGAAGCATTGTCCGCAATCCACAAGATCAGCTGTTCGCACTGTTGTGGTTTCAACAGTCCTCTACCACGTGTCCCTGTAAGTTGAGACATGAAGCTAGGGAGGGTAGCTCTGCGGAATTCCCCTGCTCCCTCATCAGCCGGTACTGTCTCAAACTGCCCAGGACCACGGCCTCTGCCCCCTGCAGTAATTGAATGCCCACGCCCTCGCCCTCGACCCTTAGCCCTGGGGTTCAACATTTTTTGTATATAGGTGTATGATAAAAAAAAATAAATAAATTACACGGGCCTGGTATACTGAAACCCACAAACTTGTTAAGTCCGGTAGAATTAAGTGACGTACAGAAAGTGTCACCTGGACAGATTATACGGATTGGAGCGAGTGTGCTGAACTGTGACACACAGAAAGGTTACACACAGCTGAGTAAAAAGGATTTGTATCACTGAGCTAAAACAACTGAAAAAATAATTTTTTTTTTTTAATTTTGTTTTTTTGGGAACGTGACGTGCAAGAACTATGGTAGAAATGACTGACACCCTGTTAACGGTGGCTATTTAGTCTGCGACCCAGACAAATGTCGCACAGAGAGTTTTCTGGATCAAGCTGTAGATGATATTGGTAGCAAATGACTTGGTTGTATTGTGTGACGTACAGAAAGTGTCACCTGGACAGTATATACGGTTGGGAGCTAGTGTACTGAACTGTGACACACAGAAAGGTTACACGCAGCTGAGTAAAAAGGATTTGTATCACTGAGCTAAAACAACTGAAAAAATAATTTATTTTTTTTATTTTGTTTTTTTGGGAAGGTGACGTGCAGGAACTTTGGTAGAACTGAATGACACCCTGTTAACGGTGGCTATTTAGTCTGCGACCCAGACAAATGTCGCACAGAGAGTTTTCTGGATCAAGCTGTAGATGATATTGGTAGCAAATGACTTGGTTGTATTGTGTGACGTACAGAAAGTGTCACCTCGACAGTATATACGGATGGGAGCTAGTGTACTGAACTGTGACACACAGAAAGGTTACACGCAGCTGAGTAAAAAGATTTGTATCACTGAGCTAAAACAACTGAAAAAAAAATTTTTTTTTAATATTTGTTTTTTTATATTCTTTATAAAATGTTGTTTTTTTGGGAACGTGACGTGCAGGAACTATGGTAGAACTGACTGACACCCTGTTAACGGTGGCTATTTAGTCTGCGACCCAGACAAATGTCGCACAGAGAGTTTTCTGGATCAAGCTGTAGATGATATTGGTAGCAAATGACTTGGTTGTATTGTGTGACGTACAGAAAGTGTCACCTGGACAGTATATACGGATGGGAGCTAGTGTACTGAACTGTGACACACAGAAAGGTTACACGCAGCTGAGTAAAAAGGATTTGTATCACTGAGCTAAAACAACTGAAAAAATAAATTTTTTTTAATATTTGTTTTTTTATATTTTTTATAAAATTTTGTTTTTTTGGGAACGTGACATGCAGGAACTATGGTAGAACTGACTGACAACCTGTTAACGGTGGCTATTTAGTCTGCGACCCAGACAAATGTCGCACAGAGAGTTTTCTGGATCAAGCTGTAGATGATATTGGTAGCAAATGACTTGGTTGTATTGTGTGACGTACAGAAAGTGTCACCTGGACAGTATATACGGATGGGAGCTAGTGTACTGAACTGTGACACACAGAAAGGTTACACGCAGCTGAGTAAAAAGGATTTGTATCACTGAGCTAAAACAACTGAAAAAATAATTTTTTTTTTAATATTTGTTTTTTTATATTTTTTATAAAATTTTGTTTTTTTGGGAACGTGACATGCAGGAACTATGGTAGAACTGACTGACACCCTGTTAACGGTGGCTATTTAGTCTGCGACCCAGACAAATGTCGCACAGAGAGTTTTCTGGATCAAGCTGTAGATGATATTGGTAGCAAATGACTTGGTTGTATTCTGTGACGTACAGAAAGTGTCACCTGGACAGTATATATGGATTGGAGTGAGTCAGTGCTGAACTGTGACACACAGAATGGTTCCACACTGCTGAGTAAAATGGATTTGTATCACTGAGCTAAAACAACTGAAAAAATATTTTTTTTTTTATATTTTGTTTTTTGGGAACGTGACGTGCAGGAACTATGGTAGAACTGAATGACACCCTGTGACGTACAGAAAGTGTCACCTGGACAGTATATACGGTTGGGAGCTAGTGTACTGAACTGTGACACACAGAAAGGTTACACGCAGCTGAGTAAAAAGGATTTGTATCACTGAGCTAAAACAACTGAAAAAATAAATTTTTTTTAATATTTGTTTTTTTATATTTTTTATAAAATTTTGTTTTTTTGGGAACGTGACATGCAGGAACTATGGTAGAACTGACTGACAACCTGTTAACGGTGGCTATTTAGTCTGCGACCCAGACAAATGTCGCACAGAGAGTTTTCTGGATCAAGCTGTAGATGATATTGGTAGCAAATGACTTGGTTGTATTGTGTGACGTACAGAAAGTGTCACCTGGACAGTATATACGGATGGGAGCTAGTGTACTGAACTGTGACACACAGAAAGGTTACACGCAGCTGAGTAAAAAGGATTTGTATCACTGAGCTAAAACAACTGAAAAAATAATTTTTTTTTAATATTTGTTTTTTTATATTTTTTATAAAATTTTGTTTTTTTGGGAACGTGACATGCAGGAACTATGGTAGAACTGACTGACACCCTGTTAACGGTGGCTATTTAGTCTGCGACCCAGACAAATGTCGCACAGAGAGTTTTCTGGATCAAGCTGTAGATGATATTGGTAGCAAATGACTTGGTTGTATTCTGTGACGTACAGAAAGTGTCACCTGGAGGTATATATGGATTGGAGTGAGTCAGTGCTGAACTGTGACACACAGAATGGTTCCACACTGCTGAGTAAAATGGATTTGTATCACTGAGCTAAAACAACTGAAAAAATATTTTTTTTTTTATATTTTGTTTTTTGGGAACGTGACGTGCAGGAACTATGGTAGAACTGAATGACACCCTGTGACGTACAGAAAGTGTCACCTGGACAGTATATACGGTTGGGAGCTAGTGTACTGAACTGTGACACACAGAAAGGTTACACGCAGCTGAGTAAAAAGGATTTGTATCACTGAGCTAAAACAACTGAAAAAATAATTTATTTTTTTTATTTTGTTTTTTTGGGAAGGTGACGTGCAGGAACTTTGGTAGAACTGAATGACACCCTGTTAACGGTGGCTATTTAGTCTGCGACCCAGACAAATGTCGCACAGAGAGTTTTCTGGATCAAGCTGTAGATGATATTGGTAGCAAATGACTTGGTTGTATTGTGTGACGTACAGAAAGTGTCACCTCGACAGTATATATTGATGGGAGCTAGTGTACTGAACTGTGACACACAGAAAGGTTACACGCAGCTGAGTAAAAAAGATTTGTATCACTGAGCTAAAACAACTGAAAAAATAATTTTTTTTTAATATTTGTTTTTTTATATTTTTTATAAAATGTTGTTTTTTTGGGAACGTGACGTGCAGGAACTATGGTAGAACTGACTGACACCCTGTTAACAGTGGCTATTTAGTCTGCGACCCAGATAAATGTCGCACAGAGAGTTTTCTGGATCAAGCTGTAGATGATATTGGTAGCAAATGACTTGGTTGTATTGTGTGACGTACAGAAAGTGTCACCTGGACAGTATATACGGATGGGAGCTAGTGTACTGAACTGTGACACACAGAAAGGTTACACGCAGCTGAGTAAAAAGGATTTGTATCACTGAGCTAAAACAACTGAAAAAATAAATTTTTTTTTAATATTTGTTTTTTTATATTTTTTATAAAATTTTGTTTTTTTGGGAACGTGACATGCAGGAACTATGGTAGAACTGACTGACAACCTGTTAACGGTGGCTATTTAGTCTGCGACCCAGACAAATGTCGCACAGAGAGTTTTCTGGATCAAGCTGTAGATGATATTGGTAGCAAATGACTTGGTTGTATTCTGTGACGTACAGAAAGTGTCACCTGGACAGTATATACGGATGGGAGCTAGTGTACTGAACTGTGACACACAGAAAGGTTACACGCAGCTGAGTAAAAAGGATTTGTATCACTGAGCTAAAACAACTGAAAAAATAATTTATTTTTAATATTTGTTTTTTTATATTTTTTATAAAATTTTGTTTTTTTGGGAACGTGACGTGCAGGAACTATGGTAGAACTGACTGACACCCTGTTAACGGTGGCTATTTAGTCTGCGACCCAGACAAATGTCGCACAGAGAGTTTTCTGGATCAAGCTGTAGATGATATTGGTAGCAAATGACTTGGTTGTATTCTGTGATGTACAGAAAGTGTCACCTGGACAGTATATATGGATTGGAGTGAGTCAGTGCTGAACTGTGACACACAGAATGGTTCCACACTGCTGTGTGCAATGGATTTGTATCACTGAGATAGAACAATAAAAAAAAAAAACAGGGTTAGATATGGCGATAGCTGCACTACTAGTGCCAGCCAGCCAGCCAAGCCAGGAGACAAAAAAAAAAATTCTTCTAGCCCTTAGAAGGGCTGTTGGGTTCTTTGTGGGTGATTCCTGCCTAACTGAGAACTAAATTCAGGCCCTAACACTGTCCCTGAAAGGCAGCAGCTCTATCCCTAATGACATCCAGACGGCATCTGAGCCGAGCGCCGCGGCCAGTCACTAGTATATTCCAGGGTCACCTGATCAGGCCAGCCAACCCCTGCTATCGACATGTAAGGGCCCCACGTGATGCTGGGTGTACTGTAGAGTCTCCTGGCTTGTGATTGGCTGTGTTTATAGGCGCCAAAAAAGCACGATGCGGAAGTTGCCATTTCCTCGAGTATGGCGAGATACTCGTCCGAGCTGCGAGTACTTACGAGTACCCTAATACTCGAACGAGCACCAAGCTCGGACGAGTATGCTCGCTCATCTCTAATAACAACCCAGCTCACATCTATTAATTGTCAAGGCACATTTGTAAGGTAAAGCCACCCAGTTGAGGACTTTCCTTCCTTGCTTATACTTGCGTTACTGTTGCTAAATTTTGGATATTACAATCCCATATACCAACTGGCATTTGTAGTTTTTTATCTTTGACACATATTAGATAATTTTCTTTTCATGGTTATGGAATATAGTAATGGTTATGGTTTAATTATATGGCAGAGTGTGCCCACATTAATATAAGGTCACTGGGGTATAGCATACAATCAGACAGTCGGAGACTGTGCAAACAAAAAAATTACAAGCTGTCCCATGGCTCTGACAATACCACAAGCTGCCAAGGTTGTTAAAGTGATACTGGTTCTGGGGTTTTATCATCCTGACTACATCTGCCATGCAGCTACGGTGCAGGTAAAATTCATAACCATTGATTTGAGGAGTAAACAAGTCCGGTAGATGTTGGCTCTCTTCCAACTGTTTGATGCTTAATAAATATATCTTGACCTATTTTGATGCATCAACTAATGACACCAGGAACTCAGTACAGATCAATCACCTTTCTATTGTTCTTCAGTTGTCTGTTCAAGCTGAGTTCACAAAAAGGTGAATGTCATGAAGAAAGCAAAGTACCAGAGACTGCAAGTCTATCTGAAGGTATTCATTAACCTGGAATGCATCTCCCCTTGAATGCTACTTGTCATAGAAGACAGCTTGAAACAATTTGCTTATTTAGCCTCATAATTTAAACCAATCTTCCTGATGAGGTTATTTTTCACATGCCCTAGACATATAATTATTAGCAAAAAGCAATGTTAAAACAAATAAAATCTTGTAGAAACAAAGACAAAATACAAAGAAAATTTTCTTTTCATTATTTTGTTTCTGACTCTTAATATAATTGAGGTATACATACCATCAGATCTTAAAGCAGTCGTTTCAGTTTAAAGAGTCTTCTTAGTAAAGTTATAATTAAGCGTTGCTAAAGAGAGTCAATCTTCAGTGTCCTACTAAGCAATGAAGATGCCTGTGTGTAGCAACTCAGATATTCAGGGTGATGGGCATATGTACTTAGTCAGGGACTAGCTGGAAGCCTCTGTATGTTTCACACTGGCGTTTTTAGCACTTAGTATAATGCTAAAGACAGACTCTCCTTAGCAACACTGTTAGAGCTTTGCTAAGAATACTCTTTACACTTTTTTAGAACAAAGAAACTTCTTTCTTAATGAATAATATTACCAAAATGTTAAATATTCCTGTCCTTACATTATATTAAAAATAAATCAAAACAGTTAGACTTTAAAGGGAACCTGTCATCACCTTTATGCTACCCATACTAACATAAGAATAAAGTACAGACAGGCAAGTTGATTTCAGCGGTCTGTCATTTATAAGTTAAAAGTAAGTGGTTGCCGAGAACCAACATCACAAACATTGCAGGTTAGGCCTGGAAAAGAGTCAAATCTTCATGAGAAGAGTCATGGTTATTTATGAATTCCTG
Source organism: Rhinella marina (assembly GCA_900303285.1). Taxonomy (NCBI): domain Eukaryota; kingdom Metazoa; phylum Chordata; class Amphibia; order Anura; family Bufonidae; genus Rhinella; species Rhinella marina. The sequence continues at coordinate 13,990 of ONZH01021714.1, forward strand.
CTTTCCCTGCCTGATGACTGCTTTCCCTGATGATGACTGACAGGCTTCTACCTAGTTTTCTCCCCTTATCTATAGAAGAGAACTGCCAATCATCAGCAGATAGGCAGGAGAGCAGGAGATTAGGAATAACCATGACTCTTCCCAGGAAGATTTGACTCTTTTCAAGGCCTAGGATGCAATGTTTGTGATGTTGGTTCTCAGCAACCACTCACTTTTAGCTCAAGAGAGACACACTGCTGAAATCAGTATTTCTGTCACTATTTTATGCTGCCCTCAGTACAGTCAGCATAAAGTTGATGACAGGTTCCCTTTAATGTATTGTCTAAGTGTGGGAAGCTCCCAACTATCCTATAAGAGACGATGGGAAGTGAATTATCAGGTGAAGTGAATATTTTCACAGATCCATTGGTTCTTCTGGGAGGTAATCCTGGCAATAGCTTTCTCCTCTCTGCCCACTGAATATACATACATGCTTTGCTGAGCCAAATGTGGATATGTATGGTGGAGTCGGGAGAGATTGTTTGGTCGACAGCTATTGGATGGGTATGGCAGCCTTTACAGTGTGCACCCTGAGAGATATCGTAGGATGTCCTCTGAATGGGTCATCAGTATCTGATCCTGTGAGCACCAGGGCCTTCTCCCAGCTTTCCTTAAGCCAGTGACGACAAGTTCATCTGTCACATGGCCTAGTAACAGCTCAGCCTCATAGAAATTAATTTGGCTGAACGCAATACCAAGCACAGCCGCTATACAATGTACGGCACTGTGCTTGGTAAGCTGCAGGAGAGCTGCGGAGCTCACAGGAATGCCGATGCTTTCTCAAACAGCTGATCTGCAGGGGTACCGTGTGTCAGACTACCCACGATCAGTATAAAAATCTCAGAAAACTCCTTTAACCCCTTGAGGACAGAGCCCATTTTGGCCTTAATGTCTGGGCCAAATTTTTGAATTCTGACATGTGTCACTTTATGTGGTAATAACTTTGGAACGCTTTTACTTATCCAGGCCATTCTGAGATTGTTTTCTCGTGACACATTGTACTTCATGACAGTCATAAATTTGAGTCAGTATATTTCACCCTTATTTATGAAAAAATCCAAAATTTACCAAAAATTCTGAAAAATTTCCAAATTTCCAAATTTCAATTTCTCTACTTTCAAAATACACCGTAATACCTCCAAAAATAGTTATTATTTTACATTCCCCATATGTCTACTTTATGTTGGCATCATTTTGTAAACATCATTTTACTTTTTTAGGACGTTAGGAGGCTTAGAAGTTTAAAAGCCATTTTTCAAATTTTCACCAAATTTTCCAAAACCATTTTTTTTTAGCACCAATGCAGATATAAAGTGATTTTGAGGGGCTTACATAATGAAACCCACCATAAATGACCCCATTTTAGAAACTACACCCCTCAAATTATAAAAAACTGCTGTTACAAACTTTGTTAACCCTTGAGGTGTTCCACAAGAATTAATGGAAAATGGAGGTGAAATTTCAAAATTTCACTTTTTTCGTAGATTATTCATGTTAATATTTTTTTTCTTGCAACATAGCAAGGGTTAACAGCAAACTAAACCTCAATTTACATTGCTCTGATTCTGCAGTTTACAGAAATACCCCATATGTGGTGGTAAACGTCTCTATGGGTTTGTGGCAGTGGTCAGAAGGAAAGGAGCGCCATACGGATTTTGGAGGCAAAATTTGCTAGAATAGTTTTTAGGCACCATTTTGTAATTGAGAGACCCTGACGTACCCCTACAGTGGAAACCCTCATAAAGTGACCTCATTTTTGAAACTACACCCTTCAAAGAATATATTAAGGGGGTACTGGCCACTTTGACCCCCTAAGCATTTTACGGAATTTGGAAACACTTGGCTGTGAAAATGAAAATTTTTTTTCTTCCAATAAAATGTTGCTTTAGCCCCAATTTTTTTTATTTGCATAAGGGGTAACAGGAGAAAAGCCCCCCCATAATTTGTTACCCATTTTCTCCTGAATACAGCAACACCCCATATGTTGTGGTAAACTGGTGTGGGGGCACATGGCAGGACTCAGAGCAGAAGGAGCGCCATATGGATTTTACAACACAGATTTTGATGGAGTGGTTTGCGGGAGCCATTGATTTTTATTTTTTTGAGCTATTGTCTTATGTGGGGGCTCATTTTTTTGCAGGATGAGGTGAGGTTTTCATTGGTACCATTTTGGGGTAAATACGCCTTTTTGATCGACTGCTATTACACTTTTTGTGAGGGAAGAGGGAAAAAAATGGCTATTTTGGCAATAGTTTTTAAAAAAAATTTTTACAGCATTCGCCTGGGGGGCCATCTCATGTAATATTTTTATAGAGCAGGTTGTTACGGACGCAGCGATACCCAATATGTCCAACTTTTTTATTGTTGGAAAGTTTTACACATTAGATGCATTTTTGAACAGAATAAAATATTTTTTTTTGTGTTGCCATTTTCAGAGAGCCATATTTTTTTCAGTTTTCGGGCGATTGTCTCAGGTAGGGTACAGTTTTTGCGGGACAAGATGACGGTTGAATTGATACCATTTTGGGGTAATTACGCCTTTTTGATCGCCTGCTATTACACTTTTTGTGAGGGAAGAGGGGAAAAAATGGCTATTTTGGCATAGTTTTTTTAAAAAAATTTTTTACAGCATTCGTCTGGGGGGCCATCTCATGTAATATTTTTATAGAGCAGGTTGTTACGGACGCAGCGATACCCAATATGTCCAACTTTTTTATTGTTGGAAAGTTTTACACATTAGATGCATTTTTGAACAGAATAAAATATTTTTTTTGTGTTGCCATTTTCAGAGAGCCATATTTTTTTCAGTTTTCAGGCGATTGTCTCAGGTAGGGTACAGTTTTTGCGGGACAAGATGACGGTTGAATTGATATCATTTTGGGGTAAATATGCCTTTTTGATCGCCTGCTATTACACTTTTTGTGAGGGAAGAGGGAAAAAAATGGCTATTTTGGCATAGTTTTTAAAAAAATTTTTTTACAGCATTCGCCTGGGGGGCCATCTCATGTAATATTTTTATAGAGCAGGTTGTTACGGACGCAGCGATACCCAATATGTCCAACTTTTTTATTGTTGGAAAGTTTTACACATTAGATGCATTTTGAACAGAATAAAATATTTTTTTTTGTGTTGCCATTTTCAGAGAGCCATATTTTTTTCAGTTTTCGGGCGATTGTCTCAGGTAGGGTACAGTTTTTGCGGGACAAGATGACGGTTGAATTAATACCATTTTGGGGTAATTACGCCTTTTTGATCGCCTGCTATTACACTTTTTGTGAGGGAAGAGGGGAAAAAATGGCTATTTTGGCATAGTTTTTTTAAAAAAATTTTTACAGCATTCGCCTGGGGGGCCATCTCATGTAATATTTTTATAGAGCAGGTTGTTACGGACGCAGCGATACCCAATATGTCCAACTTTTTTATTGTTGGAAAGTTTTACACATTAGATGCATTTTTGAACAGAATAAAATATTTTTTTGTGTTGCCATTTTCAGAGAGCCATATTTTTTTCAGTTTTCAGGCGATTGTCTCAGGTAGGGTACAGTTTTTGCGGGACAAGATGACGGTTGAATTGATACCATTTTGGGGTAAATATGCCTTTTTGATCGCCTGCTATTACACTTTTTGTGAGGGAAGAGGGAAAAAAAATGGCTATTTTGGCATAGTTTTTTTAATTTTTTTTTACAGCATTCGCCTGGGGGGCTATCTCATGTAATATTTTTATAGAGCGGGTTGTTACGGATGTGGCGATACCTAACATGTTTATGTATTGTGTGTTTTTTTATTTTTAATCAATTTTTTTAACTTTTTTTTTAACTTTTTTTTAACTTTTTTTTTTCCACTTTCTTGACTCAGATCCACTTGGTTCTTCAAGAACCAGTGGGTCTGGTATTTTACAATACACTGCAGTACACTGTATAGTGTACTGCAGTGTATTTTCTTATAGCCTGTTCAAGCTCCTGCCTTTAGCAGGAGCTTGAACAGGCTTCCATGGCAAGCCAGACGAAAGCGTCTGGTTGCCATGGTAACCATCGGGACGCTGCCACAGCAGAGCAGCGTCCCGATGGAAGGGAGAGGGAGCTTCCTCCCTCTCATCTGCCCACACCATCGGCGCTGCCAGCGCACCGCAGCGCCGATGGGAGAGGGAGGGAGCGCTCCCTCCCTGTTAACCCCTTCCATACAGCGGTCCCTACGGACCGCGGCATGGAAGGGGTTAAACTGCTGACATCGGTGCCAGCACCGATGTCAGCAGTTTCAAGCAGAGTATCAGCTGTATGCTGATACTCTGCTTGAATACCGCTCGGCCATCCTGAGAAATTATTGCGGGCGGCACTCGCGGCAGCCGCCCGCACATTACAAGTCTCCCCCCCGCCGCCCATCTGCCCACCCATGTGCCCACCCATGTGCCCACAGCCAATCAGGGGGGCGGGGGGGACACCCTGACCCCCCCTAACCCCTGACACTCGGCGGGGATTCGCTAGAATAGCGCTATCCCCGCCGAGTACACGGATCTTGCTGTGAATGGCTGGTCTGAATAGACCAGCCATTCACAGCGATCGCCATTATGGGGGGTGCACGGCACCCCCCGAGGCCTTCACTATGGATGGCTGGCTGTGTCTAACAGCCGCCATCAAAGCATGTTAACCCCGCTGCACTGAGCAGCGGGGGTTAACATGCATGACGTACCGGTACGCCCTGTTGCGCTAAGTACCTCGCGCCCATGACGTACCGGTACGTCCATTGTCGCCAAGGGGTTAAACAGTTCCAGTAATCTCTACTAAAAGAGTTGAAACTAGCAGAACATCACAAGGGGATTATTTCCCAGCACCAAATACAGACTCTTGATAAAACATAAGACAGTTATTTAAATCTTCATAAAATTCATAATATAAAAACAGCAACTCAACAGTCAGGCATACATGTTTCAGGTTGCTGAATCCTTATTCATGACCTAAATTCATTTCAAGTTCACTATACAACTTGACAAGAGGTGTTTGTAATTTTGCACTGATATCAGCAAATCGCTCTTTATATCTTTTAAGTGTAATTCCTACTTATGGTATTTCCTTTTACTATTATGTAATTATGCTGTTTATATAGCTCTAACATATTCCAGTGCTGTAAAGAGACTGTCACCATCCACATTAGTCCCAACTACAGTGATACATCCTCAAGTAGTAACTCCCAGTTGTAAATTTATTCATACATTTGTAAGAGGGATAACCGAGGAACAGCACAAGACAGAATTCTGAGAAAAGATGCTCCAGAATTTCTAGTTTTAGGAAAATGTAAGGATTTACTTTCGCCAAGTCAGAAGAAGCGACATGGGTCTCCTATAAAAAGAATAGCTGTGAACTGTCTGAGTATAGGGTTGGTGGGTCATCTGAGACTATTATTACATGCTCTTTTGGACCTGTTTAATGTAATGTTGAGCCATTGAATTTTTATATCGAGTATCAGGAAACAGTCCCATTTTCATAGCTACGCTGTTATATTATCATTGAAGGTAAAAAAAAATGAAGGAGAGGGTACAGAGAAGCCAGCTCTACTATCCTCATGGGAGGTACTCAGTTTGTGACCCGAAGCCATAATCATGAAAATCCAACTGCTGAAAAAGCACTATTACATAATATCACAACAGGCACTAAGCCTCTACATGTAATTCTCCATCACTCGAGCAGATGCATTGTCAGGAACATTGCTTCAGGCTATATCATGACTATATCTCACTTTTTATAGTAAGCACTGAGAATATTTTAGCTATTTTCCCATTCTTATAGACTCCCTCACTTTAGTAAGTTTATAGTGAATGCTACGGTTTTACTTATATAGCGAGAGGAAAAGCACAAATGGGAAAACACAGAAGAATGCAAAAAGTTAGAAGCCTTCAATTTTTAGTATTTCTACAACTGTCTAAAAACACAAACATAATAAGGAAAGACAAAAAAATATTTTACAGTTGCTTTGTGGGATTTCACACAATGCACAGGGTAGAAGTGAGCTGTGCAAGTTTAGACAAAAGAAAGCCTGGAGTCAGTTTACACATGAAGATCTTTTCAGAAGACATATTTGTATTCTTGTTCGTAATCTGCTTCCAGCAATCTTGAACCAGAACATTACCCCCAAACTAGACAGAATAGGTGCACATTACGATACTGAAAGGACTAGAAATACATCTTAGCACGGCATCTCCACAAGCAAAGGTGTTGTAAGATTAAGCCAAAATATGACACACCGCATGTTTAGTGGAATCACTTGCTGAATCAGATATCATACACGGAGTGTTAGGTCTGCTACATGATATATGCCATTCTTACAATTCAGCAGAACATAGGTAAAACAGCTGTCCGAAAGGTAATAGCTAGTTTTGCAAAGCGATGTGACAGACATATATGCATATATCCTACAGACAATACATAGATTTGGTTTGCTGCTTCGGTGTTTTTTAAATCTTTTTGTCAGAGGTTTTTATGGTATATTGTAGTACAATCCTAAGCATTTCATAAGTTTTTTAACTTGTTCTGACAAACACATCGGGGGACATTTATTAAGGCAGGTGATTTAGATGTCGGTCTTAGTCCCTCTGCACTGCTGGTGGATGTGCAGGCTTCTACATAACTTTGGCGCAGGCTGTGTGACATACTAAAATGTATATTAGCTCCCTTGCTGGTTTAGATTTAAGTAATTTTCCAATGAAAAATGAGCCACCAAAGGCACTTCCCCTTTTCTTGGCGACATTAATACACCAAAAAGTGGCATATAATTCATAATAAATTTTCCCCATCAAGTTTATGCAAAGATTTAATATTTTAAGTGTTGACTTCACTCCTGGATAACCCATTCTTGCCTCATCAGTGCTTGGAGTTTATCACCATTTCTTTGTTTTTGTTTGTCCATTTAAGACTTTCACTTGGCCATTCCAAAACTGTTCTAGAATGACATACGTGCTTAGAGTCCATTTTAGTGTCTTCTGTCCACAAAACTTTGTTCAAATAGCCTTCTGGCTTGTCCAGGTGATCGTTAACAAACTACAGACAAGCAGCAATGTTCTTTTTGAAAGCAGCATGCACTGCCATACACACCATTGTTGCTCAGTGTACATCTGATGGTGGACTTATGAACATTATCTAATGTTAATGTTAGAATGCCCTTTAGTTACTTAGTTATGTTGGGTTCCTTTGTGATCTCATCGACTATTATATGCATCTTGCTATTGGCTTGATGTTTGTTGGTCAACCTCTCCTGGGTAAGGGTAATAATGGTCTTGAATTTCCTGTATTTGTACACAATATGTTTGGTGGAATTGTAGAGTCCAAACTCTATATAGATGGTTTTGTATCAACAATTTTTCTTCTGAGGTCCTCAGAAATCTCCCTTGTTCATGCCAGTATGCACTTCCACAAAGAAGTGTTGTAAAAATCAGACTTTGATAGATCGCTATTCTTTAAACAAAACAGATTGTCATCCCGTTGACTGAAAACTAAGCTGAAAACACTGGACTCTAATTTCATCTTCAAATTATCTGCTTATCCTAAAGGTTCACACACTTTTGTCACTCACAGGCATGTTATATTGGATCATTTTCCTCAACAAATAAATAGCCAAGTCTAATATTTTGACTCATATGTTTAATTTGGTTTTCTTTATCTACTTTTAGGACTTGTGTGAAAATCTAATGTACTTTTAGGGCATATTTATGCACAAATATCGAAAATTCTGAAGGGTTTACAAACTTTCAAGCACCACTGTAGATAATACATAGATAGATCAATAGTTATGAAGTAGAGATAGATTGATCAATCAATAGATAGCTGTGAAGTTATGAGATAGCTATGAGATGTTGATGATGAAGATAGAAAGATAGATAGATAGATAGATAGATAGATAGATAGATAGATAGATAAAGAACTCATAATATAGATAAGAGTGTGCTAATAGTCTACTATTTCTAAAATTAATGTGGAAGGAGATGGCTAGCACTGAGGGAGTTTCAACAGTTTCAATGGCATAGACAATGAACTGGTGACAAGCAACTGATTGGCAAATGTAATTCTACGGCTGCTCGGTTTTAGGATTTCCTGCCACAAGTGTAAACGGAGTGGACATGGATCTTTTCATGTTCTGTAGGTGCTGCATAGATCCCACATTGCACATTATCAGTAATTTAAGAAGAACAACCTGATGGCTGTGGATGGGACTGAAAGCAATTCCCGTATACTGTACATTCCATACATGGATATTTCATGTTAATGGCTGTCTGAAACCAGTGATTTCCATTAACAATATAAATAAGCTAAGTTCTCCTTATATCCTAATATGTCCCCAGGTCAGTATTATAAATGTATACCTCTGATCAATCTCAGTACTCACTAGACTGTTCACTAAACAAGACCATTAAGAGAGTGGCATTATGCAAATCTGAATTCATAGAGAATTTTTAAGCAGATTGGGACCTTTCAAGGAGATAAGGGGGCAAAGATGTCCCATGATTTGGAATTTACCGTATTTTTCGCCCTATAAGACGCACCGGCCCATAAGACACACCTAGGTTTTAGCAGCGTCAGGTCATAGTGCGCGCCGGCAGGGAAAAGAGTGGAGCGCGGGACCGGAGGGCAGCGGCAGCGCAGGACAGGTAAGTAAGGTTTTTATAAGTGGCTGGGTGGGCTGATCTGAGGTCTGATGGGGGTCCCTACGTACAAGTGAGCGCTTCCTTATGGAAGCGCTCACTTGTATTCGCCCTATAAGACGCACCGCATTTTCCCCTACTTTTGGGGGGAAAGTGCGTCTTATAGGGCGAAAAATACGGTACTGAAAGGCATGTACAGTATATGGGGCAAATGGTTAAATCTAAGAACATATACGTAAGAGCATAATACGGCAGAGATGTCTATAATATACTAAATTACTTTATATGAGGTATCCCCTGAGGAAGCAATTTGCTAAATGTGCGTTGGGGTCCAAGTCACAGTGGTCGGTATTAATTTTAATTTTATATGAGTTTTTCCCTTATGAGCTTTATATGAATTGTATTGTATTGGGTACCTTTAGTCTTCCTTGTATTTAGAATAAGACAGTTTGAATTTGCACCAAGCATGAATTAACAGTACTGTAGTCTTATTCTATTGAGGGTGTACAGTATGTACGGTACCATGTTATGAGCTCATTAGGGGATGTGTCTCTGAAATACCAATAGACAACTTTAAATTGTGGCTTTGGTCTTTTTGTACATGCTACTGCTGCCATTTTTTAATATTTAATATATTTTTTGTGTATTTAATAAACATTAATATTTTTAATAAGGAGCTGTGTATTTAGTTTTTGGTGTGCTATTCAGGAATTGTCAATACACAGAGGTTACCTATTGGAGCCAGTGTAGATTGGTGTGTGATTACTTTATATGAGTCATGATTGCATGGAATTCCATTAAGCTGGTCAAAAGACTTTTCTGCATTTTGGAATGCACAAGAGAAGATGACTATGCTATAAAAGCATTAAAATAGTGATTGTGAAAGGGTACCTAAACCTCCATGCAAAGCAGCTTCTTACAGTGATGTGCAACTTCGGCTTGCACTGGCTCTGATCTTGCAGCAGGTGGAGTACAGATCCTATATACTTTCCATGGATCCATACTCCACATTCTGCAAAAGCAGAGCAGAGCCGATACAAGCAGAAGGTTCTTTGCATGAAGGTTTAGGTATTCTTTAAAGGGAACCTGTCACCTCAAAAACAGACATAAAACACCCAGTATTACCTTATAGTAGCCCCCAGTGTGTTATTAATCATATGTTTGATCAGGTAATTTGATCCCCCATACTTGATAAAAATGATGTTTTAAGCGCCATCAGCGCTAGCCTTCCAGTCAGCTTGAAGTAAAGGAGGCAGTGGCCTCCTTGCTTCAAGTCAAGCTAAGCACGTCCCTTACCTGCTCCTCTTGCATGTGAGTGACATAATGCAGTGTGGCCTCCTTGCGCTCCTTGCTACTGCACGATCCAGTCTCTGGCTCCCGCAGTTAGCCAGGTTTCATCTGCTCACTGCGCAGGCCCCGGCAGTTCCAGCCAGTGCATGCGCGCTCCCTCCAGCACGTGATTCCTTTGGCTTCCTGGAACTGCTGGGGCCTGCGCAGTGAGCAGATGAAACCCGGCTAACTGCAGGAGCCGGTGATGGGATTGCGCAGGAGAAAGGAGCGCAAGGAGGCCACGCTGCATTATGTCACTCACAGGCAAGAGGGGCGGGTAGGGGGTATGCTTTGCTTAACTTGAAGCAAGGAGGAAGCTGCCTCCTTGACTTCAAGCTGACTGGAAGGCTAGCGCTGATGGCGGTTAAAACATAATTTTTATCAAGTATGGAGGATCAAATTACCTGATCAAACACATGATTAATAACACACTGGGGGCTACTATAAGGTAATATTGACTGTTTTATGTCTGTTTTTGAGGTGACAGGTTCCCTTTAAAGGTCCTTTTACACAGACCAATGATTCAGGCAATTATCGTGAATAAACAAAACATTCCCCATAATTGCTTGATCCTTTGTGGAGATGAGAGCTGCATTTACATGTAGCAATCATCTCCACTGTATGGAAATGAGCAATCACTAATGTAATCACTCAAGCCCATACAGATTCATTGTTTCTGGGCAGTATAGGTGCCCTTTCACACACCAAGATGCCCAGAAATAATAATTGTTTTGGTCCGGCTGAAAGACAAGTTCATCGGGTGATCTCTGGCACCTTTACACAGGCTAAATTCTCTACTATTTTTAGATAGGCACTCACTCCTCCTGGGTTGATTGAAAATACTCCTTTAATTAATTATACACCAATATACTACACTTAATAAAAAACATTTGATAAAAACCATAAGAACACCATAATATATACACACACAAATATCCTTCTGTAGAATTAATCCGGGTCTTATAAAACTCTTTTTCAAAATAATAGTTCACTCTGTTTCTTATACACAGTCTCTATACCTCATTGTTATTGGGCCCAATATACAGATTCACCGTGATATCAGCGTTCCTGGTAGGTAAGTTCTTCCGTATTAAACGGGATTATCACTTAGCAGAGATCTTTTTCGTAGGAGCTCCAACATTTAGTTCATATGGGGGGGGTTTATTTGTCACTTACCCTCTCCCCTTCTTATCACTGCTCCCGGTGTATCTGTAGCTCCGTTTCACTGTGGCGTCCGCGTCGGAGGTAGTGCTGGCAGTGTCCCGCTTACAAATAGATCTCTGCTCCTGCACTCACCTCAGCCTTTTGGTTCCGGCTTAGATTGATTCCGGCTTGAATTGTCCCGTTCCGGACTCTTTCTGAAGATATTAAAGGAAGATTGATCTTCAGTAAGTTTTGTAAGAAGCTTCTTAGAGTGGATTAATGTAGTCCATCGGCTAGACGCGTTTCGGTACCTCTTGTACCTTCCTCAGTAGCCATATTAATCCACCTTTTAATTGTTCCTGATATACCCTTTCCAGTTTTCAAGAAGACAAGAACTGGACCATTCCTTTGAGAACTGGGCCATTTTCAAACAGTCCAATGTTCAACTTTACTATCTTCCTTTATAGCCAAATACAACTTATATTGCTTCTGCTTCATATTTTAACATAAATGCCTAAAGATATATACCTAAAACCCAAAAAACCCCAAACATACACACAAAAGGGTCCCATGCGTTTTTCCTGCGTTTTTTTTACGCCATATTGCGTTTTTTCTGCTGTATATGCGTTTTTTCTATGTGTATTCACTGTCTCTTGACAATATGCTCTATTGGTTCAATTTCCCTTTACATTATATCATTTCAATAAAAATAATAAAAATATTTAAAAAATATATATTATACACGGTTATTATCTGAATCCCTCATTCATTACACATCATATATGAATACATATGAAATATACAGTAAATATGGAAGCAAAATCAAGATGGGACAGAGTAACTGCAACGATGAGGAGGGGGAGGGGCTTATATTGGGAATACACATCTCTACAAAGGCTTATCCCCTCTTATTGATCCATGTAAAAAGACAGTTACAATGGGTTTACACTGCCAAATTGTTGGGCATATTATCGGGGATGAACGTTTCAATAAATGCTCATTTCCAATAACCTGCCTGTCTAAAGGTGCTACAGTTCATTGGGTGAAAATTAGTTCATGCAGACACCTAAATTATTATTTCTGGCAGCAAATTGCCTGTTTTAGTAAATAGTTGCATTTACATAGTAACATAGTTCATAGGGCCAAAAAAGACATCTGTCCATCCAGTTCGGCCTGTTACCTGCAAGTTGATGCTGTGGAAGGTATGAAATACCAATTCCAGGGCATCTTATTTTAGAATCATGCTCGTGCCGATTCTTTGTTATTGCTTCTAGAAATGCATGAATAAACTGACAACTGGGTGTTACCATTCCCCTTGTCGACAGGATGCGTGCCTAAACACAGTACTGAATGGACACTTTCAGTTTGTGAAGGAAAGGACTCCATTAAAAAAGAAGAATATATTCAACAATGCCACCTATTTCATTTCTTCCCTTAGCTCTTTCATCTTGGATTTTCTACCATTTTGCTTATGTTCATCGCTAGATTCAGATCACTGATGAAGCACTTAGAATCTTTTCTTGATATTGTTGGTCGTGCAATATTTATTCTAAACAGACTCGCTACTTCTTCCACTAAGTAAATATTAAATCAGTTTCTGAACCGAACATCAGACACTTTTCAATATGACTTTGCTGGTTTTATTGGGAAATTACATTTTTTGCAAGTAGCATCAGGAAGGAACACTTGCATTCAAAATTATTCAAAAATTTTCCAGCTCTTTGAAATCTGCTTCTTGCATTTCAAAAATATTTCCATCACTGTCACAAACACAATTTATTTGTGATTTCTGTATTTGCTCTATTATAAAGTAAAGCACGTTCTGCACATTCAAGATGAAGCAAATATGAAGAAATGTAAAATATATTTTAGTAGTGGTAGAATCGAAGCAGTTGCCTTATGCTAGATTCTGATACTTAAAGTCACTGAATTAGAAAACTGATTAAAAGTTCCCGCAAGTATTCGTCTTAAGGCTGATTATTGTTTTGTACGTTGCTCGGCTTTATCACATAGAAACATCTGTGGCTGCTGGAATGTCACTGCACTGGTTTTTTTTGCCTTCCCCTGGATCAACTTGTAGGAAAACAGGCTGAACTGGATGGACAGATGTCTTTTTTCGGCCTTACAAACTATGTTACTATGTTACTATGTATTTGTAAAGGTTGTATGCTCGGAGTCGGACGGATACACAGACACTGAAGATATCTGCGAGTCTTCCACTGTCACAGTTAAATGTTTGAGATGTGGTTCTATTAGGTATTTATACGGCTACAAATATGCTTTGTTGCTAAAGTAATATAAATGCAAACTAATACAAGATGAGAAGAAAATGGAAGTCAGGAAATGTTAACCCTGTAAATAAGAGGAATGTGAAGCCAAGGATTTTATCAGTGTTGGTGAGTTTGTTAATCAAAACTCAAGCAGTTTTCCATTTCACACAAGTAAGGCTGCTTTCACACAGTCAGTGTTTGGTCGCTGATTTTCTTCAATGATTATGACCCAAAACCAGGTGCAGGTCAAAGACACAGAACAGGAACAGATCTTTCCATTATACCTTATCTCTGTGTAGGCTTCACTCCTGGTTTTCACTCACAATCGCTAATGAAAAGCACTGATCAAACATTGACCAATACAAATACGTGTTACAAAATGAAAGTAAGAAGCCCCGGAACACAAGATAACCCATAATGTTGTGCAGACATCCAATCAGCAGCTAGCTAGCCCCTGTGATGTCACAGCCCTTTAAAAGCCTCATCCTACGTGGTCTCCACCATTTCACTGTAAGCGGACCATAGACAGAGATGTGACAAGCGCTAGGGGCAGTGTTGCTAAAAGATTTTAATTGTAGAATATAGGATAGGGAGACTTTTTACACACTGTAGGGAGAGCATAGGGAGACTGCAGGGACTGTAATCTGAAGGGATCCATAGGAGACAGCGCAGTTCGCATCAATCCCTGTATAGGACACAGAGCTATCTAATTAAACAGTGGCCTCCTTGTTTAATAGATAATTAATTCTGTTAGGCCTTGATTCTCAAATGGGGGTGAATAACCTGTCTTGTTCTACTGTTATTAGGGTGTCCACCTGCCCGTAAGAGTAACTGTTTCGCTACTTATGCATGGTGCTGCAATGCAGAATGATGTACACTGAGATACACCCTCCCTGCAGGCCGATATATAGCTGATTTAACATGCTTTGTGACAACTTCAGAAAGAAGCGAGGTGTCCAAATCAAATTTTTTAAAACTTTGCTCATCTCTGACCAACACACTGTGTGAAAGCGTCCTAAGAATCAATGACCACCATACCATAGAGGTAAACCGTGTAGTTGGTCCATGCTCTTATGTCCTCAGCCATGAGAATCTATGTAAAACTCTCTTCTCCACAAGAACTGCATAGTTATCAAACAGGGGGTGTCAAGTTGGGCCAACGATCACAGAAATAGGGTGTAGAGAACCTCAAACACAACTCCTCACACACCCCTATGTTGTGTGGCAAAACCTGGCATCATAATGAGGTTTTCATTTGATCTTGACTAAGGGCACCACTGTCTTCTGTGTATACATTATCACTGAATAGAGATTATCAAATCAATCCAAAAATTCAACGCAAATGTTTTCCAAAAGTTCGAGGGAATCAAAAGAATGAGAGAGATAGTGAAAGGCGAGAGAGAGATATAGGGGGAGATTTATCATCTCCCTGCACCAGTTTCCTGGTGGAAAAAAAAGTTGCAAACTCTGTGTCTGCATTGTGACAAAATATTGTTGTGTGGCGTTTTTATTGTGGTGTTTTTTTATCGTCCATGCCATTTCCCATAAAGGAGCATGGCAGAAGTAGGAGCAGCGGACCTGACACATTTATTTTCATTTGCACCAGTTTTCTGCAGCAAATGAAGACAGGAATCTACGGCAGCTCACTGGCACACAGACTGCTGGAGGATGTGGCTAACTTATGACAAGGCCTGCACCTCACCATGAATTGGGAGCATCCTCCAGCAGCTAGAACTTTTGCAGGCTATTAGACTACTTTCATTTCATGTTAAATGTATTCCGATCTGAATCAAGATGGATGACCAACTTGAACAAAGATGGAATTTTGAGAAATCATCACAGTAATGATGAATTTTTGGCTTTTCACAGCACAAAAGTGAAACTTATTAAGCTAACTTAAAGGGAACCTGTCATATTGAACATGGTGTCTGTGTTGCAATCAGCATGTTATAGTTTATGGGGAAAAATTCAGTCAACCTTGTATTTTATTCATGTAAATTCCTGCTCATTCTCGGCTTTGGAGGCGGTCCTATCAGTGATTGACAGCCTTACCTCTATGATTGTGTCTACAGAGATAGCTGAGGCCTCCTTGACCTCAAAGCCTAGAATTAGCAGGAATTTAAATTAATAAATTACAACTTTTACAGAATCTTTTCCCAAAAAACTATATATCAATCTGCTCAGATCCTACTGCTGCCTTTAACTTTCATTGCATTTTCATGGTGACAGGTTCCCTTTAAACAAAAAAATAATTCAATGACAAATTCAGCTCTGCTGCAACTGTACATATTCGGGGGAGATTAGATTTCCATATGATAAATATTGTTCCTAATGTATATTCTGATTAAAAGCAATTAACTCATCAATTGTAGGGCTCAACAGGGTAAGCACTCATGTTCAATATTAGTATATAGAAACCCTCCCAAGCAGATTTTATAGTATTGATTTTTTTCAGGTGAGCTTCAGTAGCACTTTCAAGTACAGGTTCATTTTAGGTGCACTTGCTGTTGTATCCCATAATAGGCTTCCATTAACCAAATCACAACCTTTCCAGCCAATATGCTGACAGCCATCATAGCGGCCTCTTTCTGCTCTCTCAAGACTCAAAATACAGACAGCATAAATAGGGCTTAAATATTGCTAATGGCGGTAGAGCCGCATGTGAACCGTACACTGAACCAGCTTGTAAATGGAGTGATCTAGGTAATAGCTATATATTAAAGAATTGCTTATAATGCATCTCTAAGATATACTAAAGTTAATTAAAATAATTTAAGAACATAAATCATGTAAGAATCATACAAGAATATGTTTAAAGGTGAAATTTTCCTTGAAAAATTACAAAATGGCAAAAATGGCAAATACAGTGATTTTGCAGAGTTATAGCTTTTTTTGTAAATCCAAAGTGCACATGAAGATACCATAAGTAACCTTGTAATATAGGTCATCAAGGAAGTGTCACTTTTCTTACCTTCTAGCAATGTCTAGTTTTCATTTCTCCATGTGCAAGCTCCCTATATAGGTTCAGAAACCTCTTAACTCACCCCAAATTAAAATAGAATTAAACTAAGCATGGAGAGATGGGGAGGAGGGGGATGCTGTAGCAGTATTTCTCACTCATTGTATGCTGTGAGAGGGGAGAAGAGCAGATCATGTTACAATCTCTTCACCTCAGCTTGTGTGAGACTTCAGGAGAAAAAGAAGGAGGGGTTGGCCTTAGATTGGCCAAAGGCACATAGCACAGCTCCGACACCTCCCTGGGAAGCACACTCACCGCCATCCCCAGCTGACATAAAAAGAGAAATTGTACAATTAAAGAAATGAGCATATATGAGTCCATGGGTCCATCTCAATTCTGTTTCCTGTAGCAAGGAGAGGGGGTGTGCTATGTGAACACTTCCCTCTGCTCATTTTAGAGATCAGTGATGTCTCAGTGCTCAGACCCCAATATGATACTGTATGTATAAAGTTTTTTTGAAAGCTCAGTGGCACTTTAAACAGTCACTACATTTTCAAAAATACTTTTGATATGCCACCAGTGTCAGATAGGTGCAGGTCAGAGAGGTGGGACCAGCACCTATCTCAAGGATGGGGTCCCCAAAGTGAAGGAGTGCAAACACGGCCACCGTCATTAATTTCTATGGGAGTTTCGAAAATAGCTGAGCACTGGCTCAGCTATTTCCAGCAGTTCCATATAGGTGAATGGGGAGGTTGCCATTAAAGATGAGCGAATCTTCAAAGATTCGCTTTGGCGAATATTCGCCGAATTTTTTTTTAAAAGATTCGCCTTGGATACGATTCAATTCAAGTTGCGTTAAAAAAAAATTTGTGTTCTGCGAACATTCCCACGAATAAGTACGCATAAGTGTACAAAATGCGTACGAAGCTTTAGTTTATTATTGTCCAGGCCCACAAAAAAAAAAACATACAGTAAAAATACTCTACTTAAGTGAATATCTACGCATTAGCGTACAAATTATTAGATACGTAGAATTAGCATACAAATTATATTATGTGTACGTAGCGTTAGTGTACAAAGATTTAAGAAGAATCTTCCGAAACGAATCAGAAAAGATTCGGATTCGCTTCAGTGTAGAAAAAAAAACAAAGATTCGTATCGAATCTACGAAGCGGCGAATAGATTCGCTCATTTCTAGTTGCCATGCATGTGCGGTGTGCTCTACATTTACTTCTATGGGACTTTCAAAAATGGCCAAGCATGCTCATTTGACTATTTTTGGAACTCCCATAGAACTGAAAGGAGAGCACACTGCACATGCGTGGTTCACTCTCATTCACTTTTAGCCCTGATCTAGATATAGGTGCGGGTCCAAGAGGTGGAACAACCTGCTGGAGGTCACTGTATATGGCATAGCTGGATACTGCTGTTCACCTTCAGAGCCCATTGATTGTAATAGGACCCAGTGTGGATCCAGCAGGTGCAAGTACCGTTTTTTGTTCAACCTATCCCGGCCTTCATAATTTGCCTGGAAACAGGCCAGGTCCCCTCCGGTTCCCATCAATTCTTGGATACAATGATCCATCAGGCAGGTCTCTATTGGAACAGCCTGCCAGATAGCTTTAACACATACAGTACAGACCAAAAGTTTGGACACACCTTCAAAAAGTTTTCTGTATTTTCATGACTATGAAAATTGTAGATTCACACTGAAGGCATCAAAACTATGAATTAACACATGTGGAATTATATACTTAAAAAAAGTGTGAAACAACTGAAAATATGTCTTATATTCTAGGTTCTTCAAAGTAGACACCTATTGCTTTGATTACTGCTTTGCACACTCTTGGCATTCTCTTGATGAGCTTCAAGAGGTAGTCACCTGAAATGGTATTCCAACAGTCTTGAAGGAGTTCCCAGAGATGCTTAGCACTTGTTGGCCCTTTTGCCTTCACTCTGCGGTCCAGCTCACCCCAAACCATCTCGATTGGGTTCAGGTCTGGTGACTGTGGAGGCCAGGTCATCTGGCGTAGTACCCCATCACTCTCCTTCTTGGTCAAATAGCCCTTACACAGCCTGGAGGTGTGTTTGGGGTCATTGTCCTGTTGATAAATAAATGATGGTCCAACTAAACGCAAACCAGATGGAATAGCATGCCGCTGCAAGATGCTGTGGTAGCCATGCTGGTTCAGTATGCCTTCAATTTTGTGTCACCAGCAAAGCACCCCCACACCATCACACCTCCTCCTGCATGCTTCACGGTGGGAACCAGGCATGTAGAGTCCATCCGTTCACCTTTTCCGCGTCGCACAAAGACACGGTGGTTGGAACCAAAGATCTCAAATTTGGACTCATCAGACCAAAGCACAGATTTCCACTGGTCTAATGTCCATTCCTTGTGTTCTTTAGCCCAAACAAGTCTCTTCTGCTTGTTGCCTGTCCTTAGCAGTGGTTTCCTACCAGCTATTTTACCATGAAGACCTGATGCACACAGTCTCCTCTTAACAGTTGTTGTAGAGATGTGTCTGCTGCTAGAACTCTGTGTGGCATTGACCTGGTCTCTAATCTGAGCTGCTGTTAACCTGCGATTTCTGAGGCTGGTGACTCGGATGAACTTATCCTCCACAGCAGAGGTGACTCTTGGTCTTCCTTTCCTGGGACTGTCCTCATGTGAGCCAGTTTCTTTGTAGCGCTTGATGGTTTTTGCGACTGCACTTTCAAAGTTTTTCCAATTTTTCGAACTGACTGACCTTCATTTCTTAAAGTAATGATGGCCACTCATTTTTCTTTACTTAGCTGCTTTTTTCTTGTTACAATACAAATTCTAACAGTCTATTCAGTAGGACTATCAGCTGTGTATCCACCTGACTTCTGCCCAACACAACTCATGGTCCCAACCCCATTTATAAGGCAAGAAATCCCACTTATTAAACCTGACAGGGCACACCTGTTAAGTGAATACCATTTCAGGTGACTACTTCTTGAAGCTCATCAAGAGAATGCCAAGAGTGTGCAAAGCAGTAATCAAAGCAAAAGGTGGCTACTTTGAAGAACCTAGAATATAATACATATTTTCAGTTGTTTCACACTTTTTTGTTAAGTATATAATTTCACATGTGTTAATTCATAGTTTTGATGCCTTCAGTGTGAATCTACAATTTTCATAGTCATGAAAATACAGAAAACTCTTTGAATGAGAAGGTGTGTCCAAACTTTTGGTCTGTACTGTATGTGATAATAGCCTTTATGTGGGACAATCTTGTCGCCATAAGGTCTGTACATGTCAGTCCTCATGACAATATTACAAATTATTCCTGCAATATTTCAGATTTATTTCATACCAAATACAACTAGCCTTCTCAATTTCAGCAAATTAATGCAAAAGCCTGAGTTCCTTTAAGCACACACTGTTAGACTTCCCATGGTTATTTTCAATAATCCACAGTACGTTATGCTTCATTTTTATTGCAAGCTCAGAGACTTCTTGGATCCTATTACCTGCAGCAATGCAAATGAAATATAGCATGTTTATATTATAAACATATAAACAGTTCAATTAATCAAGTTCTAACTAATTTGTCTTGACAACTCGGATTTTCCCTGTTAGGACATCGTTTTAATTAACACAGTGAGCGTTTCAGGATAATTTGCCTCCTGTTTCAGTATAAAACATGCACATTTATTTCTTTTCCTAATACTTCTTCTACCTTCACGAACACAACTTCATGGCGGTGATGCATAGGCTCCTCTCAGAATCATATAGAATTTAAATGAAGTATGCAAGTTTGTAAAATGATATTTATTTGGAACCAGCAGTGAAAGACTTATAATATTTACAGCCTAGGTTAAATGTAAAACAGAATAAAAAAGACAGCAGCAGACTGATAACATAAAAGGGTAAAAGGAGACCCTGAATCAAAGAGCCTGAAACAAAATGGTATCACACTACATGCAAGGCAAATAGTACTTTAGTGGAGCTGAATATTTCATTGTGCTCTTCTTTCGTGCAATGTGGTAAATGAGCTTTGGTAACTCAGTAGGTTTAGCTGCCCTCCTGGGAAAGCACAGATGAAGTATGATACTGTATCTCAGCCATAGGACAAATGAATATTTGTTACACCTTCACTCACTAAAGGGGTTTTCCAAGTGTGATCAGGATAGATCATCAGTATATGATCGGCAGGGGGCCAACACCCAACACCACTGCAGATCAGTTGTTTGAGGAGGCCACAGTGCTCTGATGAGTTCCACGGGGTCCTCACACAACCACTGAGTAGGGGCTGTGTTTGGTAGTACAACTCAGCTCCATTCACTTGAATGGGTGACATCACTGTCCTATGAAGAGGCCGCAGCGTTCACCAGAGCGCCAGGGCATCTTCAAACAAATGATTGGCATAGGAGGGGGGGTGCCAGGAGTCGAGATAGGGAAGCAGTATTCAATACTTGTAAAAACCCCTTTAAAAACCTCTGACATCAATAGTACATATTACATAATATATAGTACAATATATATTATTCCAAATGCAATGGTTGGTAACTTGGTAACTGTACATTATGTCAAGGTTTAGGGGCACTACTACTATTTTGGCACTACTTGAGAAGTATTAGAAAGTGGGTAACTAGAAAATGTGCCTCATTTTAAGACCCTCTCTCATCCTGCATAAATCCCATGTTTTTGTGGCCAATTTCAACTGATTGTTGGGTGTGGTTTTCCATAGATTGGTTGGGGAGAGGTATGATCATCTGTTTTTTTTCTGCCCACAACCCATTGCTCCCCCTTCTGGGAAAGCAACAATGATGGTTGGGTGATAGCCAGGATGATACAAGGGCATGTGATGTATCTCTAAACCTCACCAAAGGAAGTTATATGTTCTTGACTCTTTAAGAAAATCTAGCTGAAAGTATCTAAGGAAGCCTTCTCCTTCTATAGAGAGCTTGCGGTAGACTGAAAACTTGTGTGCTTTTTGTATGATTTGTTTTTCCCCCTATGTTTTTTAACTGGGTGACAGAAAGCATGAGCTTCGTAGTAAATGATGTACCACACAAAACATCAGGACATTAAATGCATCTTCAGTCTGTATGAGCCCCAAATGACACGCATTATACGGTACTCAGCTGTATGATTCATTGTTTTCTGGAAAGTAATATGAAATGTAAAGGCTATTTAAAAGTCTACCATTATTAACTGCTCTCTTACAAAACTGGATATAATGGTCCCGAAAGGTCTATTCTTTACACAAACTGTCTAGGATAATTGCTATGGATCAAAGATAATACTTTCAAAAAGGAAAGAACACAAAGATTTCGTTATGGAAAAATGACCATTATTTGGTTTAAATTAATAGCAATAATTATTCATTATTAGAGATGAGCGAGCATGCTCGTCCGAGCTTGGTGCTCGTTCGAGTATTAGGGTACTTGTAAGTGCTCGCTGCTCGGACGAGTATCTCGCCATGCTCGAGGAAATGGCATCTCCCGCATTTTGAATTTTTGGCGCCTATAAACTCAGCCAATCACAAACCAGGAGACTCTGCGGTACACCCAGCATCACGTCAGGCCCTTACATGTCGATAGCAGGGGTTGGCTGGCCTGATCAGGTGACCCTGGAATATACTAGTGACTGCCCGCGGTGCTCGGCTCAGATGCTGTCTGGATGTCGTTAGGGATAGAGCTGCTGCGTTTCAGGGAGAGTGTTAGGGCCTGGATTTAGTTATCTGTTAGGCAGGAGTGATCTCAAAAGAACCCAACAGCCCTTCTAAGGGCTACAAGACATTTTTTTTGTCTCCTGGCTGGGCTGGCTGGCACTAGTAGTGCAGCTATCGCCATATATAACCCTTTTTTTATTGTTTTATCTCAGTGATACAAATCCATTTCATACAGCAGTGTGGAACCATTCTGTGTGTCACAGTTCAGCTGTCCACTCACCACAAACCACAATCCGTATTTTCTGTCCAGGTGACCCATACTGTACTTCACGTAATCAAATACGGTCTTTTGCTTTCACTGATACAGCTACATTAGAAAAATCTCTGTGCGACATTTGTCTGGGTTGCAGTCAAAATAGCCACAGTCAACAGGGGCTGAGTTTGCTCTCTGATAGTTTCTGCACGTCACATTTAAAAAAAATAATATATAAAAATAAATAAATAAAAAATAGTTTTTTTGTTGTTTTATCTCAGTGATACAAATCCATTTCATACAGCTGTGTGGAACCATTCTGTGTGTCACAGTTCAGCTGTCCAGTCACCACAAACCACAATCTGTATTTTTTGTCCAGGTGACACATTCTGTACGTCACTTAATTAAAAAAGGTCTTTTGCTCTCACTGATACAGCTACATTACAAAAATCTCTGTGCGACATTTGTCTGGGTTGCAATTAAGCAGACCAAGTCTGCCTAATCTAATAGTTTCAGTGTAATTGCTCCATACTGCACGGAACGTAATAACATACCTAATTTAGCTATAACTTATCCACCTATATACAAAACACAAACACGTATTTTCTGTCCAGGTGACACATTTTGTACGTCACTTATTTAAAAAAGGTCTTTTGCTCTCACTGATACAGCTACATTACAAAAATCTGAGTGCGACATTTGTCTGGGTTGCACTTAAGCAGACCAAGTCTGCCTAATCTAATAGTTTCAGTGTAATTGCTCCATACTGCACGGTACGTAATAACATACGTAATTTTGCTCTAACTTATCCACCTATATATTTTCTTGTTCAGATTGAACACGTTTATGGGTTTCAGTACAGCAGGCCCATTTATTTATTTTTTTATTTTTTTTATATAATACACTTATATACAGAAAATGTTGAACCCCAGGGCTAAGGGTCGAGGACGAGGTCGTGGGCGTGGGCATTCAATTACTGCAGGGGGCAGAGGCCGTGGTCCTGGGCAGGGTGAGACAGTACCTGCTGATGAGGGAGCAGGGGAACGACGCAGAGCTACACTCCCTAGCTTCATGTCTCAACTTACAGGGACACGTGGTAGAGGACTGTTGAAACCACAACAGTGCGAAAAGCTGATGTCGTGGATTGCGGACAATGCTTCAAGTAATTTGTCCACCAGTCAGTCTTCCAAGCAGTCCACCCACGTTACCCAAGGGAGCACTCCTCTGGCTCCTCCACCTCAACCTCCTTCCCCCCAGTCTGCCCCCTCCCAGGAAAATTTGGAATGCGATCCGGCATACTCTGAGGAACTGTTTTCTGGACCCTTCCAGAGTCACAAACCACTTCTCAGGTTGCTGCTGACCTCGTTCCCGATGCCCAAGTTTTCCAACTGTCGCAGTCTGTGGGTGATGATGATGACATTGTTGACTTAGTGGAAGAAGTGTGTAAAGAGGTGTCGGACAATGAGGAGACATGGTTGTCAGACAGTGCTGAAGTTGTTGTCAGGGCAGGAAGTCCGAGGGGGGAGCAGACTGAGGAATCGGAGGATGACGAGGTGACTGACCCAAGCTGGGTTGATAAGCCGAGTGAAGACAGTACTTCTGAGGCGAAGGCGAGTGCTGCACCAGAACAGGTTGGAAGAGGCAGTGGTGTGGCCAGAGGGAGAAGCAGGGCCAGAGCTAGTGCATCAGCAGCAACTGTTTCACGTAGTGAAGCTCCCGTGGTGAGGCCTAGATGTTCGCAAGTCTGGAGGTTCTTTAAAGAAAGTGAGGATGACCGACAGACTGTGGTGTGCAACCTGTGCCACACCAGGATCAGCAGGGATGCCACTACTACTAGCCTAACCACCACCAGCATGCGCAGGCATATGAGTGCTAAACACCCCACTCAATGGAACCAAGGCCGTTTACCACCTCCTGCGGGTCACACCACTGCTCCTTCCACTGTGTCACTCGCTGCCTCTGCCAGTCAACCCCCTGCGTCACTCGCTGCCTCTGCTAGTCAACCCCCTGCCCAGGACCCCGGCACGAGCGCCTCCCGCCGGAAAACCACACCTTCGCCTCCACGATCCTCCACAGCGTCCACCAATGTGTCCCAGCGCAGCGTTCAGCTGTCTTTACAGCAGACGTTGGAGCGCAAGAGAAAATACAGTTCCACCCACCCACATGCCCAAGCCCTCAATGTCCACATCTCCAAATTGCTGAGCCTGGAGATGCTGCCCTATAGGCTGGTAGAGACCGAGGCCTTTCGCAATCTCATTGCGGTGGCTGCCCCTTGGTATTCGGTCCCCAGCCGCCACTATTTTTCCCGATGTGTTGTCCCATCCCTACACCAGCACGTGTCACAGAACATCATCCGTGCCCTGACCAATGCTGTTTCTGAGAAGGTCCACCTAACCACGGACACGTGGACAAGTGCTACTGGGCAGGGACACTATATATCACTGACGGCACATTGGGTTAACTTGGTGGAGGCTGGGACCGAGTCTAACCCTAGGGCTGCTCATGTACTGCCCACACCGAGGATTGTGGGGCTTACCTCGGTCAAGGTCTCTCAGACGTACTATGCCTCCTCCTCCGACCCCTCCTCCCTCCTCCTGCGAATTACCATCCGTGGGCACGGCGCCTTCAGTCGGTAGCTCTAGGTGCAGCAGCAGTGCCGTGGGTAAGCGCCAGCAGGCGGTGCTCAAACTGCTGAGCTTAGGTGACAAAAGGCACACTGCCCAAGAGCTGTTACAGAGCATCACGGCGCAGACCGATCTGTGGCTGGCACCGCTGAACCTCAAGCCAGGCATGGTTGTGTGTGACAATGGGCGTAACCTGGTGGCGGCTCTGCAACTCGGCAGACTCACACATGTGCCATGCCTGGCCCACGTGTTCAATCTAATAGTTCAGCGGTTCCTCAAGACATACCCCAATCACCTTGGTGATTTGCTCACCAAGGTGCGCCGCATCCTGTGCGCATTTCCGCAAGTCGACCACAGATGCTGCCGCCGCTGACGCAGCGCCGCCTACAACTGCCCTCTCACCGACTGTTGTGGGACGTGCCCACAAGATGGAATTCGACATTAATCATGTTATCCAGAGTTTACCAGCAGCGCAGAGCGATTGTAGACTGCCAGATGTCAACTTCCACCAGAACTGGTAGTCAGGTAACTCAGATTCTTCAAGTCTACAATGAGGAGTGGACGTGGATGTCTGATATCTGCCAGGTGTTGAGCAACTTTGAGGAGTCAACACAGATGGTCAGCAGCGATGCCGCCATTATCAGCCTCACCATCCCGCTGCTTTGCCTGTTGAAAAACTCACTGCTCAGCATGAAGTCGGATGTTTTGCGCTTGTCACAAGAGACGGTGGAGGAAGATACGTCGCTTGATAGCCAGAGCACCCTCCGGTCTGTTTCTCAGCGCGTATCAGAGGAGGGGGATGAGGAGGAAGAGGAGGAGAATGTCGGCGAGACAGAAGAGGGTACCAGTGCTCAGTCCTTAACTCTTGAGCGTGTATGGGCTGAAGAGGAGGACTTGGAGGAGGAGGAGGAGGAGGAAGAAATGGAGAGTCAGGCCAGTGAGGAGAGGGAATTCTTGCGTGTTGGGACTCTGGCGCACATGGCAGACTTCATGTTAGGCTGCCTATCCCGTGACCCTCGCATTAGAAGCATTTTTTTCAAACACCGATTACTGGGTGTTCACTCTCCTGGACCCACGGTACAAGCAGAACCTTTCCACTCTCATCCCTGTAGAGGAAAGGAGTATGAGAGTGAATCAATATCAACAGGCCCTGGTGCACAAGCTGAAACAATCCTTCCCATCTGACGCCGCTAGCGGCAGAGGGCATGGTTCTGTGGGCCAAGTAGCGGGGGAGAGGAGGCGAGCAGGCAGCTTGTCCAGCACTGGCAGGGGAACACTCTCCAAGGCCTTTGCCAGTTTTATGTCACCCCAGCAAGACCCTGTCCCCAGTCTAGGCAGAGTAGGGGGGAGCTGTACAGAAAGATGGTGAGGGAGTACCTAGCTGACCATACCAACGTCCGGACCGATCACTCTGCTCCATACAACTACTGGGTTTCAAAGCTGGACACGTGGCCTGAACTGGCGCTGTACGCCTTGGAGGTGCTGGCCTGCCCTGCCGCTAGCGTGTTGTCAGAGCGGGTATTCAGTGCAGCTGGTGGCGTCATCACCGATATGCGTACACGCCTGTCAACTGAAAGCGCTGAGAGGCTGACGCTGATTAAAATGAACAAAGCCTGGATTTCACCGGAATTCAAATCTCCTCCGGGGGGAAAGCAGCTAAAGATTTACATTACTTATGTATCCGATTCCTCTTCTCTACTCCTCCTCCTCCTCCTTCTCGTCTTTGCCTAACGCTGACCCAAAAAACGCAATTTTTTAGAGGTCCAACTGGCACTCTTTTACCACAATTTTTCCGGAGGTCCGCCTACAGGCCCTCTCTGTAAACAATTTTTCCGAAGGTCCACCTACAGGCCCTCTCTCCAAACAATTTTTCCGGAGGTCCACCAACAGGCCCTCTCTCTATACAATTTTTCCGGAGGTCCACCTACAGGCCCTCTCTCCAAACAATTTTTCCAGAGGTCCACCTACAGGCCCTCTCTCTAAACAATTTTTCTTTGCACCTAGTTGGGTGCTTCCCTCACATGTGATGGGTATGTGCCTCGCCTTTCTTGGTCTGGGTGAGCACAATTGCCATGAGGGTAACCACCAGGCTGTTGCCTGAGAATTTGGGTTAATGGTGGGATTAGGCAGCCTCAGAGGCATCCATGCATGCTGCCCCTGCTGTTTCCTGTCCATTTCCATGGTGTTTCCATCATTTTCTGAGGTTTCCAGGTTTTCACCCAGACTTCCCTAGGCAGAGCCTTGGTCCCCTGCAAAAATGCTTGAGTCTCCCATTGACTTCAATGGGGTTCGTTACTCGAAACGAGCACCCGAGCATCGGGAAAAGTTCGTCTCGAATAACGAGCACCCGAGCATTTTAGTGCTCGCTCATCTCTACTCATTATCCTCCAAGACAACTGGCCTCCTGTAGCAAAACTGTCTCAGAGAAAAAATTTTCAGGCTACTCTTAGTAACCAAAGTTCAGATTTCACTTTCACTCTAAACTGAACAATAAAAAATAAAGTTTGTCCGTAAAGCCATGTTTTGTAGCTGGTTATACAATCCCAGGAGTTAGAAAAATAACTTTCTTTTCCTTGAAATCTACCATGATTCTTCAATGTTTGTAAACCATGAGTACCCATCAACGCCCTCTGTCTTGATGCACAGAAGGGAGCCCTCGTCACACCATAGGCATTAGATGCTGATCAAAGATCACCTCCTCCATTTTCCTACACAGTGACACTTGCACTGGTCTCAAACCATGCCCACAACACTTTCCAATATTAGTCAAAGAGTCATCTCCCGACATTAGTTTCCTATATCCATGGGGGTTGCTGTAACGCAAAATCAAGCAAATCTCTCAATGCTATTACTTAAGAAGACAAGATGGCTGTCCCCCGTAATCACGATAAAAAATAGAATAAAAATATCTAAAATCAGAAAATAAAAACAGCTTAGAAAAACAGGTTTCAGTAACTGGCTGCAAGTAGTAGAAAATATGGGGGTCATTTACTAAATGATATATGCCAGGTTAAAATTTGGGACTTTTCCCAACTCACGCCAGGAGGGTGCAGCATGAGTGAGGAAGTGGTGGGCTGTCTTATTTATAATTTTCTACGTCTGTTTGAGGCCTCTACATAACTTCGGCGGCTTCACTGCCCTTGAAGGAGTTATTATAACCGGGGTCTAAAATGATAAATGACCCCCTCTTTGTTTAAATTCCCATTAAAAATAAAGGGAGTAATTTATTAAACAGAAGTCTGTGTATATTAAGCCTATTTCTGGCGCAGATTGCAACGCAAAGGTCCTTTGCGCCGCAATCTGTGATTTTTCCCCACTCACGCCAGATCTAAAAAAGTGGGTGCAGCGTGGCCAGACCCATCTCATTCATTATTTTCTATACCTGTGTTAGGGGTAGAAAAATGGTCTAAATGTAAGCAAATAAAGAAGCTGTCTTACATTTAGACCAGAGCTGGATACGCCGGTGGAGAGGCCAGCACCTCTACAGTACATAACTTTGGAGGATCCACCACTAGCACAGCCCCTTATCAAGATCAGCGTGTAGAATGCTGGTCTTAATAAATGTGCCCCAAAGTTACCACAATTCTAGGCAATGAAAATGACTAAAATTAGAACACGAAATTGCCAGGATTCCTCTGTTAATTGTTTAGCTTGACCTTTATCTTTTTATAAATATCAAATTCTCGAGTGTTAAAAATTTGAAATAACAATTTAAACATTTTTGTTAAAGGTTCTATTTACTGTGCTCTTTCAAAAATATCAAATGTTATAAATGATTATCACATATATATAGTTATTTGCACTGTTACAGTATGTTTTGTAAATTAATTAGTCATAGAGCAAGGAAGGCAATTTACAGAACAATGTGCGGTTAATGCTAGACTTTATGATGAAGGAGTCGGCAGCGCCATCTGTCATGGTATTTTAATAGGCTGTTTTGATGCTCACAGCTTGGTCCAGTTTTACCGTGACACAAAATTGATTGAAGGTCAACCTGATAATGATATTGTACCGTGATGGATGATACTGACAAACACTTTATCAGATCGTACAAATGTTCAGCTGCTTCTAACACTACGGGCAAAAATGTTGCTTTATGCAAGATTAAATAAGTCAGATCAGGAGTCTGAAAACAGTAGTGAATAAAACAAAATTTGACAAAATTGCAATTTTCAGCTTGAAAAAAAAAAGACAAAATTAAAGTAATGGACACTTACAGTAAATCCTATTGGGCTGATATAGGTATCTAAGAAAAAAACAAAAACTTGAAATCCCTAATCAAATACAAACATAGAGTAAATCTTTAAAAAACAACTCAAATTCATAATACTACTAGAGATAAGTGAATCAATTCTTTTGAATTAAAATCTGAGCCGAATGAAAAAAAAAACTTGACTTGTTAGAATTAGAACTTCTTTAGATTTGATTTTGGTGAACAGGAAGGAGCCATCCCATTAAAGTAAATGGGACGGCTGAGATGTAAATATACCTGCTCACCCCTGCGGTTGCAACGGTGAGCACGTACTCAATGAAGACATCGCTTGTAGGAGCACTGCAGTCTCTTCAAACAGCTTATCGGTCGAGGTGGTGGGGGGCAGGAGTCACCCTCCCAACACACACCCGCTGATCTGATATTGAAGACCTATTTTGAGGATAGACCGTCAATAGAAAAAAAAATCAGACATCCCCTTTTACTGTGGTTTTAATAATCATAACTAGATAATTAAAAGATAAAAAAAGAACATTTATTTCATTATCATTTAGAAAAATAATGAAATATTTTGTTTTCTTCAAGGTACTGAAATGAATGTCAGGCTTTCACTTGTTTCCCACCTAGAATCATCCCACAGGCTTCTATCTATTCTAGTTTTGGTTAAAGGGGTTGTCCAAGTTATTTTTATTGATGACCTATCCTCAGGATAGGTCATCAATATCAGATCGGCGGGGGTCCGACACCCGGCACCCTACCGATCAGCTGTTTGAAGAGGAGGCGTGCGCCATACCAGCGCTCAGGGGCGTAGCTAACGGCTCATGGGCCCTGGTGCAAGAGTTCAGTTTGGGCCCCCCTTCCCTCAGTGCTTTGTGTGTCTTCTTATGCGACACAAGGGTCTTTGGGCCCCCTCAGGCTACTGGGCCCGGTAGCGACTGCTACCTCTGCCCCCCATATAGCTACGCCCCTGCCAGCGCTGCCTCCTCTTCACTGTTTACATCCTAGCCGTAACAGGGGTAGTGGTGAGTAGGTATAATTACACCTAATAGCCCTATTCATTTCAATGAGAAGAATCGCTCCCATAGACTTGTATGGGAACAAGACTTCCCATTGAAATGAATGGGGCGGTTAGGTGTAATTACACCTACTCACCACTACCCCGTTACGGCCAGCACGTAAACAATGAAGAGGAGGCAGCACTGGTACGGCGCGCGCCTCCTCTTCAAACAGCTGATCTGATATTGATGACCTATCCTGAGGATAGGTCATCAATAAATATAACTTGGAGAATCCCTTTAAGCAGATAACAGTTTTAGAAGAACTGCTCGACTCCAGTACCACGCCACTTATGAGGTGCTGTGATCAGTCTCTGTCTTTATTTTCCATGCTACACTTACTAAGGTTAACCATAGGGCTTCATTTGAATGCACCTATATGATAATCTCTGCTGGTCACGATATGATTTATTAGATCCATGTCTTTTTATCACCTGAACAAAAAGTGTAGACTGCATACCGGACAACAGAGGAATAACATTGAGCAACCTCTATATGGGATAGTTTTCTGCTAAAAGCAAAGCAAACACAAACATACAAGATGCTTTTCATAAATTCGTCGTAGGAAGACAAAGCAAAACCAGACTTAAAAATTACACAAATGATAAATGCCCCCTTAAAGTCTAATCCTTCAACAAAATAATATCACTTTTTCTATTCATCCCATCGCCTAGTTTAATCACATAGGATCCCAACTTAAGCCAGGACTAGAGTTCATCTTCCAAAGCCAATTCTGACTTTACGGCTTTAGTCTCCCTGCCCTGTTCACTACATCTCACCTATCTGAGTTATTGCCAGTGACCACACCAGTAAGATCTGCTGTCGTTGAGATCAAGGACCTCATTTTGAGATGTGACCATTATACAAGAAAATGAATTCTATCACCAGAGGTGTATTGGGAATTATTGGGTTCACCAGAAGCAATAATTTTGAGGTTCCACCCACTATGTATGTAGATTATGTGCACAATCTTTTTTAGATTCATCAGTATGTGTATTTCTATCCATGTACATACACAACATACATTGTATTAATATGTTTAATAATGTTTAATACATTATTGGTGATGCAACTCATAAGATGTAGACTCCAGAGGTAATTGACTCCAAATTCAGCCATCTGTCTCTAGTTTCCAAGCTTCTGCTAGACCCCTGGCCAACTTTTTACAGATCAGAAGACAGGGAAGAAAGCATCTGACACCAAAAAGGGATACTATTTGGGCCATTTTTTAATTAAAGGAAAAAAAAAATCAGTGCAGTGTGTTTTTAAACAGGCTGTTTGTTAACCGTTACCATCCACTCACCCATAGCCATGTTGCTGTCATTTTGACATTGACATTTTGACATTTGACATTACTAATGCTTGGTTTTAAAGAACTAGAAAAGGGGTGAATAGAGTCCTATGAGATCTCAGAATGTCCTACAGAACTTTTCAGAACAATTGGGGAAGTTTCAATTCTCTTTGAATTTATTTGGTTCAAATGGAATCTGATGATTGATTTGCTTTTCGGACCTAAATAAATTTTGGGAAATCCACTCATATCTAGTTATTAGCTCCAGAAATACAGAGACAGGAAGAGTCAAACTTCCCATTTGTCACAACCTCAGAGAATATTCTGTTGCCCATACTTCCTCTATTATTTAAAACATAATGTAAATGTATAAGGTTTAGGTGACTTGAGATTTTCCTGACATTGTCACCTTCTTTGCTCACATAGTTTCATATTTGAAAGCCATAATAAAATTATAAATCAATGGAGAAGTTGCTTAAAGGACTGAAACAAATAAATCACGTCCGTAAAGCCATAAAGAAATTCACTAAAGAAGATGCATCAATGTCACTAGTGCTATAGGTCAAAGCGTTAACTACTTTAGTGATAATTTTTGACGCTTGCTTTACAGCACGATATGTGAACTCAGCAGGTAATATGAGGGCAAGATGCAAAGTGACAGCCTTCTGACACCCCTGTAGTCATTCTAATACGCAATCAAGAAATTTATTACATTGATGTAACCTACACAAAAATGATTAAAGACAGCAAAAATGTCAGGAACAAAAGGTAAAGCGGAAATAAAAAAACAGGGCATGAATGAGAGCCTTGCAGTATGCACTGTACATTATATTGGTGCATAATTTTTGTTGATTTGTGTCTATTTACATGTAGCAGCATATACATGTGGTATTTTGTATAAAATTGGTATTTTGTGCATGTCATGATAATTTATATTTAATTCTTTAATTCTCTTCTTTCATTGTTAAAGCAATGATATTTTTACATAAATATTATAGATTATAACATTATTGTGACAATAATGAAGTATGATTATCCCCAGGTATAGATGGGGTGAGGAGGAGTTCATCTATGTGTCGCCCCATTTCAAGTACTGGGATGGTGGCGATACATAGATGACATTTTCCTGATCTGGAGGGGTTCGTCTGAACATCTGGATGAGTTCCATGCATTACTCAATGATGTGGATCCTGACATTAAATTCACTTTGGTCAGTTCTAGGGACTGTGTACAATTTTTGGATACATCGGTGCACTACACGGGGTGTGGATTGACCACTGATTTATTTGTCAAACCGACAGATTGTAATAGTCTGTTGAGATTTGAGAGTTTCCATCCCAGATCTATGGTCAACTCACTCCCCCGTAGCCAGTTTCTTCGAGTGCACAGGATTGTCCAGAATCCTACATTTAGGGACAAGAGATTGCAGGAGATGGCCATCAGATTCCATGCGAGGGGTTATCCCAGAAAATTAGTTAAACGTCACCTTGACAATGTATCGAGTTCTGTGATAGCCTCCCCACACACAAGGGTGGTAGAAAAACCACCACGTATTCCCTTCATTTCCACTTACACTGAACAAAGTAGGGAAATATCGAAAATCATAAGGAAACATTGGCCGGTTCTTTCTGTTAATCTACGACACATTCAGGAGTTTCAATCCCCTCCGATAATGTCCTATAGGAGACCCCACAACCTTAGGGACACATTGGTGCACTCAGGAAGGGTGGGGTCCACCCTTGGTCCAGGCATCTATCTAGAAGGAAGGGTTGCTTTCCTTGCCTCTCCTGCGTTAATTGTCATTATCTGATTAAGACTGAGACATTTACATGCCCCTCCACTGGCAGAATTTATAATATTGGACATTTTCTCACGTGCAATTCCGCCTTTGTGATCTATGCTGTGTTGTGCCCCTGCAAATTGTGGTACATAGGCGAAACCACATTGGAGGTCAAGACCAGGATTACACAACATAGGTACTCCATTAGAAAAGGTAGACGGGACCTCCCCGTTCCCAGACATTTCTTCGAGGCTGGCCACAAAGAGAATGATTTCAGGTTCATGATTATTGATCATGTTCCCCCCCTGAACAAAGGGGGAGACAGGGAACTGGCATTGAAACGCAGGGAGATGGAATGGATCTATAAATTGGATACAATCAGACCCAAGGGTCTGAATGCTGACTTTAATCTGGGTATTTTTCTTTGAGTAATCTTTATTTAATATACCTTGTGGTGTTGTTACTCCCTGATGTTGTATATGAGAGACAACCAGTGTCATGTTACTATGATAGCATTTTTTCTCATTATATTGCCCACAATATGAATAAAATGTACTAATGGTATTGTGTACTTCCGTCACCATATCTTATAGGGTGCTTATGATAGCTCTGATTAGGTCGTCTGCCCTAACCATGGTCACCCTCTATGCATATTTACAATTACGTACGCACGCTTTTGCGTGAACTCATCAGGTGTATGCTGACTGTAGAGTGTACGCATCATGAGTTTACGCATTTTGCGTGCTTAGTATGCGTTGTTGGCTTGCGTTAGATAATGACATACACAATGCACGTGCAGTGTATAGATCAAGACACCACTTCTATAGTGGATGATATCCTGTAACTTAGGGAGAAAGCAACTGTGGTTGCTAACTTTTAACTGGAGTGTTGCACAGTAGTCACGTATAGCACATGTTTTCATGCACGTTTATTAAATGTCTACCTATGTATGCACGTTTGTTTATTTGATTGTGTATATTAACAATATAAATATTGTATTACTACTTGATTCACTGCATATATGATGTCACTAAGAATTTGCATAATTGGTCACATGTTGTAATGAACCCTCCCAGTGATGTCACTATGAATTTGCATAATTGGTCACATGTTGTAATGAACCCTCCCACTTTGCCTATTTAAGTGTTTGTTCACACTGGTTGTTTTATGCTTGAGAAAGGCCACATTGAGTTGGCCGAAATGTCGCGTTGTTTGGAATAAAGGTCCACTATCTTCACCACATCCGAGTGCTGCCTCGTTCTCCATTGTTCTGGGGTATATATTTTTTAGCTACCTACTTATACAGTAGGTTACCATTGCCATGCAAAGTAGGGTGTATGGATGTACACAGCCCATAAGGTGGCAAACAGAGTCCTTATAACTCCATATTATGAAGCCATATGGTTTTAGTCTAGCAACTCCATTATGCCATTCTATTATGGAGGTACCTACAGTTGTGGTCAAGAGTGGTCAGGAGTAGGGATGAGCGAATCAACTTTGGATAAAACATCCGAAGTTGATTCACATAAAACTTAATTTGAATACTGTATGGAGTGAGCACTCCGTACAGTATTAGAATGCATTGGCTCAGATGAGCCAAAGTTACTACTTCAAGAAGTCTTGCGAGACTTTGGGTAATAACTTCAGAAATTTATTTCTACTGTTAAAAACCTTTTCCTGAACTTGGGTTTGGTTACAATCTGCCACCAGAGCTTAATCCCATTGAGAACCTGTGGCCAATCCTCAAAAAGGGTGGAAAAACAAAAACACAAAAATTGCAATCAACTAAAAGAACGGATTAGACA
Source organism: Rhinella marina (assembly GCA_900303285.1). Lineage (NCBI taxonomy): Eukaryota > Metazoa > Chordata > Amphibia > Anura > Bufonidae > Rhinella > Rhinella marina. The sequence continues at coordinate 49,019 of ONZH01021714.1, forward strand.
AGAATGGGTTGGCATGTCAGGGACTGGTCGAGAAGCCGATATCTAGTATGCCAGGGTCAATTGTCAAAGTCTTGAAAATGAAGAGTCATCACTGGAAATATTAAGTCTTTGCATAAACCGGATGCATTTGACATTACAAGCTAAATTTAAAAAAACTTAAGAAATGCTTATTATTGTACCTCAGTATGGCATAGAAATATCTGTCAAAAAAACCTAAAACACTGTAGAAGCAAACTTTGTGAAAACCAAAATTTATGTCAGTCTAAAAACTTTTGGCGACGACTGCATAACATCTGTAAAATAAAAGAGAAGGGTACAATTGTATGAATTCTAATACATACAGAGATACATACAATATGGGCCCACAGATTTCTATGTGAGCACAGAGCTGTTATAGGATCCTATGCGTATGGTCATACCATGTCTTAAGTCCTATATGTGCCGTCTTTATTATTTTTGCATCCAATGCAGGATCAATTCACAAGAAAATATAATCATACCCCTTGATGTGACAGAGGCCACTTTAACTTTACCCAAGAAACCAAAATTTTAATTCACATATAATATTAAATTAAGATTCAAGACATACCACGGGATCCCTAAAGTGCAGTCATACATTATTTGTCTCCATGGTAAAAGACAAAAGTCCAAAAATATCACAGCCAATCACATCTACATCTATCACATGTCGTTACAATTACAGGGCACAGCTTGAATGACACATGACACAATAGCTTTGGTTATACTCAGATGAATAATAGAAAAGTTATTCTGGCCCATACTTCCCATTCTACGCAAACACTATTTTACTTTCATCAAATCAATGTTCCCATCAAAAATGATTTCCATCATCACTGTTCTGGAAAATATACTTTTACAGAATATATTGTTTCCTAAATTTTTAGCTGCCTACATAACTACATAGTCTAAAACAGGGATGGCTAACCTGAGGCTCTCCAGCTGTGGCAAAACTACAACTCCCTTCATGCCCAGACTGCCTAAAGCCATCAGCCTACAGCAGGGCATGGTGGGAGTTGTAGTTTTATAACAGCTGGAGAGCCGCAGGTTGGCCATATCTGGTCTAAAAGGATAGTTGTTTACACTACCCTATGAAAAAGCATTAATTCATATGAATGATGACAAGTATGAAAGGGTGAATATTCTAAAAACAAATACTTTAAATAAGCATTTAAAGTCGCCATTTTGGTGTGCGAACAGAGAGTGAAAGTTAACAAAAAAGAAAAAAATTGAATGTCTTACACAAACATCTTAGTCAGAGTACTTGCTCTCCCTAAGGAGACTTGTTGTGTATGGAGACTTAGTGGCATTGATCCATGGGAAAATAATATGCAAAGAGGTTTATTCCAGGCAAAGAGAACCATCTTGCTAGTGCCACCATTTTGAAGTGGCTCCAAAAGTCTCACTTTTTCATAAACCTGGGGATATGGCAAGGGAAAAATCACCAAGCCAAATATCCATTGGAGCTTTGCCACAAAGTCTCCATACACAAATGTTCTCTTAAGGAGAGCCATTACCTCACCTAAGATGAATCCAAGGCATCTCACTTAGCCAACCAGAATCCTACTTCATACTGATGAGGGGCAAGTATCTAGAAATAGCTGTCTGCGGATATTGATGGCTATTTGGTTCGGCTATTTCCCTTTTTATGACTCAAGGCTTGTTAAAAAGCAAGACTTTGACTCATGAGATGCCACTTACAAAAGGAGGTTCTAGCTAGATAGTTCTCTTTGCCTGGGGATACCTCTTTGCATATTACACTAACAGGAAATCACAAGCTGTCTGTTTTTCTCTACAGAGAACTTACTGGTTCATAAAGTTATACTATTAATGCAGCACTGCCACTGATTCAAGCAGGCAGTCTCTCGCTCTCCACAACGTTAGAGGATTGAAGATATGCAAGTGTAATGTGAGCTAGAAGACTTGCAGAAAGAGTGACCTGGACCGGGCTGCAGATCCACTGGTAGAATAAGGGTTCTCCACTGGCTGAGCTCTAAAGGGAAAGGATCACAATGATACAAAATATCTTCACTATAGAGTTTTACAATATGAATTAAAAAAAAAAAAAAAAAAAACAGGCACTCGGGTGACAAAACTTGGATTAAAGGGGCTGTCTGACTTATTTCAAAATGTCCGCAAAGCCCCTACATGTGTTAAAAATAAAATATCTTATACTCACCAATTATTCGCCTGCCATTTCCAGCGCTTTGATCCTCAAGCTGGGTTTAAAAACTGTACATTGCACCAGAAACTTGCAGCTAATCACTGGCCTCGGCGGTGTATGGCACAAGACAGCTGAGTTCAGTGATTAGCTGCAATAGCCAAGTGCTGTATGCTGTTACACAGGGGTGTACCTAGCCTTTGTGTTGCCTGAGGCGAAAACTTAAATGTCCAACACCCCCAACACAAAACCCACCCCACACAATACTAATTTCTTAACCTAATCTCCTTGCCACAATGAAAGCGTTCATTGCCCATGGCCCTTCTGCTGCCCCTCTCTTGCCCCTAACTGGTGCTTCCTGGCTGCATTGGTGGTGCACCCCTGCTGTTACATCATCACTGCAGAATGTAAATGTGGGCCACAGCTAGAGCACTGGAAATGGCAGGTGAGTAAATGGTAACTGGTACACAATCTTTAATTATTATAATATATTTTGGCGAGATCCCGAAATCAGAAAACCTGTTAACAGTTATGTTTGACGTCATTCAGTGATTAATTTGACTGTATACTGCTAAACCTTATAGTGAAGATGATTTGCAAAGAATCAGTGAAAGTGCTGTAAACTGTAATTAATAAGTCTGCTTGGAACAAGAAGGATAATCTGGTGCTAATGGGATCATGGCTGTGCTGGCGGGAATTCCACCTGATTTATTGGGCTGCTATTTAGGGAAGTAGAGGGAGGCCACCTCTGAAAGCACAAAAATAAGAAGATACCAATGTATTTAGACCTTACATTTAGATTTTTCCATTTTTCACAGACAGCAAAAACTTTGAAACTCCGCAGAACATTGTTGTCTTTGGTGCCATGGGAGAAAGTTATTTTCCCAGAAACATAATGTAGAGAATATGGTTACTTATGTAAAAATTATGTAAAAGATCATATACTTTTCTTCTTATACTAGTGTTCATGTCAAGAGTTCTCAGTTTATATACCATTTCCTGCGTATATAAAAAAAAAAATGTTTCGACTATTGAGTTATAAAATGTCACTTTATGACTTTCCTGACAATTCCATACATCTGCCTTCCATGGAGTCTAACACTTTAATTTGGTTATGTCAAACTAGAAATATAGCTGGACCTTTCATCATATCATAACATGGCAGATTAGGTGATAGATATGTGTGTGCTCTAATAGATTACGGTGATTTAGAGCTTGGCAATGAGACTGGGCTAAGAGACATACTTGTGACATTAAATTTGAAAAATTGGTACAGGGAAAGAAAGAACAATGCATATAGGTTTCCCACTGTGGTTCCTTCGTGCATATAGTAAAAGAGCAAAGTAAACTCGTGGGGTTACTAGCATCAATAGTGCAAATAATACTTTATTTTAAATTATGATTGGCTGATGAGTCACCATGTAGAAAATACTACATCTATATAGAACAAAATAACATTTTTGGTGGCGATTTGAAAAAACAGCAGGTTCCAATGTTCATATTCTAGACACATTTAAAGGGGTTGTGTCACTTCCACAAATGGCAGGGGCAGACTGGCCATAGAACCTACAGGCAAACAACCTGGTGGGCCGATGCCCAGGGGACCGCCTGAGCCCTCCTCATGGCCATCAGCTAGAGAAGTAATGGTCTAAAACTCCCGCAGTTCATTAATACTGAGGGCTTCAAGCACTTATCTACTTGGCTGGATGCTGCAGGTGTCCTCCTGACCCCCAAATTAAATTGCATTACCATCCTGAGGCAACTGAAGTAGGAGAATGAAACATGGCAGCTGCGTAACTTTGAGTTGTCAGTCCAGACCTAGCAAATGGCATTTATCATGTAGACAAACTTGATGCCCACCTGAGCCCTCCTCATAGCTGCCAGCCAGAGAAGTAATGGTCTTAAGCTCCCACAGTTAATTAATGCTGGGGGCACACTTACTAATGTATTATGATTGTCCATATTGCCTTCTTTGCTGGCTGGATTCATTTTTCCATCACATTATACACTGCTCATATCCAGGGTTTACAGACATTGCTGCAGCACAGATATGACGTGACCAGGAGGGGAGCTGCTGTGCATTCTTGCCTAGTAAGAATGCACAGTCCTATCATCCCAGAGAGGGCAGAACAGCCACCACTTTCTGTGGCTGAAACCCTTGAAATGAGCAATGTATAATGCAATGGAAAAATGAATAAAAGCAGCAAAGGAGACAATACGGATAATCACAATAAATTAGGAAGTGCCTTGTATTAACGTTGCCTACATGATAAATGCTATTTACTTAAGTGAGACAACCCCTTTAAGAAAATGGAAGCATAAACCTGATTGATCACTGTAGGCAACTCCTTTACTTTTTCCCCTCAAGTTTTGAGAAACATCCCATACTTTGTATATATGGATTAATGAGTTTTCAAATAATTTAGAAATTTAGGACCATTATTGGAACAGAGAAAAGTCTTAGGGGAACATTTATGGAACCTGGTACACCAGTTTTCTGGCATTAAAATGTCTAGAGTACTATCACACATGATTTTTTGCAACTATTGGCCTCTGCACCACTTTTAAAAGTGGTCTGGGATTAAGGCCAAGTTGGCAGATTAGATCATTTTTAAGTCTTATTTATCTTCTGCGACATTCACAAAAGTCTCATCTTCACACCAGCATACCCAGCATACTATCATTTATAAAGGAGCAACCACATTGCTTGTGCGCCTAATTTAAAATCAAAGTGTGCCAATTCATAAATTTTGGGCAACACAAGAAAAAAATAATAATAATTACATTAAAAGGACCACAAATGATACATTTCCCCCTTAGAATCTATTGTAGACTTAAAGGTGTTCTTCAGGCCCTTCTAAAAGTCCTGGAGTCTTCAGACCCTGTGAAGGATAGATTGTTTTCTCTGTACTTACCCTTCCATTGTGCACCCCGCAGTCAGTCCTAGTGCAATGGAGACAGTGGCACCAGTAGCATGACGGAGGGGTAAGTACAGAGGATGTGATCTTTCTTCCACAGGATCTGAAGACTCCTGGATGTTCAGAAAAGCACAGAGAACCCATTTAAGTGTTCTCCTGTCACACTAAAGAACTAATGTAAACATTAACTACTTGGCACAATCAAGTATTACATGGCCATCTATTCTGTTAATTCTATTTTTTTTTTGGTCAATACTTTTTTTTTTAATTGAAAAAGAAATATCAGTATAGATTGTCAGCAGCAAGAATGCACACAGGCCATTGCATTCCAAGATAACATCTTCACATTTCAGCAACATTTGTTGACAGGAATGAGCAAAGAGGCACTCTTGCGCTAAACATAAAGAACAATATAAGAGAAAAGGAGCCTTTGTATGTTAAGCATGGTACATTCCCATTTCCTATAAATTACCGTAAGGAGAAAAAGGAGGAGAAGGGAAGGGTAACAATAGGTGGAACGAATCACATTCCACTGTCAGAGGGTTTTGTTAAATACTCAGAAGACAGCCAGGGAGACCAAATTTGCAGCCCTAATTTTGTTTTCCCATCCCGCTAATTCTATTTTTTTTAATACAGGGTAAGGCTGCTTTCACATCAGAGCTTGTTATTTAAGTTCTTCTGCTCAGTTATAGGAGCAGAAGAATGAGAATAACCAAAGTGCAAGATTCAGCAGATACTGTAGCTGGCACGGTTGGTACCTAACAGATCCCATTGACTATAATGGGATTTGTTTGATTTCTGTTCTGGAGAACATTTTTTAGCGGAGAAAAAAGTCCTGCATGCAGGACTTTTCTCTCAGCTTTTTTTTGACAATTTCTGTGATGGAAGGAGGGGTGTAGCTAAAAACTTATGGGCCCCGGTGCGAGATTTCAGCTTGGGCCCCCCCTTGCCTCAGTGCTTAGTAGCCAGAGGCAGGGAAGTACATTGCCTTACAAGACCGCAGAACTGGACTTCACCTAGAGTAGTCACCCTTCCTGGGTGCAGTGTCTCCCGATACTCAGATAGTCCCAGAACCTACAGTGGGGCCAAATTATATAACAACCATACAGTTTCAAGAATAATATATTAAACACGTATCAACACTGGCAGGCAAATAGTAAAATGAGTGATGACAGGAACCGAATGATGATGGCGAACGGATGAAGGATTTGGCAGTCCGGCAATGGAGCTGACGAAAGATAGTGATGGCATATAGATAGAGAGAGGATGAATGACTGAACAGAAATAAATGACACTGACAAAAAACACTGACCCTAATCTGCACTGCTATCCCAGCAAGACAAGAAGGATCTAGGACTCAATTTAAAAATCAGACTCGGCAAATAGACAATTAAGAGACTCCGCAGGAAAACAATATAGGGAACAAACCAGAGGCTCCAAATAGATCATCCATGGAGATGAGGGCTGCATTTATATGGTCTATGTAATTGGTCCATGTAAAAGGACTTTACATATTCCAGGTACAAACACACAAAAGCTCACACTATACCCAGCAACTAAAGAGCAGAAAGCACGACCATTTAAAGTGACCTTGTACGTTGAAAAAACTTTGGGTGTATCAAAGCAATATATCAAAGGTTTTGATCAGTAGGAGTCTGAGTACTTAGGCCCCTACTGATCACTATAAGTAGGAGAGAGAAGCTTTGTGCACCTGCGCCAAATTTATTAAAATAGCACACAGTAATAAATTTGGTGCAAGTGCAATGCGGCTGTGCCTATTTCAATAAAAGTATGCTTGCAGGATGCTTAGCATGGAGTTGCAACTTTTTTGCAACTTTTTAAAAGGTCACATTTCATAAATGTGTCACAGAAGTGAACTGCTCATTCTGATGATCATATTTTCACTCTAAGGGCTCATTCACATGAACATAAGAGCTCTGTGCCCGTGTGTTTCTGTGGGCTTCCAATGCATGCCTCAGCTCCGCAAAAAAATAGGGCATGTCCTACCTTTTGCCATATCTTGAGGATCATGGGCCCATTCAAGTCAATGGGTCTGCATCCACAGCATGGAGTGCACAGGGCCAGTGCCCATATATTGCGAACCCACCATTTGCTGTCCGCAATATGGGCACTGAGCCTTTACGTTCGTATGAATGGGCTCTACATCTGTAGATAGATCTGAAGGGCACAGTGCTGAAAAAAGTGACTCCAAAAAGTCGCAAAACCACTACTCAACTTTTTTAAGCCAGAATTCTGCCATGCAGGGCTTGATGAATTTCTCCCCCCTCCCTCCTTGACCCTTTTTAGCCCATCTAGTTTCCATCTCTGGTACTGAGAAGAGAGAGCACTTATCTTTCCTTATTCTAGTGATGGGGTCTCAGCACTCAGACCATCACCTATCAAAACCTTAGATATGTTGCTTTGATATATGAAAAGTTTTTTCTCAAAGTTTAAGACATTTTAAATGAATGTTAGCCAATCAAGAACTCTTCCATAAATTAACCAAGCCAAGTAAAGTGATCATCTGACCAGAGATCAGGTGTAAGACAGTTGCACTGCAATTAACACAAACAATTTGAGTAAACAGGAGAAGATGAGACAATAGGGAAACTCCTTCGGCTTGTAACAATAGCTAGAATCTTATCAGTAATTGTGGTTGCACCAAGTCATTGTCGGTATTAAACTTGTTAATGCAGTTAATGTATTCATAATTTTCCAAAAAGTAATAGCACCTGCAACTTCCCAAAGCAAAGAATAACTGCCCGAAATATGGGTTACTACAGTGTGATTGATTCCCCATTGCCATAATGATGCCTTTCTAAACTTGCTTTTCATAGACGATAAGTGAGTCATTCATCATACCAGCAGAACTTAGCATTGATGTTGTCTGGACAAAAATCCCAAACGTCTGTATTCTAACCTAGACTTATATGTGATACCCAAGACCTATATCCAATTATCTCTCAGAGACAAGGCACAGTAACCAGACACTGAACGTCTGCTAGAACGAAGAGTGGACCTGTCAAGTCTAAATAAATAAAATGCCCACTGGTACGGGCAATCATAATTAATTACTTTAAATATGCTTCCTTCATTGTCACCGTGAAGCGAATGGTATCAGCTGCTCCGGTGAAATTAATGAGCTTATTTCCCAGTGGCTGGCATTTCTATGTATATACCTCTGTGCTTCTTATTAAAGGAGATGTATGTTATTTACTCATGCATCTTTGTTGCCAAGACTGTACAGTAATTTATAGTTTGTATGATCTGTATTTCAGTATGCATATACATTTTCTATTACGGCCAATTCTTCACAAACACCTCTACAGTAATTCTTGTTACCTATTAGTTCTCTATATACCAGAACATAAGTCAACTCCCTACTGTCTTATTAGCCCTCCGACCCCTTTCTCAGAACAGAATTGATCACCAAAAAGAGAGCTGCTGTAAATTGTCAGGACAAGGAGATGAAACTTATTTATGTCTATTTCAGACTCTTTAAAGGGGTTCTTTGGTCTAATTAAGACACGGTGCTAACCTGTGGAGGGAAGGACTCAATACCCCCATCTCCGCTGCACTGGTCAATGCAGCCAAACAGGAAAAGAAGAGGACACATTCAGCCGGGACCTGGGCAGAAGTGTCTGCAGCGCACATCATTGTAGCATAGATGGCAGCATCAGGGGAGTGAGGGAGGGCAAGTCCTTCCCTCCACAGGTTAGCACCATGTCCTAAGTAGACCAAAAAAACCCTTTAAGAGTCTGTAATGGACACATATAAGTTTTATCTCCTTGTACTGACAACTTATAACAGCTCCTTTCTTGATGATCAATTCAGTGCTGGGAAAGAGGTAGGAGGGCTAATGAAAGTCCTATGTAAAGGAGTATGGGCTCGGAGGACAATGTATTGGTCCTTATGCCCTTTACCAACAAAATAAATTCTTTATCTAATAATGACTTGACTAAATTTCAGTCTTAGATTAGTTGAATTGAAAAACACAACCGAGATCTCACACATGATTAGGAGGTTAGAAGCCCAAAAACTTGGAAGCAGGAAGTTATCTATGTTAAGGAGTACAGGGCAGGAATGGACATACCTTACGTGAAATCTGTGCAGCTTCACAGAGTCTTTATAGATAACAGGGTCTACGACCACCTTAAACAGTTTCCCACTGTTTATTGGATTGTATAAAAGGAACAGACTGAACTAGATGGACATATAGCATGTCTTTTTTTTAGCCTTACCAACTATGTTACTAAATGTTACACTCTCATATTTTAACAAAGCTCTGTCATAGCTATTAATTGCTATGTTCAGTTGCACTGCTATGTGTCCTCGGGTAAAGTCACATATCCCCCTCTTGTATCATTTATAATTTTCTTGACAATGCCTGGGCTCCTCTTACATACTGAACCCTTAAGACTAGATGACACATATATACCTAAGCCCACCACAATCTCAATGGGATGCCTGCATGGTAGTACCAGTGATATTTCTGCCAGGGTCCCAGGTAAATAAGGTGCTTACACATACCTGTTGGCTACTCCCCCCAGTCCCTACCTTTCAGTTGATCCATGGGAAGCACCATATTCTCCTCTCCCATGGAACAATTCAATATATGGCATGAGCCAGAGACCATATTATTTCCTTTCCTTTGTTAGGTAGCCAACAAATGTACACAATAGGGATCAAGATGGAAATTAATGGACCCGACCAATTGCTGTTATGAGCACCAAGTATTTCTAGCACTGCATGAAGTGTCCACTTCTATTACACAGAGACTATACAGTAAGTCAGACATGGCCAACCTGTGGCTATCCAGCTGTTGTAAAACTGCAACTCCCACCATGACCTGTTGGAGGCAGTCTGGGCATGCTGGAAGTTGTAGTTTTGCAATAGCTGGAGAGCCTCAGGTAGGTCATCCTCCTATAGGAACTACCTCCAATATACCATGTCAATAGACTTTAATAGCATTGGAACCCAGAATACTTATTTAAGTTGCATGATTTTGGCTGCCCAGGCAGTTCGTTTTGGGTTTGGCCTTTATCCAGATCCTTAAATAAACCGCTACCCAGAAAGTTCTCATAAAATTAGATACAAATGTCACGGTTCTTAATTCTAGAACAAATCTAGAAATACATAAGTTAACATTGATGTTTATTTGCTTTAACTATACAAAGCATTTACTCTTTAAACTTTAGAAAACTGAGCAAAATAGAATGGAAGTATAATCAATCACAGACGAGGATGTCTATTGTATCTCGCAGCTTGGAAATATTTCAAGAAAAATGCTGAAATCGCTGAAAGAAAATATTTTCAGCACACTCCCTGTAATAACGGCAGTAACGCTGAGCTGGATTCAAAGTATTGTCTTAAAAAGGTATTTAAAATTCTATTGCATTATCTCTGCTTTAGTCGGAGTTAGTGGAGTATGCCTTAGGCATTATGATAGTAACTATCTTGAGCTGGCAAAGAAGCACATCAGAATACATCATAAGGAAACATCTGGATTCTTCGGTCTTTTCTGATTCTCTTTCATTTTAACTACTTTTCTAAACCAGTATATATTTCTGTGTAATGTCACCTGTACAAAACAGATAGAACAAAAAAAAAATCTATTTTAATAATCTATATCATGAGGATGAGCTATACTGAAATGCCAGTGTTATAAGTCAGGGATGCTCAACCTGCGGCCCTCCAGCTGTTGCAAAACTACTCCCAGCATTCCCTAATAGCTGTTGGCTGTTCAGGCATGCTGGGAGTTGTAGTTTGCAACAGCTGGAGGGCTGCAGGTTGAGCATCCCTGTTATAAGTAATAAGTATGGGGCCCCTTAACAAAACTTGTGATGAGGACTCACTCCTTCTTGATCTCCTTCAGGCAGTGAGTTCAGAGCATGGAAAGTTACAATTATTTTGCTATTCCTAATTCATTAGAATAATGCCCATGGTGATGTCACCATAGTAGTATAGGGCACACAGTACAAGTTACAGTTCGGATAATATGCACAGTGGTATCACATTACAGAGATAACAAGCATGTTACTGTCACAATACAGGGATAATGCACACAGTGATGTCACAATGGTGGGGTAGTGCGCACACTGTAGTTAAGCCACATGAATAATATGCACAGTGATGTCGCACCTAGTAATGTCACAATACAGATATAATGCACACAGTGATGTCACCTTGTAGGGATAATGCATACAGTGATGTCACACCTAGTAATGTCACAATACAGATCTAATGCACACAGTGATGTCACCTTGTAGGGATAATACACACAATATTCTGAAAAAAGTGGAATGATTAGAACAGGGATGTCACAGTATGGGGAGAAAGCACATCATGATATCATCAAAGCACAGACTTACAAATAAAAGGTCACTACACACATCATAGCACAGGGACATATTTACGCATCACAGTGCCTCAAGATGGATGATACATGTGGTATGGGGATAGATACTTTTGTTTAACTCCACACCAAATACTGGTTGGTTTACTTTGAGACAGGATTTTATGCTAGAATTGTGGCACAGTTTTGGTGCAAAGCATTACATCTTAAACCCGCCCCTTTCCAATAAAGTCACACCCATGTCCACTAAGCCCCAACCCCTTTCTGAGAGTGTCACAAGACAATATACAAACCATAGCTGCACCAAATTGCGCCACATTTTAGGCAGATTACTGCAGATACAGTAAAGCCTCATTCACACGTCAGTGTCCGTGCTCAAATCCATGAGCAGGTGGTCAGTGATGCATCCGTGATGCGTCCGTGAAGGATCCATGTTGGGTCCATGTGTCCGTTTTTTGCTGTCCGTGTCACATCTGTGTTTCACTGACACTGAACAGCTGCAAAATAATTTTCAAAGCATCTCTTCTTAATGATCCGTGAAACACGGATGCCACACAGATGACATCCGTGAGGGATCCGTGGTTTTCACGGACTCATTGACTATAATGGGCATCAGGGATCCGAAAGCACGGATCAAGATAGGACATGCATCTGAGCTAAAAAAAACTGAACCACGGGACCGTGATGTAACACTGATGTCTGAACAGAAAAATTAAAATGAATGGGGATGTGTGCTGTCCGTGGAGAACACAAACAGCACACGTCCATGAAACACTGACGTGTGAATGAGGCTTAAAGGGGTATTCCTATCACAGACAATGGGGGCATATCACTAGGATATGCCCCCATTGTCTGATAGGTGTGGGTCCCACCCGCTGGGACCCGTACCTATATTGAGAAGGGAGCGGGGAGCACTGCATCTGGAGGACCCCAGGTTTCCCAGGGTCCAGCCACCACCAGGGGCAGCTCTCCGCTGCTCCCATAGAAATGAATGGGAGTGCACCGCGCATGCGCGGCCACCGCTCTCATTCATTTCTATGGAGCCGACTGAAATAAATGGAGGACAGCTGTGCATGCACAGTGCGCCCTCCTTGCCTTTTGGGGCTCCGTTCTCGATATAGGTGTGGGTCCTACCTGCCAATATCCCCCCATTGCCTAAGATGGGAATAACCCATCTTAACTTTAAGTGTGGGCCAATGATGTCACCATGCAAGTGACATGAACACATGGAAGCAATGAATGGAGATGTGGCCCCCATGGGTGGCTCTCCATTCACTTCTACAGGAGTTTCAAAAAAATCTTACCATGCAGTTAAAGCAGTTGTGCAGTGCAAATATATTGATGACCTAAGAACAGGTTATCAATATCAGATCGATGGAGGACCAAATCCTGGCATCCCCACCAATCTGCTGTTTTAAAGGGTAGTTGTGCTTGTGCAAGCACTGCTTCCTCTTCAAAACTACCTGTGCATGGTCTCCTTTAGGACTCACATGACAGTAGCCTGTTTTGTGGTACACAAAACACAGAAACTGGTCGTGTGTGTTCCGCATTTTGCAGAAAGGAACGTCTGGGCCCCTATAGAACAGTCATATAGGACATGTTCTATCTTTATTCAGGTGCAACACGCGGTGTGCTGTCTGCATTTTTTGCAGCCCTATTGAAGTGAATGGGTCCGCATCAGACCCACAAAAAATGCGGATCGGATGCAGTAAAAATAAATGGTCATGTGCATAAGCCCTTATAGAGGTGGCGCAGTGTAATTACAACTGCTCATCCCAGTTGCACACTGTGCAGCTGCTGCAAATGAGATGCCAAACAGGTAATTTTGAAATAGAAGCAGCACTCACATGAGTGTCAGTACCTTTTCAACCAGCTGTTCAACGGAAATGCTGGGATTTGGATCCCCGACAATCTGATATCGATGACCTTTCCTGAGGATAGGTCATCAATATCTACGTACTACAAAAACCCTTTAAATGGGTTGTCCCACAAAAAATATTCTGCAGTTTTCCAACCAGCACCTGGATCTGAATACTTTTGTAACTACATGTACGTGTAATTAAAAATTTTGTATAGCCACTGGGTTATTCACTAAAATATATCTGTATAGCGCCACCTGCTGTTTGTTCTTTTCCTTATTTATTTGACCTGCTCACTGGGATGGCTGCACATGCTCAGTTGTATCCTTCAGCTGCCTCTTGAGCTGTGATAGGGAGAGTATGGACACACCCCCTTATCTGCAGCACAACAGACGCTCCCCTTGAGCTGTCAGCTTGATATAAATCTAGCAGAATGGGGAGATCTCTGGATCCATGTGAGGTAAAGGGATGGTTCTAGCTTTGTTAGAAAGAGATAGTCAAGTACTATATGATGTGTGATTTTCATTTTTAACATTATTCATGGGATAACCCCTTTAACCACTTCCCATCTTTACCCCCTTCCTGACCAGGCCTAATTTTGCAAATCTGACATGTGTGACTTCATGTGGTAATAACTTTGGAACGCTTTTACTTATCCAAGCGATTCTGAGATTGTTTTCTCGTGACACATTGTACTTCAAGTTAATGGTAAATTTGAGTCGATAAGTTTTAATTTTATTTATAAAAAAATCCAAAAGTTAACGAAAATTTTAAAAAATTCACAGTTTTCTAAATTTGAATCTCTCTGCTTTTAAGACAGATAGTGATACACCATAAAATCCTTTTTAATTTACATTCCCCATATGTCTACTTTATGTTGGCATCATTTTGGTAGTGTCGTTTTATTTTTTTAGGACAGTAGAAGGTTTAGAATTTTAGACGCAATTTTTGCAAATGTGCAAAATCAACTTTTTTAAGGACCAGTTCAGTTCTGAAGTCAGTTTGTGAGGCTTACATAACAAAAACCACCCATAAATTAACTCATTTTAGAAACTACACCACTCACACTATTCAAAACTGGTTTTAGAAATGTTGTTAACCTTTTAAGTATTCCACAGGAATTAAAGCAAAATAGATGCGAAATTTCAAAATTTCCCTTTTTTTTGCAGATTTTCCATTTTAATCATTTTTTCCCTGTAACACATCAAGGGTTAACAACAAAACAAAACTCAATATTTATTACCCCGATTCTGCAGTTTGCAGAAACACCCCACATGTGGTCGTAAACTGTTATTTGGGGATACGCCAGGGCTCAGAAGGGGAGGAACAGCATCTGCATTTTCTAACATGGAATTTTTTGTCATGGTTTTTAGGAGCGATAACTTTTTAATTATTTTTTGGACTGAGCTGCGTGAGGTCTTATTTTTTGTGGGACAAGCTGTGCTTTTTATTGGCACCATTTTGGGGTACATCCGACTTTCTGATCACTTTTTAATCTAATTTTTGGGAGGTTAACTAAAAAAAAAAAAAGCAGTTTAGGGGCATTTTTCAATATTTTTTTTACACCGTTCACTTGATGGGGTAGATCATATGATATCTTTGTAGAGCTAGTTGTTACGGACGCAGCAATACCAAATATGTCTATTTTTTATTTATTTTTTTACGTTTTACACAATAAGAGCATTTTTAGAAAAAAATCATGTTTTTGTGTTGCAATATTTTAAGAGCCATTTTTTTTTTCGTTTTTCGGGCTATGATCTTGTGTGGGGGCTCATTTTCTGCGGGATGAGGTGACGTTTTTATTGATATCATTTTGGGATGCATACGACTTTTTGATTGTTTGATATTATGTTTTTTGGTAGGTGAGGCGACAAAAAAAAGCTGTTTTGGCATAATTTTTATTAGATTTTTTTTTACGCAGTTCACTTGATGGGGTAGATCATGTGATATTTTTATAGTGCCGGTCGTTTCGGACGCGGTGATACCAAATATATCTATTTTATTTATTTATTTTTATTTGTAACATTTTTTTAATGACATATTTGGGGGAAAATTACTTGTTTTTATATGTGATTTTTTTTTATATAATACTCATTTTTTTTATTATTTTTTTATTTTTTATTTTTCACTTTGTGTCCCCCATAAGGTCATACAAGACCGCAGGGGGACATTTAACTTCACTTATTTTTTTTTTTTTTTTTACACTTGATTTCTCCTGTAACTGGGGCTGACATAGTAGCCCCAGTTACAGGGGAAATACATCCCCAGAGAGGCTGTACAGCATAATACTATGCTGTACAGCCTCAGTCCAGGGCTGATCGGGTCTATGAGAGACCCGGCAGCTCCTGCACGCTCCCAGCCCCGGCGATCACGTGACCGCCAGGCCGGAACAGGAAGAGCAATAGCGCTTCCTGCTCTGTATACACAGTGCTTGGTGGCAGGGACCGTTCCCAGGGGTCCCTGCCTTCTCTTTGGGGTACCCTGTCACTGACAGCAGGTACCCCACTGTGCAGCTGCACGATTAGCGTGCAGCTGCTATTTCTGAATGGACGTTCAGAAACGTCCATTCAGAAATAGACAACGACTTCACGGACGTTTATATACTATGGGCGGACGTGAAGTGGTTAATAGAGAGAGATAGGGGTTTGGATCAGGTGCAAGTTCCGGAGGTGGATTTACCATAAATGACTAGATATGAATTAACTCAACACCTCCTATAGATGAGATAAATATATGCATCCAGAATGTATTAAATATGTGAATACAGAATACAGTAGATAATTTTGCTTAAAAGTTCAAAAGATCGCTCTATACTAGACGTCACTGGGCATATTCCAGCAAATAGACCAGATTAACGCAGACCCCTCCTGAGATTCTAGACAGGTTTACGCTGGTAGCTGTATTCAGAAAATAATTGCATTTCATCTCCCAATGCATATCGTACAGCCTTTTTTTTTTATCTTTCATTAAATTACCTATTTTTTTCCCCAAAGTAATTGACAGTCAAACACATGCTTAGTAAAGATCAGCCCAACAAATGGTCTTGTTGGTAAAGCCTGCTGTGAAAAATGGTTATTTCTATAAAATTATATATATAAAAATTAAGGGCCACACTGTGAAATAACTATATTCACGCAACAGAAACAGATCACAGAAAGTCAAGAATAATACAATGTAGATTGTGAGTAGTTGTACATCTCCCCTGCCTATAAAGCTTATATTCAACTCACGGGGCAGACATGGCTAATGAGAGGAGATGAAATGTGTCAGACCGGAGTGAGACGCAAGCCTAAGATACCTGACAAAGGAGGATGATACAGACTGTTAATTTTACAGCACTATGCATTTCACTGTTGCAGGGAATACACCATTTAATAATGCCGTAAGCCCTTTCCTGCCAGGGGGAATTGTACAACACTGGCTCCAATACACTGCTAGACACATTTGGCAGGAAAAGATTTAATGCTATTGGGCAAAGACACATCTTTTACTTTAAGCAAAATTGTTCTCACACATGAGAAAAGGTTATTATGGGGAAAATAATACATGATTTAAATACATCTCTGCATATATGAATGTGATTTCTGGAGCTATTTGAATTATAAAACACAATTATACACAATTTATATAACATTGGGTCAGAACTGGAATCAGGGGCGGATTGGGAACTTAAAGTGGCCCTGGAAAAAAATATAATAGTGGTCCCATGTTGTAGACGGGACAAAAGACGGACCAAAATAAGGCAGGGACAATAGAAGTAGGTAGGGCCTGTAATACCGTAGTGCAGCACAGAATACGGCCACAGCAGAACCAAATACCACAGGGCAGCACAAAATCTTGCCGCCCCAACTACAGTATTTAACTTTATCACCATCATAAGGACAGTAATACAGTTGAATTCAGGAAGGCACTTGTGGCCATTGAGCATCAGATCATTATGTACCTGGCCTGCAGCCATCAGAAGGGCTTGGGTGGCTCCCTGGGCATCGGCCCACCCGGAAATTTCCCTGTAGGTTCTATGGCCAATCCGCCCCTGACTGGAATTGGATCAAGTCCATAGAGCTCAAAATATGATAAACCAGAGGCAAAAGACAACTGACATACGTAACCTCATAAGCACAGGGGGTGCAGAATTTTCGGTCTCACCCAGGAAATGGAGTCAGAGGGGGTCCAATAGTCCGTCTGTACCTATACTATGCATGATGAATCATGGCTGGGGTCATATTCTGATTCTGTATTGTTCTGGTAGTATATGCAAGTAGGCATTCCGGTATTTCAGATGTGGTGTTTGCGTATAGGAGAGGCACTCTGCATACATGTGAAAAAAAGACTGGCACTCACTTTGTTGATGATATACCATGCTGTTTATTGCCACATTGGAGTTATTATGTGCCACGTTCCTGAGGAAGGTCTTTTAAATATACGAAACGCAACACATAACTACAATGTGGCAATAAACAGCTCAATATATCATCAACAAAGTGAGTGGCGTTCTTTTCTTCCCACATCTGTATTATTCTGATTATTGTTGACAAATCGTCCCTAAAGGAATTTAATTTGTTACAGATTTCTAATTTTGCTGAATCTGAAACTTTTGTAATTTGTCCCACACGAGTTGGTCAAAATGGCAGCTGCCAGTTTACAGATCTGAAGACTGAGAAGAAGGCATATGTCACCAAAAAGGGATCATTTTTTGGCTGTTTTTGCTTAAAAAATCAATGCAGTGTGTTTTTAAACAGGAGAGAAAATAGAAAAACTTATGTAATAGAGGACATGGATGGTAGCAAGTCTGAGGACAATGTCTTGCTACTTTTAAGAGAAAGGTGCTGTGTTACAATTTCAAGTTGGGTATGGCTTTGTTTTGGAAATGTTAAGAGAACTGTTATACTCCTCTAAGAACTGTGATCGCTTCATTCCAGACAGTGATTAATGTCCAGCGGTCAAATGCCAATTGATCCAACACTAATGACATCTAGTTGATACGTTTTTAATGCTTATGGAGTGGCAGCCCGTTTGAAGGGGTAATGCCACGAAAAGGATAGAGACAAGATCGCAATTATGGTCATATAAAGGCAATAAAAGCATTGTTAAGTTTTTTATGTACAATATATTTTCCGTTCTGGTAGCACCCCCTGTTGTTTATCCTACTGGTCCACCTTATCCTGTATTCAAAGGTGGACAGACATGCTCAGTATCTTCCCTGCTCTCTTCCCCTCACTGCTGGCTTAGAGATCTTATAGAGAAGCAGGTGAAGTGGTCCAGACAACATGAATTTATTCATTCATTCCTGCTTCTAAATTCATAGAAATAGAGAGCTATATCTCTCTCTAGAGAGTGGAGAAGGAAATTGTGGGGTATTGAATACCATCCAGGGGCGTAGCTATAGGGGGTGCAGAGGTAGCAGTCACTACTGGGACCAGAAGCCTGAGGGGGCCCAAAGACCCTTGTGCCACATAAAAAGACACACAAAGCACTGAGGGAAGGGAGGCCCAAGCTGAACTCTTGCACCAGGGCCCATGATCCTTTAGCCATGCCCCTGAATTACCATATGTATATGTAGGGCTATGTCAGGGACTATTCTGTATGCAGGGTAGGAAAGGGTAACCAAAGTTAATTGCATTCGAGGATATGCAGGGTTTTGATGAGCTGCTGCCCACCCACAGAACGGGAGGACAGTCCTTGAGATAAATGAGTAAAAGAGTTCAAACTTTGTGGGATAACTCTTAACATAAAGTTGAAAACAATAAATGCAAAATAAACAAAATATATTCTCTTGGAAAAAATATTTCATGAGACATTTGTAAATAGATGGACACGATAGCAAAATGATTACCAAACACATTTTTCAATTTCTTTGTATTAATATCTGGGATGCAACATACAATTTTTCCCATGTTAAACAACAAATGAAGACATTTATCAATATTGAAGGATTTAGGCCACATCAAGATCCAGTATTTTACATTTTTGAAAGAAGAAAAAGGACATAAATATTGTACAACCATCAAATGCAGTTTTCTGGTGCATCCTTGTCGGCAACGTGTCAAGCTGGCATTTCTAGGCTAATGGTATTCTCAGTGAATTTTGGCAGTTCTGAAACTGACTCCTCAATAATATTCAACAAAATGCTGAAGAGGTAAGCGTAATGTCATATTACTGCACATTTCTAGCGTAATTATGCAATGATACAGTTCAATGGCTTACAAAATATTGTGAATAATAAACACAACATATTCTCATTAAAAATGCAGCTACCTGACTACGAAGAGACGGTCTGTCAATCATGATAATGAAAAACCACAAAAATAGCAAATCTTGACATTTGTTGGGAGGGATGGAAAGCAGAATGGCAACTAACAAACTCTCGGAAAGTTTGTAGGGAATCAAGCAAAAAAATCTAGAACTGTACTGCATTAAATGGACTGCTGACATTTAGGAGAATAGAAATTAGGACAAACCTTACCGGATCATTTTAAATAATCGCAAGTAGTTTAAGTGCAATTTTATACAAGCATTTCAGTCCAAAAAACCAGCTATATGTGGCAGCCGTATTTCCAGGACTGAACGCTGCTCCTCTGAAGTGAACTCAGTATCATTATGATCTATGATGCTGTGAATAGATCATCTGACCACTGCATTATGCAACTACAGTAAAAAGCTATGTACAATTTTATTATTGCATTGTATAGAGCTGAGATGCTGTACCAGTAGCCTGTGGATTTTCTGTTTTTCCGTCATCTGGGGAGCAGACCTACTCCTTATCTCTGCTCTCTGACATTATAAACACTGATTATAGCTCAGTTCTCATCTTACTGATAAGAATGTGACTTAAAGGGGTTGTCCAAGTTATTTTTTTGTTCTTTATATATTTCTAACTTGTCAGGTATAACAACTTTCCCATATACTTTGTGTTTCTAAAGCTGCTGGTTTCTCAGAGTTGACTGAGGGTCCCATGACCTGTGATGTCAGCTTATCTCCCTGGTCTGTGATGTTTCGTGTACAAGCCTCAGAGATCAGATAACAGTCTGTACACGAGATGTCACTGGCCACGCCCTTTTCTTTGCGGGCTCCTGCTATCTGCTCTCTCCCTGGATTCCTTCAGATAAAACATTAACCCCTTCAGCCAGAACACACTGAGGGCTCAAGGCTTTACAACAAATAGTAGCTGCAGCCGTGAGAGTTGACAAATGCTGGGCAAGGAGCTATAGAGGAATTGTACAAGAACAGGTAGGGAGAATTTCCTTTGTGTATCAGCAGTGTCATTGTACAGCTACACAAACAACATACTGCTGAGTATCCCAGCAGGCAGACATGTACTCACAGCACTTATATTCACTGCCTTTGCAGAGAAGGGGGGAGGGGCAGAGATTGTTATTACTGCATGTAAACAAAGGCCAGAAGAGAACCAGGGAAATGAGGAAATATAGATTTTTTTTTTTGCCTAAAACTTGCTGAACTTAGTTATATATTGCTACCCATCAGATTTACAGTGCTATATTTTTTTTTCCATAACTTGGACAACCCCTTTAAATAAGTGTTTATGACCTCTTAGTGGTTTAGAGATAAGGGTTATTAGACGACTGGCACAAAGTGAGCTTACCAGTCACACAGTTAGAAAAACAGTTAACCCTTTGTGACAGAATGGCTCAATATTTTTAATAAAGATCAATTGAAAATATGATTTTTACGTTTTGTCCCCATTCATTGTCAATAGGGACAAAACTGAACTGAACGAAACAGAGTGCACCAGAATATATTCTGTTCCATTTGGCTGCGTCCCCATTGCGGACAGAATAACACTTCAAGCAGAGTTTTTCTGTCCGCGATGTGGTGCAGAGAAAGATGGATCCGTCATCACTCACAATGTAAGTCAATGGATGACAGATCCGTTTTCTCTAACACAATCTGACACAATGTAAAACGGATCCGTCCCCTATTGACTTACAATAATTTAGAGATAAAGATAATACAATCTGATCCACTCATAACAGATGACGGATCCAGCAAAAACACTAGTGTGAAAGTAGCCTTATCCTCAGGATAGGTCATCAATATCTCATTGGTGATGGTCCGACTTCCTGCATTCCCATCAATCAGCTGTTTGAACGGGTCATGGTGCTTGTGCCAGTGCTGCCTGATACAGTACCTGCGCTTCTTCTCCTTTGTAGAGGCAGCGCAGTGTCATTACAACCATTCAAGAAAATTGGACGAGCAGTTGTAATATGGCATCTAATGGAACATGGTGACAAAGGGGGCAAGACATTTGCATGAATGCCACATTTTCATCAGCTCCTCATCATTACGTGTACTTCTGTCTGGAATTACCTACTTGTCCCCATCAATCAAACACTGATAGCCTATTTTAAAGATAGGTCACCAACATAAAATTCTGGTGAATCTCTTTAAATTAATACAGAATAAGGTAGTTATGATATTGACTAGTTTTGAGTGAATCTCCGAATTTCAGGGTAAATTTGATTCGCTGCAAAGCCGAATTTCCAAATGCTTCGAGGTAACGAATCAATTTTCCTGAAATGGTGGTAAAAAAATTAAACAATTAAAAAATCATACTTACCTTATCTGTTTGAGTGCGAAGAGCCAGATGCCATCTTGACTGAAGTATCCCTGAGATTTCGTTCTGGATCTTCAAGCAAGATGGTGGCGGCCCGGTCTTCGTGATCAAATGGATGAGGCAAGTATGATTTTATTTATTTACTTTTTATTTTGCACTTTAACCCTTTCAACCTCTGGCCTGTTTTAACCTTCCTGCCCAGGCCATTTTTTGCTAATCTGACATGTGTCACTTTATGTGGTAATAACTTTGGAACGCTTTTACTTATCCAGGCCATTCTGAGATTGTTTTCTCGTCACATATTGTGCTTCACGACAGTAGTAAATTTGTGGCAAAATATTTCATTTTTGTTTATAAAAAAATACCAAATTTACCAAAAATGTTGAAAAATTAGCAAATTTCCAAATTTCAATTTCTCTACTTTCAAAATACATAGTAATACCTCCAAAAATAGTTATTATTTTACATTCCCCATATGTCTACTTTATGTTGGCATCATTTTATAAATTTCATTTTACTTTTTTAGGACGTTAGAAGGCATAAAAGTTTAGAAGCCATTTTTCAAATTTTCCACTAAATTTCCAAAACCATTTTTTAAGCGCCAATTCAGATATAAAGTGATTTTGCGGGGCTTATGTAATTGAAACCACCTATAAATGACCCCATTTTAGAAACTACACCCCTCAAATTATTTAAAACTGATGTTACAAACTTTGTTAACCCTTTAGGTGTTCTACAAGAATTAAAGGAAAATGGAGGCGAAATTTCAAAATTTAATTTTTATGCAGATATTTCATGTTAATCAATTTTTTCTTGCAACACAGCAATGGTGACCCCATTTTGGAAACTACACCCTTCAAAGAATATATTAGGGGTGTACTGACCACTTTGACTCGCTAAGCGTTTTACGGAATTTGGAAACACTTGGCTGTGAAAATGAAAAGTTTCATTTCTTCCAATAAAATGTTACTTTAGCCCCAAATTTTTCATTTTCACAAGGGGTAACAGGTGAAAAGCACCCCAAAATTTGTTTCCCATTTTCTCCTGAATACGGCAACACCTCATATGAGCAGGTTGTTACGGACGAGGTGATACCCAATATGTCTATTTTTATTTTTGTTAAGTTTTACACATTAGATGCATTTTTGAACAGAATAAAATCTTTTTTTTTGTGTTGCCATTTTCTGAGCCATATTTTTTTTATTTTTCGGGCGATTGCCCTAGATAGGGTCTCATTTTTTGCAGGACGAGATGACGGTTTGATTGGTACCATTTTGGGGTAAATACGCCTTTTTTTGTGAGGGAACGTGACCAAAAAAATGGCTGTTTTTTTTTTTGGATCTCACAGGCTTCCGTAGATGGCAGCCGGATGCCTAAGAAAAGCATCGGGTCCCCGTCACAGCAGCGCAGGGACCCGATGGCATCCCCCTTCACTCTGCACACCGCATGTGCTGTGGTCAGCGCTGACCGCGGCATATGATGGGTTAATGTGCCGGCATCTGTGTTTTCACCGATGCCGGCGCATACAGCAGGGGTCCGGCTACTGGGCACTGATCGGGCGGGTGATGGAGCTGCGCGCCGTAGTGCTACAGTGCTGGGCGGCAAGTCGATTCCCGCAGCGTCGTACATGTATGGCACTGGTCGAGAAGGGGTTAATATTAATGTCATATCCCGCGATCAGCGCCGTTCCCTGTCATTGAACCCATTACTTACAAAGAAATGTGCTAAAAACGATTTTTTTTTTGTCAAATTCGACAAAGCAGCCAAATCAAATTTTACAATACTTTGCTCATCTCTAATATTGACTTCACATGAGTAGATTCCCACAATTGAAGCCTTTAGAGGCCTGAAACTGAACAAATGTAATATTTACAGCCTCTGGTGTCTTGTTCAGAAATAAAATGTAAAGCAAATAGCCAAGAAAATGCATAAAAACCTTCATTCGTGAACAAATGTAATAAATACAACCGAGGAAACTGCTGAATATTAATCCTGTAGCGTTCCGTAAATCAGGTTTAACATAACTAGTAATAGCGTTTGATACCTGAGACAGGCGAAGAGTTTAACTTCATAGGTCTGCGCGGCTGCCCAAAGGAACCATCTAAAATCACTCAGCGGTGGAGAGATTTAACCTTGATCAGTTAGTGAATCTTTTAAACTCCTACCTAAGCATGTTTGAGACAGCCGTCAATTCAGAAACAGTTTATCAGAAAGGAAAGATGACAGGAAAATGCTGAGTTGATATGACAGTGATGATAAAAATTTGTTAAGGCATGCATCCCTGAAGGAAATGTGTCTGTAATGTAGCAGATGGCCGGTGGTCAGGGGGAGCGGGTAAGACATGCAGGGCAGAAGCGGCTGAACTCCACCACATCACACACAGTAAATAACAATAATAATAATTTAAAAAAAAGATGTAGACCCGGCCTGATGGTCCTCTAATTTGTTTTTGAGCTGTCTATTGGAACAGCAGATATTTTCAATTTCCAAGACCATATAAATGCACAATAATCCCATAAGAATACCCAATTCTAGAAAGGCTAAGGGCTCATGCACACAAAAGTATTTTTTGCAGCCTGTAGGCAGAACCATTCACTTCAATGGGGGGTTAAATGACGCTTGACCCTTATCATTGCGCCCTATACACACAATGGAACGTGATTAGTAAAGGCTACTTTCACACTAGCGTTTTTGAATTCCGGTATTGAGTTCCGTCATAGGGGCTCAATACTGGAATAAAACGCTTCAGTTTTGTCCCCATTCATTGTCAATGGGGACAAAACTGAACTGAAGACAACGGAATGCTCCTAGAAGCATTCTGTTCAGTCTTCAGACCGGTGAGCAAACCGCAACATCCTGCGGTTTGCCCTCCGGTCTGGGCATCCACACCAAGACGGATCCGGAATGACCCCCAATGCAAGTCAATGGGGACAGATCCGTTTGGTGTGACACACTAGTAAACGGATCCGTCCTCCATTGACTTTCAATGGAGTTAATTCCGGATCTGTTTAAAAGATGATAAAGATAATTCAACCGGATCCGTTCATTAAGGATCCAAAAGGTTGTATTATCACTACGGATCCGGCGGGCCCTGCCGGATCCGTAGTAAAGCTAGTCTGAAAGTAGCCTAAGTTAAGTAACTTGTAACTAATTTCTTGTCAAAGTTCAGCGAAGCAGTCAAATGATCTGATTATAGTCTCAATATCTTAATGGGGTTGTGCCATTATAACTGTAAAAAATGAAAATCAGACATCATATAGTACATTATAATTAGAGATGAGCGAACGTGCTTGTAATGAGCACTGTAGCGCTCGGCTCCCCTGCGCTCGCATGGGCGCAGGCATCCGCTTCCGTCCTCCTCACGCAGGGGAGCCGAGCGCTACAGTGCTCGTTACAAGCACGTTCGCTCATCTCTAATTATAATCTTTAACAAATCTCCACATTTACTGCTCCATCTTCTAGATTATCTGCAGCCTGGCAGCTCAGGGTGTGTGCCCTTTCTGCTGTAGCTTTCTCCCTGTAACTCTCACAGCTTCTAGCAGAACATATGGCTGGTGACATTTTAAGATTTAAACTGAGCACGTTCGACCAGCTCAGTGAGATGGACAAAAAATAAGGAAAAGAACAAACAGCAGGTGGCGCTATACAGATACATTTTATTGAATAACTCACTGACTATACAGAATTTTTAATTACATACAATTACAAAAGTAATCAGATCCAGGTACTGGTTTGAAAAACACCTTTAAGATGTTGTGGGGGCATGATACCTCCACTGATCAGTTACTTTCTGCAGCCTTCACTACCAAAAGATAACAGTGGATGGAGCCAAAAGCAGAAGGCTTGTCTACTGTGTAGGGGCTGTGCTGGTGTAATGAATCAGCTCCATTCACTTGTATGGGAGTGGAGCTGTATGCTGATAACCCATCTTGTGAAATCGTGTGCCGGAAAAAAAATCTGTGCCTGATTTTATCTTTTCTGGCACACAATTTTTAAAGTGTTTGTGTCTTTCCTTAATAAAATGACATTATATATTTTATATAACTGGATGTGCATTCTCATTGCAGTTTTCTTGCCCTTGTTCATGCCCATCCATGTCATCAATATCTAAAAGGTAAAAAAATGCTGTAAAGATAAAAAAGCAACTATATGTGAGGGACTTAGAGGGCATATTGTATGAAATATAGAAAATGGTGCAGAATATCAAGAAAGACTATATTAGCAAGTGCTGTATAGTCCTCTTTCAACAACAGTAGCCAGAAAGTGGTCAACCCCTTTAAGAGTAGGCCTCACGCTCTGTACGTCACATTCTATTTAAAAGAATTTGCAAACATTAAAAAGGAAAACTGCAAAATTTACAAAACGAAACTGGAAAGGAAACTTTACATTTTTAGTTCTTTCATCAAAATTGTTGTCTAGCACGAAAAACAAAAATGTAATGGTGCTTCCCTCCCTGGTTCGTTGAGGCAGTAATTAGAGATGGCAGGTATAAGAGCATTTGAATGTTTCTGTAATAAGCACGTCTATCCAGATTAAATATTAACCTACAGTAAAGCTTGCTTTGTGTCTCAGTCATGTCACTCTCGTATCACTTTTACATGAAGTTGGGGATTACTTGGCTTCTAAGAGGTGGCTGTCGTTAACCCAATGGGTACTGGAAGGTTAAAAAGGACAGAGCATTCCGAAAACCGGCCTGCAATAACCAGCGCTCAGAAAACATGGGGCGAGTTAGAAACGCTTGATGAGATCATTTGAATGATAATTAAATTTACATCAATTGCTTCTAGGGTTGGAAAACCCAGGAGACCTTCACTGTAAATATGTTGCTGGCTCGTTGTGACAAGTGCAATTAGTAAATAACATTGAACATACGTCCAAGTGCCCCATCAGAAATCTCCCCGTTTCGTTTTCAGCAATTAAGGCTTAATTGTTTTCGTTCTTTACTGCATCAATATAACCGATGTAAATATTGAGAGGGGAAGTCCTCATTGTAAGGAAATCCATCTCCTTACATAGTAAAACATCAAAATATATCACTCTCAGGGCTCCTACCCTCGACCGTGTGTATTTTGCAATCCTCAAATCACGGATCCGCAAATAAAATGGATGGCAACCGTGTGACCTCTGTGTTACATCCATTGTAACAATGCATGTCCTTGTCTGCAAAATGGACAAGAATAGGACATGTTCTATTTTTTTGCGGAACAGACTTACGGACATACAGATACGAAATGCACACTGAATCATTCCTGTTTTTTTGCAGCCCCATTGAAATGAACGGTTCTGTATATGGGCCGCCAAAAAACACTGAATGGACATAGACAAAAAATACGGTTCGTGTGCATGAGCCCTCAAATACTGTATTCTACATGTAACGAGATGAGGAGCGCTATAATCACCAGCAACGACATAACCCTGTTAAATAACACTTATTGAGGCTCAGTTCCTGAGTTAGGATACTTTTTCCTAATATGGTGCAATGAGGGTGTCACCGTTGCTCTTGTTGCATCCAAGCTCACACCTTTCTGTGCCCAGTCCTTCCCTGGCTGCTTTGCTACTGCCTGGCCCTGTTAATCAAAGCAGCAAGAGAGGGACAAACAGGCAAAAACAGGGCCTTTGTCCAGGGGCGTACATAAAAATCATTGGGCCCCATAGCAAGAATCTGAATTGGGCCCCCTAACTCCGCCAAGGCCAACCCCTGGCCCATCCCACCTCCAGCCCTGGCTCCTCCCCTGCCACACCCCCATTTGCTGCAAAAGGAAAGGCCATAGGAACAAAACCCGTAAAATGGTGGAAGAATTGCATTTTTTTTCCAATTCCTCCTCATTTGGAATTTTTTTCTGCTTACCACTACATTGTATAGGGCACTGGGGCAGCGACAAGGAGACATTATACCATATGGGGCACTGGGACAACCACAAGGAGACATTATACCATATGGGCCAGCCACAAAGAGACGTTATACCATATGAGGCAGCCACAAGGAGATGTTATACTGTATGGGGCAGCCACAAGGAGACGTTATACTGTATGGGGGCAGCCACAAGGAGACGTTATACTGTATGGGGGCAGCCTCATGTGCGTTGACTGCTTCTATGAAGTCACAAAATACCATATTTTCAGATCAGATCCCCCATAAATATCAGGACATCACATCAGCCCTCCATGTCATACCCCCATCAGACCTCAATTCAGCCCTTTCAGACCCCCATCAGACCTCAAATTAGCCCCCTTCAGACCTCAAATCAGCCCACTCATCCCCCATCAGACCTCAAATTAGCCCCCTTCAGACCTCAGATCAGCCCACCCAACCCCATCATACCTCTAATTAGCCCCCATCAGACCTCATATCAGCCCCATAAAACTAAAAAAAAAAACTTCTCTTACCTTTTCTGCGCCGCGGCTCCGCTCCGGCGCTCCTGTCTTCCTGCCGGCGCTGCACTGTCACTTGACTGCGTGCAGCATCAGGTCATAGTGCGCGCACTACGTCCTGACGCTGTACGGGGTCAGGACAGTGCAGCACCAGGAGGAGAAGATAATGGAGTGCCGGACCAGAGCGGAGCCACGCGCACAGGAGGGTCAGTATTCTAAGCGCTTGCAGCTCATCTTCCCTGCTAGTGAGCGCTTCCATAATGGAAGCGCTCACTAATATTCGCTTTATAAGACGCACGGCCATTTTCCCCATCTTAGTGCGTCTAAAGCAAAAAATACGGTACTGCAGTTATATGGTATCGCCATATCGCTGTTTCTTAATACCGCCAAGACGAGTATATCGCCCAACGCTAAGGGGGTGGGGCCTTCCGTGTCCTATGGGCCCCCCTGTGCCACGGTCCCCATAGCAGTGGCTCTGCATATATTGGTGGTACGCCACTCCCTTTGTCCTGTTTAAATGTACCTGCTGGGGTTTCTTTCTTTTTTATTTTCACTGCACGCAAAAAAATTGCAACATTTTGTATATGGTTCTCTGATGAAGACAGGTGGTAACTGCACCTCTGGTAATGAAGTTACATTGGGAAAAAAGCTCCATTTTTGGCGGCAGCATCAGAATTGGACCTCCGCAGATTGGCAAATGTCTGCCTTCTCTAATGAGTCACATTTTCTACTTCATCAACCAGATGGATGCTAAGCACACACCCCCACAAACATTGCTGGAAGAACACAAGGTGGTGGTGGCAGTGTTGTAGTCTAGGGAATGTTTTCATGGCATTCTCAGGGCCCACTCATCCATGTGGAAGGCACTCTCAATCGATTTGGGTATGAATCCATCCTTACAGATCACATACAGTACATGCTATATTTCTG
Source organism: Rhinella marina (assembly GCA_900303285.1). Taxonomy (NCBI): domain Eukaryota; kingdom Metazoa; phylum Chordata; class Amphibia; order Anura; family Bufonidae; genus Rhinella; species Rhinella marina. The sequence goes on from ONZH01021714.1 coordinate 78,204, forward strand.
GTATGAGAGAGGGACAGTGAGAGAACTATCTATATAACAATTGATTTAGGTCCAAACTGAACACTTGAAAAATTTGGTGACCCTGAAACAAACCAAATTTTTTTTGCTCATCTCTACCACAAATATATATGTACAGTATATATACACATATGAATCTATATATAAACATATGTAAACATATCCATCTACGGCATATACACATATCCATAGACATATGTACAGTACATCTAGAGTTAAAAAAGTTTTGAAAAATTAAATTTGGCTGCTTTGCCGAATTTTGACAAGAAATTCCATTTGTTACGAATTATTCGCCACAAATCACTGTTAAAACCCTATTCAGCCTATCAATCAATTAGACCATTTTTAGCATCCACTTAGACAGAAGTGCACCTGTCTAATGGCCATTAAAAATGGCAATATGCTAGTGCAATATGGCCTTTTGGGTAAAAAAAAAAAAAAAAAAAAAAAAAGAAATTCACTCACCTCATCCACCTACTGACGCAGAGGCAGTCTGCTTCAGCGTGATCACATGGTGACGTTATCACTCATGACGTCACCATGTGATCACGCCGGGAGCGTGCAGTGACATTATCACGCTTAGCACAGGTCCTTAAGCAGGTCTTTTCCACTCAAGAAAGGAGTGGACTGCCTCTGTGCAAGCAAGTGGATGAGGTATTTTTTTCTTCGGCTCTTTCTAAGACAACTCTAGCCATCATTTTAGGTCACTTATTATATTATTAATTTTTTTAGGCCTCTAGCTGCCATTTTAAGCTAAACTTCTGATTTTCAGCTAAACTTCTGATTTAATTCCGCTCTGGATGCTTCGATTCGTTCAACACGAAGTACATCTATAGATACACATATTCATAGACGTATATACAGTAGATCACCAATCATCTACATATGTAATACCCCAGAGTGGTATTACCATATAGCTGCTATATCTTGCTATGTGTACATACAGTACACATTTAAATAGGCACATATACATCTACAGATATACACATATTCATAGACTCATATATAGTACATCTATACATACATATTCAAACATCTATATACATATATCCATATCCTGTTGTGTAATAAAAGTGAATGGGAAGCAAAGCATATCAGGTAACCTCAAGAATAAAGTTACAGGACCTCATGTAACAGTAACTTTTACAAAAACTGAAGGGAAAAAAAATCAAACTTTTTCAAACTAATTATTTTTGAAAGGCACATTGGCCTCTGTTACTGTGGCAGTCACAAGTGCGGTGGCACCTTTGTTAATGAGAAAACAATGTGCGGTTTACCTAAGAGAATAATTATAATTTAGCTTGTTAGCATTTGTTAATTGCAATACACAAGACCCAAAGTGCTGAGTTGGTCTCTTGGAGGCGAGAAATAATCTCTGATATACCTAGTACATGAAGCATGTGTATGTTGTAGAAACCAACATAATGAAAACGTCACTGAAAAGGAATCTAGAGAGTGAAGTTGGGCGTACACTTCAGATATATCTATATGACCCCTTCCCCCCCGGATTGTGGAGACAGGAGTACACTGCTGCAAGGCACTTCTGATGGTGGCTTTTTTGTCTGGCCGAAAGCTGGCATGTACGCCGTATACAGTGATTTCTGGCAATCTGTTCCTCTGCTGGAATTAAAAGCACAGATGTGATCCCAGCCTTAGAGCTCATGCAAATGGCCATAACCGTTATTGCAGATCCACAAAACACGGATTCCGGCCGTATGCACTCCTCATTTTGTCGACGGGCTATTCCAGCAGAGCTCTCTGGATCCGGCATTGCCGGACAGTACCAGAATACCCGCTGGCCTTGTTAACTATAATGGGGTCTGGTGGAGATCTGGCCGCCATTCGTCAAATATGCCCGAGAATCAGCCTGACAAAAAATGCTGCATGCTTGTATAGTTAATGGGGCCGGCGGGCATTCTAGTACTGTTCAGCAATGCCAGACCTAGAGTGCTCAGGCAGGCTGTTCTCTGCCAGAACAGCCTGCTGGATCTATTACCACAAATGTGAAACTAGCCTGATAGATGAAAACCGATGAAAACTAAGCATAACCAATGCGCCTTCAAACAAATTGGGTTTAAAATGGATCAGTTAGTTTTCATTCATAGAGTTCTTACAAAAAAAAAAAAATAATAATTCTTTACAGGGGACTACCATTTCAACTATCTAGACCAGGGATCAGCAACCTTCGGCACGCCAGATGTTCTCAAACTTTAACTCCCAGAGTGCTCCAATGGGAGTTGTGAGAACAGACGAGCATGTTTGCATGCTGGGAGTTGTAGTTTCACAGCAGCTGGAGTGCCGAAGGTTGCTGATCCCTGATCTAGACGAACTGCTGAACTGCGAGGCGACTGTTGCTGGAATATGCCAGCATTGCTATTGTGTTATATTTATGCACGATATTATATCCCCCAGCATGTGTGTGTCATGTAACTTGCACCTATGATGATATGGCCTATATGAGGTGATTTACTATGTACTGTGCCTTTAAGTCGCTGTGAGACACCAATGAGGGAATGGTAAATATATATGCGCTGTATAGATCAAGTCATGTGGATGCGCGAGTCATGGGGGGTGGGGAATTACAGGTATTACATCACTTGTGAGACATAAAAAAGGTAGCAAATTACGGATCACAGTATATTTTCGCCATACTTGGAGACTTTTTAAGCTTCTTGACACTTTTCTAGAGTGGTTGGAAAAGGGGACAAAGCATGGCAGGAAGACATGGGCTTCCTGCAACCTGCTGGCTTTACTATAACTTACGCCACAAAATAAATTATAGCTGACGCCTAAGTGTAGACAGTGGCGGATTGGCCATAGACCTTACAGGGAGATTTCCCGGTGAGCCAATGCCCAGGGGGCCGCCTGGGCCTTCCTCATGGCTGGCCGGTGTAAGTTTTTGGGGATGTATTTTGTGCTGCTGGCAGTATTTTGTGATGGACTGTGGTATTTGGCTCTGTTGGGGTGGTATAATGTGACACAATATGGTACTGCTGGCCCTGCCTTCCATCAATTTGGACCCAAGTACAAGACGGGGCCACTTTTAGTATTTTATTCCAGGACACTTTAAGCTCCCAGTCCTTCCCGACGCATAGTTGTGAGTTTCTGGTGCATGGAGGGGCAGAGATGCACCTAATTTATTAAGATCTGGAACCATCTCACTCCGACGCACAGTGGATCAACACTGTTCTTGGTAAATTCCCGACTTCTTCCCCCATGTCTTTTCTCCGTTGTTTGGCAGATTTGCTTGCTTTGTTTGCCACCGCCTTAGCATTATTACACGTACCATACGAAAGTGAAAGGAGCTGTCAGCGACTATTTAGTAACATATTACAAAATACCATATACAGTCTTCTTGGGTTGATGTGTTTACACTTAATATGTCACGTCAGACTGCCATCTTCTGCATGAAGAATAATGCAACCTGTTCTCGACAGCTTCGTGAATAGAGAAGCAACTGGTAAGTGTATGGTTTATTGGACAAGTGCACAATACATATGTCATATTCAGCAGCTCTTCAGCTCTTCATACATAGATTGTGTTCAATTTATCATTCGAGAAGGAATTTAACTGTCAACCAGTCACATTAGAACTACTGTACCTAGAGAACTGTATCTGAAAAACTTGAAGGAACTGCCATTTGCAACAGTTTACACTGACAGAAGGTAATGTGCCTCTTATGTTACTCGTAGCTGGTTTAGTTTTTCCAATTCAAATGAAACCTATTATGCACTTCAACAATACAGAGAGAAGTGAAAGAAAAGGAGGCAGAACGACTCTGTCAGTTACACCATCAGAGATAGATCCTTGTAGACGTTCAAGTATCTGAGTAAATCCATTCAAGTGGAGATCTTAGTTTACGGATGCTGTAGTAAACATATTTAGCAATGACACATCTCATTTCCAACCCCTCAGCCTTCCATAGAGAAGAAGTGGTGCATTGACTGAGAACAGCTGTTTGTCTTCGCAAGGCCAGATGCAGCCTTTTCTCAGCTGACTTATTTTTGTATTGCAAGGAATCAGCATTTCCCACTAAATTCCTTGAGTCACTTAATAGAATTAGAAATTTGCAGCTATGCTGGACTGATGCCCAAAAATCTTTAAATTGCATCTTTGAAAACTGGGATCCAACGATTGTAAAAAGTTATTGTTAGAATCAGGGTTGCACCCATCCTTTCTGCTGCCTAAGGCGAACATTAAAACGCCCCCCCCCCTCCCATGCCAATTTCTTAACCTAACCCCTTTGCCACAATGAAAGCGCTCATTGGCCATGGCCCTTCCAGTGCCCCACTCTTGCCCCTACCTGGTGCTGCCTGACGCTATCGCCTCACCTGGCCTCATTTGTAGTGCACCCCTTTTTAGAATGAGCGCACAGTAGAGCAATATATATCGATTTAGCCTGACTTTATGATTGAGGCATTAAGGGGGCTTTCCAGTCATTCATTATGGCATGTTGCTGTAGTAGGTAGCAACTTTTTGGCTGGTATGTAGATGTGAAACTGCAGTAACCCATACAGATTCATAAACTGTACGAGCCATCGCTACAGCTCATTCTAAATTCTTTCCTGTACAGCACCACTGCCATCCAGGCTCAGTTCATGGAAATGCTTTAGAGGTCTCACAGGGGCCTAGCTACAGTGGGTGCAGAGGTAGCAGTCGCTACCAGGCCCAGGAGCCTGAGGGGGCCCAAAGACCCTTGTGCCACATAAGACACTGGTATTAAAGAAAGTGTATGCAGGACAAGATACACCTCTGGCTGGAGGGAAGGGGATAGGTCAAGAAGTTGGCATGAGGTGGGAGGGTGCTACTGTATTTCAGGCAACAAGAAGGCAATGTGCCTGCCTCCTGGCCACAAAGCACTGAGGGAAGGGGGCCCCAAGCTGAACTCTTGCTCCAGGGCACATGAGCCTTTAGCTATGCCTCTGAGGTCTCAGTTCCTTTGTTCTTAAAGGGGTTTTCCGAGATTCGGATACTGATGACCTTTCCTCAGGATAGGTCATCAGTATCTGATTGGTGGGGGTCCAACACCTGGGACCCCTGCTGATCAGCTGCCTTGAGAAGGCACTAGCACTCCATGTTTACCTAGCACAGCGCTGTAAACTGTATAGCGGCTGTGCTTGGTATTGCAGTTCAGGCCTATTCACCTCTATGGGGCTGAGCTGCTCCTAGGCCACGTGACAAATGAACATGATGTCACTGGCCTAGGGAAAGCTTCAAGGCGGCCATGGTGGTCACAGGAGTGTTGGTGCCTTCTCAAAACAGCTGATCGGCGGGGATCTCGGGTGTCAGACCCCACTGATCAGATACTGATGGATGATCTATCCTGAGGATACTTTATCATATCATATCGTATCAGTATCTTTGACAACCCCTTTAAGGGCCAGGAATACTTTCAGGGAAAATTTTTGTATCATTGAATTTTACTTATTTTGGGCTAAAAATATTTTTCCCCAATTAGTCAGTATTAAAAATGCACAACAGTTTTTGTTCTACAGCTCTCAGATTCGAGATATCTGGAGATTGCCTTGATTTCTGTTTTCCACCGAAACCCTCAGATAGCAGCTCTGACAGACTTTTTTGAAGGCTTTCACCAACTCCGATGTATATGTTCATTCTTACATATAATCAGAAAAGTAACAGTAATGGCCTCTTATTCATTCCCAATAATTGCCTGCTCATCAGAAGAGGTGAGAGCAGAGCTTACATGCAGCTGTTGCTACAGAGATCTCTTGTCCCCATGACATTCACTGGGGGAGATTTATCAAACTGATGTAAAGTAAAATTGGCTTAGTTGCCCACAGCAACCAATCAGATTCTACCTTTCCTTTTCCAAAGGAGCTGTGAAAAATGGATGGAATCTGATTGGTTGCTATGGGCAGCTCTACTTTACAACAGTTTGATAAATCTCCCCCAGTGTTTATCGGCTGTAGATTGCTGCTTACACGGGATGATCTGCTGCCCAGAAACAATGGCTTAGATGATGACACCAGTGATCCTTTCACCGGATGAATTAGCTTGATCATTGGGTGATCAGAAGTCTCTTTACACAGGGAAGTTATTGGAAATGAGCATTTCTAGGAACACTCCTTCTGATAACTACCTCAATCAATGGCTCAAAAGGAACCGAAAAAATTTCAATACAATTAAATTCTAGAATCGTATGCCTATATCCAAATTAGGATACTTAACCTATGCTGTCACTGTTTACTGCCACACTAACCTATGTGGTGCCACTACTCCGAATAAAAACCTTGTTTGCCCAATTCTTTCCCCCACTAATAAGTAAAATTGAACTACCATCTGCACAGAAATACTGAAAATGTGGAAAGGAATCCCATAACTGTTCAAATGAAGTATGATTTACTGTACTGCAATAAAGGGAAGGAGACAGTCAATTTGTTGAAGTAATTGTTATACAGTGCATAACATGCGGCTGCCTAACTCAAGATGATGAGAAATTATGTTCACTTAATATCTAATGTGCTTGAAGATGTTAAATCACAGAATCAAGTTAGGAGGAGGAAAGCCTTTCTACACTTATTACTACTAAAAATGCTGACTACCGAGTTGCCTGTCCAATATGGAGATTTAATGTAAGATGCTGCTAATAAAATAAAAATATGTTTAAGCGACTGTATGGTCAGGCGGTGACTTTGCACAAACGGAATAACTATAATAAGCTCTAACAGCCTCAAAAAACATCATGATCGTCAGCTTTGCTTTCAGTGCTCCTTAAAGGGGTTTTGTCACTTTAGCAAGTGGCATTTATCATGTAGAGAAAGTTAATACAAGGCACTTAATAATGTATTGTGATTGTCCATATTGTCTCCTTTACTGGCTGGATTAATTTTTCTATTACATTATACACTGCTCGTTTCCATGGTTACGACTAGCCTGCAGTCCATCAGTGGTGGTTGTGCTTGCACACTATAGGAAAAGGCGCCAGCCACTCTGGTGACTAGGACTGTGGGATTTCACATAGGCCAGTGTTTTTTCCTATAGTGTGCAAGCACGACCACCACTGATAAATTGCAGGGTGGTCGTAACCATGGAAATGAGCAGTGTATAATGTGATGGAAAATGAATGCAGCCAGGGAAAGAGGCAATATATTGTAGACAATCATAATACATTAGTAAGTGCCTTGTATTAACTTTCTCTACATAATAAATGCCATTTGCTCAAGCGACACAGCCCCTTTAAAGACTACGGATGACTTTAACCCTTTCATTGAACACCATTATTCCTTGGCTTTGGACAATCCCCACTTGACAATAAACTAATCACAACAAGGGAGATTTATCTTTTTGTGCCAGTCTTTATTTCCCCTGAGCTGCCAGAGAATGTGCCTTATCATAAATTCTGTGCATCCTCCTGCAGTCTGTGTTCAGAGCTGCCGTACATTTTGGCTTCATTTATGGAAAATAAAAGAAAAAAAAAGGTAAATGAATATACATTTGTAGTGGCACCTGTCCACACTTCCTGCTCTGGCCTTGCCATGCCCTTTTTCAGAAAAGTAGAAGATGCAACTTTTTAACACCACAGAGATTAAAAATTAAATTAAGAATCTCCCCCACAGTCTCTCCCTGCTGAGGCCCTGTGTGATCTGTAATCTGTGAGGAACGCAGGCAGTAGAGCTGGGCATACACGTTCAAAAGCTGTTCAGCCAACAGCTCTCTCTCCTGACCACCTCACAACTCCTCCGTACACATACACTTTCCACTTGTCCAAACGTTTATGTGTATTCTATGGTGAGAGTGGAAAAAGCCACTACCAGAAACAGTTCCTTATCTCATCGGATCATGAGAAAATATTCATTTCGCCTGATCCTTCTCAATCATTTCTCAAAAGCTTCCTATACACATTAGAGTCATCCGAACTTCTCAAAACAGGTATTTTGTTGTAACTACTTGCATTCCCCATGTAATAAGAATTCTAGAACATCTATTCGTATTGCTCTGTGTTGTGCCATTCCTTTATTATTTCTACTAGAATTTTATGAATTAATTGCCAGCTGTTTGCAGTAAAGGTCCAGTTGGGGGGGTGTCCCTGCACAGTCTTACACTGGCAGCACCGATTGGACACAGTCGGACACTGGTAACAGCCAGCAGTACCATTACTGCAGACTTCTGGCAATTTATTTGTGAACTTTTAGCAGGAATAATATGGGAATAGCACAGCACGACATTGCGTGACATTACCGTGACATGAATGTCATGCGACACGTGTTGCAGTGTAGTTGTGCCCCATGTTGTGCGAATTATATTGTTGTGTCGTGTAGCCCTAGCCTTAAAGGGATTTTGTCACCTAAAATTTTCTTTATTGATTAAAAAGAGATAATAAAACATGTTCTTTTTCTCTAATCTGTTTGTATTTTCTGATTGTAGTTTTTGAAATTTCATTACTAGAACATTTTTACGGGGGCTGCCATCTTGGCTGAGCTGTTCTAAACAGCATTTAGTGATATGCTTTACAGCAAGCCCCATGGACCATAGGCAGCAATAGACAGCTCCAGTCCTATTGAGAATGCATTGAGAGGCTTTTTCCTTTGAAGTTTTTGTTTATTCTACAGGGAGATTCTATTGTCTGTGATGTGAGTTGGTCTCCAATTACACTGTTTACGGTAGCAGCATTACTTTACAGCTGACACACTGACAAACAGGATATCTCAGCTGAGATTATAGCCTAGTGGCCAGAAGGAAAACTGCAAGATTTTAAGATGATTTTAAAATATAGATAGGAACATGGAAAATTAGAAAAAACATCGCCAAACATTACAAAGACATATGTTTAACATAAAAACTTGATTTAAACAATGGGTCATTTTTTTATGACAAATTCCCTTTAAAGGGGTTGTGTTACTTCTGCAAATGGCATTTATGATGTAGAGAAAGTTAATACAAGGCACTTACTAATGTAATGTGATTGACCATATTGCTTCCTTTGCTGGCTAAATTAATTATTCCATCACCTTGTACAGGGCTCGTTTCCATGTTTATGACCACCCTGCAATCCTTCATCGGTGGTCGTGCTTAAACACTATAGGAAAAGGAGCTGGTCTGTCTGGTGGCTGAGTTCGCAGGAGAGCACATAGGCTGGTGCTTTTTCCTATAGTGTGCAAGCAGGACTACCACCGATGGATTACAGGGTGGTCGTAACCATGGAAACGAACAGTGTAAAATGTGATGGAAAAATGAATACAGCCAGCAAAGGAAGCAATATGGAGATTCACAATACATTAGTAAGTGCCTTGTATTAACTTTCTCTACATGATAAATGTCATTTGCTGAAGTGAGACACCACTTTAAGTGTTCGATTTCCCTGCAGCACCACCACATGAAAAATTAAGTTTTACATAGCGCACATTCAAGCTAATGGGGTTTCCCGGTCCTCCAGGGTGAGAATCCCTCTCTATAACTGCTCTCACTCTGACCAACCCCTCCCATCTAGTAACTCATAATACCCTAATGGGGTACACAAAAACAGATTTTCTTAACTCGGCAACCCCTTTATATGAGCTGTATATTATATTATGATATTTGAGTAGTAATTTTAAAATTCTTTAGGAAAATTACTTTTTATTAAAAAGCCCATTTTTTATAATGATTCTGGATAGGCTCGAGCAAATTGAGCTTCGGGTCATAGATCTGAAGTCGATTCATTCAAAAACGTTGTTGTTAATGCTTTTTTTTGTACCTCGGGACCAAAGCCCACTTCAGATTCCTATTTTAAATACGCAGATAGGAATACCAGAGTAATTCACCAAAGTCTTGAGCAGCTTTGGCTGAGACTAACCGTGGCTACCCAGAGACCATACATTTTAATGCTGTACGGAAACAGCATTAACAACAACATTTTTTAACAAATCGACTTTGGATCTGTGATCCAAAGCTCGATTCGCTCAGACCTAATTCTGGAGAAAATGGTAGATTTTCATGAAATGTTAACATTTAGAAGTATAAAATGATGTATATATACATTTATAGCTATATTCAATCCAGTCTCTTTTAGATATCGTGAAGGTAAAAACCAAATATACTCCTCCGTGTCACACCGGTCATGAAGTCCCAGAGAGATAAGTGTCTCTTTAATCGCTCTACACAGACATAATTTGTGTAACAACTATTCATAGTGTGAATATGATAATTCACTCATTTTACAATATAATTTGCCTCCAATGGAAAATCCTCAAATGTGCAAAGAAATGATCGCTGTTATGTGTACAATCACAGGCTTGAACAGCCATGGCCTGACAATCACGCAATTCGGGTACTCTTACATGTGGTATATCTCCCACATTTCTGGCAGTACAGTAATTTACAGTATGCTTCTGCTTTGAACACTCACGCAGTGTGACTATACACACCCTTGCTTTCAGAGCATAATTCTGTTTTTTCATCAAGATCCTCCCTTGACTTCAATGGGTAGAACCACAACACTACGGACTACGCACACTTAGTTTTTTTTAATTTACTATTGCATTCTACTAAGGGCCCATTCAGACAAACACAAATACCGGCCGTGTGTGTTCAGCAATTTGTGGACCACACATGGCAGCAACCATATTAGAAAATGCTTATTCTTGTCCGCGATTGCTGACAAGAATAGGACATGTTCTATCTTTTCCACGGAGCTGCAGAACGGAACCACGGATGCGGACCCATTGAAATAAAAATTGCGGAACAGATGCGGACTCTCTCATACGGCCGTCTGAATGAGCCCTTACTTAAAAGCCCTTACTTCTTTTATTAAAAATTTTCAACAGTATTTCCTCTACAGTGTTCAGTTTCCATCTGCAGACGGTTCTCCTTCTCGGTGAAAGTAGAGATACTCTGACCGTTAGATCTGTAGCCCTTATTTCTACTTCCCTGATAGCTCCTAAACGCTCATTGAAAGGAAATGTATCACCAAAAATGTTTTCTGCCAGTTAAAACCAGTTAGTAACATCGCCTTTTTCTAATCTGTTGTTATTTTCTGATTATAGATTTATTTATTCTGTTTCCTGAACATGATTATGGGGGCTGCCATCTTGCCTGAGCTGCCTGCCGTTTATATATCATTAAAAAATTGTTTTACGACAGCCCCATGGGCCATAGACACAGTGGATAGGAGGGAACCTCATTGACTTCTATGGGAGAGTTTTCTAGGCATGCTGTGTAACCTGTGCAGAGGTCATTGTTAGGGATCAGCGAATCGACTTTGGATGAAACATCCGAAGTCGATTCGCATAATTCTTCGTTTGAGTACTGTATGGAGTGAATGCTCCATACAGTATTAGAATGTATTGGCTCCTATTAGAAGTTATTACTTCACAAAGTCTCATGAGACTTCGGGCGATAACTTCAGAAATGAATTTCTACTGTAAAAAAACATTTCCCGAATTCTGGGAAATGTTTTTTTTACAGTACAAATTAATTTCTGAAGTTATTATGCAAAGTCTCACTTGGAACCGCACCTTGGCTGAGGAACACACCATGCTGCTGAGGAAGCTCCCCCTGTAGCTTGATTGAAAGGGTCGGACATCTCAGCCAGCCCTGACAATCCTGTGCCGCTGTTCCTGGTAGTGGCAGAAACTCAGAGGCTCTGCTTCTGCTACTGGAGCAGCGATTGTGCGTGCCCTATTAGACCGCCGGGTAGTAGCATGAAGTGCAAGCACAACCTCTGTGTCACTACTCAGAACAGTGGGGCAGGTGAGTGCCCAGGCTGGGTGAAATGTCCAGTCAATGAAGCGGAAGGAGGAGCTTTGTCAGCAGCGAGGATAACCACTCACAGGTGAAGAACTCACTAGGATGAATTCATTCACTCATCTCTATTGGGAGACCAAGGAAGGGAGAAAAAGATGCAGTGGGCAAAGTTAAAGACCAGACTAGGTCTTTCATATGCTAATGGAGCGTGGCCACCTACATACAAAGTTTGCTATGGGGCCAATTAGGGTTGGGCAATGTAAAAAATATTCCCACAATATTAAGACATTTATATAGACTTTATATATTGCAATAAATATACACATGTGGGCCATTGGTAGGTATTACTGTATACTGTAGGGGACAAAAAGAAGACATTATATTGTATGAGGTCAAGAGGAGACATTATACTGTATGGGGGTCACAAGGAGACATTATACTGTATGGGGTCATAAGGAGACATACTGTATGGGGGCCACAAGGAGACATTATACTGTATGGGGGCCACAAGGAGACATTATACTGTATGGGGTCACAAGGGGACATTATACTCAGGGGCGTAACTAAAGGCTCATGGGCCCTAGTACAAGAGTTCAGCTTGGGCCCCCCTTCCCTTAGTGCTTTGTGTGTCTTCTTATGCAGCACAAGGGTCTTTGGGCCCCCTCAGGCTCTTGGGCCCGGTAGCGACTGCTACCTCTGCACCCCCTATAGCTACGCCCCTATACGCGTATACGCCCTACGCCCTATAGCTACAGTATAATTTATACTGTAAGCAGGGGTGCACCTAGCTTTTCTACTGCATGAGGCAAAAACTGTACGGTACCCCAACCCCTCCAATGCCAATTTCTTAAGCTAACCAATTATCTTCAAGCCTACTGTTAAAGACATACTTGGAAAACATTACATACAGAGCTACAAAATGTACAGGATAATACAGCGCTACATACTGTGCCCACTGTGCTTTCCAATACTATACTGCAGAAACAGAAAATCTCCCTTCTAGTGCCCCCCTCTTACCCCTACCTGGTGCTGCCTGAGGCAATCACCTCACTTTGCCTCATTGGTGGTGCACCCCTGACTGTATGGGGCCACAAGGAGACATTATACTGTATGGGACTTATACAGTCCACGTGTTGCCCCCATACATCATAGTAATGTCTCCTTGTGGCCCTACTCTCCAACACCATGTAAGGAAGAAGCAATACTGCTGTTAGTGTGAGGTGCAATGTGTGCTGTACGCCGCAGCCGGAATATGTTGTGCATTGGTTCACATAAAACATCAGGTTACACCTATGTGGCGCCTGTTTTAGAAGTGGAAAGTGATGTCATGTACAACCGTCGCAATGACATCACTATAATACGACAGAAATTAAGAAACAGTGAAATTGCCATATCGTCATTTCTTAATACTGCAGCATATTGTAGATACCGGTATATCATCCAACACTAGGGCCAATAGGTACTTGTTACACTACTGAATGTGCATATAGTCATATGATCTGAGAGAAAAACTTATAGTACAATCTGTAGGAAAAAAAAAAGCTGAATGAGACATATCCTGTAGCGCTGCTCCACTGACTACATAGCACCTGCAAATTGTGCCCATTCAGCAGCATGAAGAGCATGACGGCAAATAAATATACATTAGAGAAGGTATAAAAGTAGGATATAAATCAAACCCACTTCACTGCAGGATCTGATAAACCAAGAGGTTTCACCTGAAATCTTTAGAAATGTGATTCACCATTATCTCCATATATAGCGGTATGATTTCTGTTCACCTCATTTTTTTTTATTTGAGAAAATACCCATGTGAGGTTCAAGTAGAAGTCTCTTGCTGCAAATTTCAGTCATTTGGAAGTAAATGATTTCCAGCACTCTGAAAATTAGCATACTAAATAGAAAAATATTTTGCATACTGCTGATCCTGTCATTTTTACTTCATTACCGCAACACAACAGCTCTTAAAAGCTTTCACAATAGTTTAAATATTCAGAATACTATCTACTGTTACTTCTGGTACTAACAAGTTCTGTCAGCAGAGAGTGGAGGCCAAGAGCAAAAGGCAGCATTATATTCCAGCTACAAGAAACTATCCCCTATATACAGAACAAGGTATAACTATTAGATCAGTGGGGGTCTTAACTCTGGGACTTCCAATGATGACAAAAATAAATAGTTTTGTAGGAGAAGATTCAGTAAAACTTGGCATTTATATCTCTGCTCTTTATATCTCTGACATTTAAATCTCTGCTCTTTCTGATCTCAGTTGTACACAGGGGAGGTGTTATTAGTGATGGATAGCATTCCCTGTGTAAGTGTGTATACAGAAATAGCTGTAAGTCACTGATAGTTGTACACAGAGGACATCAATGTACTTTCACACAACTTTACATAAGTCAATAGTACAAGCAATCACAAAAAATTATCAGTGAGAAATGTCTAGCTTATTTTATCAGCTGTTTATCTCTACTCCTTCCTTGCTAATTGCTTTTCAATTTGAAAAACAAATATTTTGAATTCAGGCTTTAGACCAAGTTTCTCCTTAGGAGGATATTATTACACATGTCAATACAAGTCTATGAAGAGGGGAGGGTGGAGGAGTGAGCAGCAGCATGAGTGATACTGAACTCAAAGAGAGAGACACTAAAAAGACTACACAGCTACACAGGAGATTTAAATCTCAGCACACATGCTAAATTCACATCCAATACAGGTCAGTGCTCCTCTGTAATGTCCTCCATGATCCTGGGGCATACTTCTGAGTGAGTAAGAGAAGCTTAGGAAACAGCTTCTCCTCTACTTTTTGTGTATACAGTGGATGGAAGTTAGTCTCCATTCATCATGTCTGAGAGATTTGCAAACAAGTGATATAGTGTTATTCCTCATGTACTGACGCTGTACTATTCATTACTGTTTGTTGAAAGGTTAGGCACACCTAACATTCAGAAAAAATTGAGAAGCTCCCTAGTCTGAATGGAGCAGTAGCACATAGCACTTCGTCAGTCCCATGGAAGTAAATGGAAGGGTAGATGACATGCACACACTGATGCCTTCAGATAGAGGACTCTGGGACCTCTTGTTGGGGGTTCCAGGTGTTAGATCCCCAATGATCCTAGATTTATCATCTATCCTGTGTATAGCTGATAATGATGCTCATGGAATAACCTCTGTAAGGATTATACTGTACTTCACTTCACTGACTTTTTACATTCTTGTGGCTACAATGCTGACTGAACTGTAATGACAGATGCAACACAAGGAATAAAAGGTAACCAATGAAAATATAGACAGGAACACACCAACTCCTGGACTTGTCCTTTACAAAGTTGACCTTTAAAAAGCTTTACCTAGTCATCAATAGGAGATCTTCAGTTCCTACTGACTTAGTTCAATAGCATACATGTATAGAGGTATAGTAGTATGCTGTAACGATGAAAAGGGGCACCAGAGGATCAACTAAGTTCAGAATCATTAATGTAAGGAATAGGCATCAATTTAAAATATAGACAGGAACACACCAAATCCTGGACTTGCCTTTTACAAAGTTGACCTTTAAAAAGCTCTACCTAGTCATCAATAGGAGACCTACAGTTCCTACTGACTTACTGAGATCAATAGGAGACATGTATAGAGCAATACTAGTACACTGTAGTGAAGAAAAAGGGAGAAACGGAGACAATCAAATAAATTGGGAATCAGTAATTCTTCTAGATTCTCCCAAAAAATTGTAATTATAGACAGTATGCCATAATAAATCCTCAATGTGTCCTTCACATTCTCCAGCAGCTGTCTATCAGCAGGTAGCTTGTTCCAGAACAGAAACAGTTATCTGGCAGGAGATGCTAAAAAGCTACTCATGATTTCATAATGACCATGTTACAAGGTATTATTTATTAATCCAGTGGCAGCTTTTTCATGGTCACTAACTTCTTTAAAGTTCACCTCCCAGATTTTTGACTTGTCCAGCACTAATTACAAGCTGGTCCGGGTCCAGATGTAGCCGAATGCACGTCTGCTGGCAGTCAAAAAGTCATCTATGTACCATGATGCAGACATTTCTACCTCAATGCGTTAGGAGGCAATAATCTCACACCAAGGTAATATAACAATAATCATGGTCAATACCGGGTAATAATAAAGCCGAGTGTTTACAATGTTAACTTGCACACAGGGAAGCCGCTGCTGTGCTGTGCTACCCGCGAAGGTTATAATGCTCCAGTGCTTATAACAAAATTATAGACAAGCATTTGCTGTTCTCTCCGGGGTCTTATATACTTCAAGGAAAACATCTTCCAATTATCATAAAAAGCCATCTCCAATTTTCACAGTTCAGCTAGAGCAGGCTGATTGAAGATAGAAAAGGTATGGCTTAGAAATTTATATATATAATCCTCTGCAACCGTTTTCTCGTGAGTAATAGCAATACCTTAGCTATTTACATTCAGATTGCCTGGTATTTCTAATGGTATTCCCAGCAGGCACATGCAATCAAATATTTGGAAAAAAAACAAGTATTTTCTCCTTAATATTCATATCACTTTCCATAAGAGAGAGACAAAAGCTTTTGTTACATTTGCAAGGAAACTTTATGTCAAATGAAATGCAATAAGCTAGGACAGTAAATTAATAACATGAAGATCCTTTAATGTTCTGGCAGGGGCAGTTGTGTTCATGTCCTGTCAGATACGAACATAGGAACTAATCAAATTGAGCAAAATGTGAAAAAACACAAACACATCTCTGACTACCACACACAAGTCACTACTGTTTTAACAAAAAAGTAAAAAAAATTCAAAAAATTCAAAAATGTAAATTTTATCAACTATAATGTTATTTGCATTAGAGATTAGAGATGATTTTATTCGCCGAACATTCGCCGAACTTTTCCTAAGATTCGTATATTCGACTAATAGATTCGTTGAATTTGCGTACAAAATATACATAATTATATGGCTTTTAGCGAACATTCGCACACTAATAATGAACATTCAGGTAAAAAGGTATGCAACCTCTTTGAACACGTACGCATAAGCGTACAAATTGCGTACGAAAATGAAGGGCTTTGCTGGAGAGGAATGGTGGAGCAGGAGGAACGCACTGAGTCTGACCCCTGGCTTCATATGGATACTGCATCAGCAGATGACAGCAGATCATCCGTCTGAGACTGAGATGAGCATGCCATTCACTCCACTACCTCATCCACTTTCTCCTCCACTACAATTTTGTGCCTTGGTGGGTTAGCCTGGTGGAACAACGGCCAAGTATTGCGACTACTACTAGTAGATGCTCCGGCTACAGGTCCTTTGGCACTTCTGCCCTGTGCCACCCTCTCCTTTCTTTTTTAGAGCTCGTGGTCTAACTGGAACTGGACCCCTTTTGCTTATCCATTCCAGACATTTTTCAATTCCCTCTGTGGCCCTGCAGCTGGTCTTCGTCCCTGTATCTCCCTGTCTCTCCCTGTCTCTCTCTCCCTGCCTGATTAATTACTAGCCCTGAACTGGCCCTGCACTTGCCCTACAGTATCCCTGATATGTGTAATATGGATTCCCAGAGCAATTACACCCCAATTTTCACAAAACAGGTCTCAGAGTCTCAGAACTTCAGGTGACTGCTTTCTTCCCAGGCTTTTGCGCATGATAAACGAACTAACAGTAAAATTTCACTAATGAATTGAATTCATACGCACCAGTGCACAGAGTAACTTATACGTAGCAATAGCATATAATTTATAGGACAACTAGCGAATGCGTACAAAGCCGAAGCGAATCACCTAATATTCGGATTCGCTTCGCAGCTAAAAATTTCCAAGATTCGATACGAATCGACGAATAGATTCGCTCATCTCAAATTTGCATCAATATAATCAGTGAATATATAATAACCATATATTCTACTATTTAACCTCCTAATGACCCAGTCATTTTTTTTTTTAATTTAGCTTTTCCCTCCCCACCTTTCAAGAGCTGTAACTTTGAAGAAATTTTCATTCACATAATCATGAGCGTTGATCTTTGCCTGCTGTAACAGAATATGAATGGCTTAAAGGGGTTATCCCATGAATAACGTAAAAAATGAAAATCAGACATCATATAGTACATGACAATACCTTTCTAACAAAGCGAGAACCAGCCCTGTACCTCATATGGATCCAGAGATCTCCACATTCATTGCTCTCCTAGATTTATATCAAGCCGACATCTGAAGGGGAGTGTCTTTTCTGCTGTAGCTAAGGGGGCGTGTGTCATCTCTCCCAATCACAGCTCAGGAGGCGTGTCCATGCTCTTCCTATCACAGCTCAGGAGGCAGATGAAGGATGAAACTGAGCATATGCGGCCTTCTCAGTGAGCAGGTCATAGAAATAAGAAATGAAGTGGTGCTATACAGATACATTTTACTGAATAACTCAGTACAGGGGCGTAGCAATAGGGGAAGCAGGGGAAGCAGCTGCTTTGGGGCCCAGACCCACAAGGGGCCCCCTCAGGAGGGAGACTAAAAGATTTTATTGTCAGGCCTCCTCAACAGTATTATACAATGACATTATATACAGTGACACTATAGAAAGCGGATGGAGTGGCTGTCAGGCCTTGTCTGGGAGAGCTCAATCTTGACTAGCCACAAGAGTGAGGGTTGCATGTGAGTTCGGGGTTGCGAGGAAGTTTCTGGGGGGCCCCCATTCAAAAATTTGCTGTGGGGCCCAGTTAGTTGTAGTTACGCCACTGACTCAGTAGCTATACAAAATTTTTAATTACATGCAATTACAAATGTATTCAGATCCAGGTGCTGGTTTGAAAACTGTAGAATATTTTTCGTGGGACAACCCCTTTAAAAAGACTTGTATATTGGAGAAGCCATGTTGACAACTTTGCTGCATCAGTACAGGTAACATGAGAGCTAAAGTGCCTACAAACACTGTAATAAAGTCTTCAACAAATATTGGCAATCATTCTGGTTGAGGCATTACATTGAGTATTATACCAACAGATTATTTGACAGATTTTAAAACCAATGGTCAGATGGCCAATTACATACACATATCTTTTGTTATAAACACCAACTATTTGATTGGACAGATAAATCTGTTGGTGTAATACAACTCTAGTTCCATTGTTATCATAATCTATTGGGTTAGGATATCAACTATGAAAATAGGTGATGACCCAAAGAAGGAACAATCGGACAGGGCTACAAAATGGGTTATCATCTGGGAGCACTGACGTGCCGCACACTTGAAGAATGCAATTAAGTATCAGTCGGATGGATGTCTACCATTTGTACACAAAAACGCATTACGGAGGTGGAAAATGATAGAATATGAAGCTGTGGAAAATATCAACGTTGGAGAGAAGCTAGCCTTATAGCCAAGTATAAGACTACAGGGCAAACTCATAAATTAACCACTGAATTGACATTTAGTGGGATGACATTCTATTTATCTCTGTCTTGTAAACCATTTCTCTTCTCCCAGAGCCCCCTGCCAATCTTATGTATGTGTGAGGGTATGATGACAACTCAGTTGTTGAGGTTGTGGCCTAAAGGTAAGGGATAGATGTATCTTCATTAGAAGCAGGACATGACATGAGTATAACCAAAGATAACATATCGAAGCAAGATGCCAGATAGGTTGAGGCTAAACATCTGCTCCTTAGATGTTTCCACTGGTAAATAACCATGAATGATTAGTGGCCTCCCTTCCTACTATCACTTTTATCCTTCTATAATTATATCAAAAGATGACAGTCCTATCTAGGTATAATGGAAATTGGAAGATTGGAAAACCTTTGCTTCTTCAAGTCAGAAAACTGTAGCACCTGGACAAATCCAAGATCTATTGAATTCATCTAATCACAAATCACTTCTAACGGGGTCCAATTTTTTTCACGGGAAGTGCTTCAATTAATTGCATAAACCATTCTGAAATAATGCCGCTGATTCAATCACAGAATGGCAAATTTCAAAGAGCCTACAAAACTGCTCTTCAAAGCTTCTTTGGATTTGCTAAATAGGATGATGCTTGGCATACCATTTGTAATCCAAAACTTTTTAAAATTTCTCTATGTTATAAATCATAATGCTTACTTCATTAAAGACTTCAAAAATAAAAGTGATCAAAAAAATATGCTCCTAACAATCAGGAGAAGAACCAAACTATACAAGGCCTACTATTCAAGAAAAAAAAGAACATTTTCTACTATGTTGGGCAATCCCTAGCTAGCAAGAAAACTTTACATACAGTCATGAAAAATAACTGTTCAGTCATTGTATTGGAAGCACCTTGAACACCTTGGGAAGAGTGGAGTAATGGGGGTTCGGAAGATAATATGAGAACATGAGCAAGAATAAAAAGAAATGTGACATACCTAGGTTACAGTTAATAATTTTACTGGAAATATATTACGGTAAATAATAAAGTAGGATAATAGAAGAAAAGGATCTCCTGGTTACACGTAAGCAAATAAGATTTTATGGTGTATAAAAAGAGAGATAACCTGTGATCTAAACGTAATATTATGCCTTTAAAAATCCCTTACAAGGCCATATCTCGACCGTGGGTTTCAGCAAGGGTGCACCACCAATGAGGCTAGGTGAGGCAATCGTCTCAGGCAGCAGCAGGTAGGGGCAAGAAGGAAGGGGTTATGTTAAGAAATTGGCATTGGGGAGGGGCACCGTTTCAGTTTTCACCTCAGGTAGTAGAAAGGCAAGGTGCACCCCTGGTTAATATAAAAGGTCTCTCTTACAATGAGAAAGTAGAAATAGATGCCTCTTATTAACATGTATAGATTTATGTGTGACTAACACAGAGAACTGGCATATGATTTACATTTTCCAAGGACTGTACAAGCAACCAGGGGACAAGCACTAAAACAAAGAGGGGTTTAGACATTAGTTTATGAAAGAATTCTTCACAGTTAGTCAAGCTATAGTATTTCATACCATACAGTAATGGGAAAAGCAATGGCAGCAATTAAAAAATATCTAAAGATATCTGGCATTGAGGGTTTTCACTAAAAGGATTGTTTCACCTGCAACATTGGAGGCATCACTAGGATAGCCACCAATCTCAAACAGAGGTGGGGCTCCCGAAGTGAGCAAGAGTGCACTGTACATACAACGTTGCCCTCCATTTATTTCTATGGGAGTGTTGTTCCGGCAGGTCTATAGAAGTGAATAGAGCAGTGGCCTCGCCTGCACAGTGCGCTCACCATTCATTTCTACGGGACTTCCAAAAATATCCGCGCATGCTGTTCGACTATTTTCAGCTCTCCCATAGAAATAAATGGAGGTTACTCTCATTCTCTTCGGGAGCTTTGTAGTAGAGATTGGTGCGGATCTGGCATTAGTGGCATATCATAGCGATCTACCACCAATGTGTCAGCATAACTGCTATAAGATGCTATTTTGGCTATACATAAGGCTCAAGGTAGGTTCACATCTTTGTTCAGTAACTTTGGTATTCTACTCCGGCAGAGGAGAGGACTAACAGAGTTAACGTATCCAGCATAAATTGACACCCAATTCACTATAATACAGCACTATTTTTTCAGTAGAAATCAGGCATTTATGCCAGAAACCAGACGGATGCCAGATATAACTCTGGTACTCTAGTCCTCTTCTGGGAGACTACCAGAGTTAACTAACTAATATTTTTTTGTAGTCTAATAATAGCACCAGGGTTGCCAACCGTCCAGAAATGTCTGGACAGTCTATAAAAATAGGCGACTTTTTTTCCTGTGTCCATGAAAAAAAAAAAGATGTGTCAGTGATTTTTTTGAGGCTGCTGGTACTTGACTAGATTACTTTGGTGGAAATTATCATCATTTTACAGCTCACAGTAATTGCTGGTAGTAAGTTTTTATCAATATATTGAGCTATAGGCACTGTATCTATTATTCATCAAGGTTTACAAATTTGTCTGTAAAAAGTGTAGGCTGTCCGTTATTTTGAGATAAACTGTCCAGGAAAAAAGAAACATTTTGGTTCACAACCCTGAATACTGCTTAGAATAACAATTGGATTAGTTCACTTAAAAATACTAATGATTGTAATAAATTGTGTTAACGTAATAAGAAAACTAAAGTTGTACTAACTTCACAGCCATAAACTATGCAAAAATGATGCTTCATAGTCCCCCCGACATAACAATATAACATCACAGTATAATTTCTCCTTGGAAATGTGCGAAGCAAGTCACAGCCAAGGAAAAGCAATACTGGTAACTGTATTCTCACCTCTTATAGTATTCGTTTATGTCTTCTACAGAGGAGTATTAATTCAATCACTGCTATAAAAATGGAACACGTCTTGCATAAGCAGATAAATTATTAGAAAGAGTATAAATCACTGGGCCATAATGCGATGCCAACAAGATTCAATGCAATTTACAGATAAATATGAGAAATGACTTGAGCTTTTTACTGAATTAAAAGTGGCAAAAGTTTTCAGAAGATAAATGATTAACTGCGATGAAACGTTCATCTGAAAACTAAAAAGGTGAAAAAAGACATTAAACAGCAGGAGCAAAAAAAAAAAAAAGAGATTTTCCAGGTTGTAGTTAAAAGGATCAATCCTGCATATTGCGGTGTGATTAAGCAAAGATTCAGAAATACAATTGGAAAATTCTCATACTCTTACTGGGGGGGTTGTCCCATGAGAAATATTCTACAGTTTTCAAACCAGAACCTGAATCCGACTACTTTTGTAATTGCATGTAATTAAAAATTTAGCATAGCCACTGAGTTATTCAATACAATGTATCTCTATAGCGCCACCTGCTGTTTGTTTTTTTTCTTATTTCTTTGTCCTGCTCACTGAGATGGCCGTACATGCTCAGCTTCATCTTTCAACTGCCTCCTAGGCAGTGATAGGGAGAGATGAGACACGCCCCCTGAGCTGCAGCAGAAAAGACACTACCCTTGAGCTGTCAGCTTGTGAATGTGGAGATGTGTGGATCCATGCAGGTTAGGGCTCATGCACACGACTGTTGCTGTTTTGCGGTCCGCAAATTGCGGATCTGCCAAACACGGATACCGGCCATGTGCATTCCACATTTTGCGTAACGGAACAGCTGGCCTTTAATAGAACAGTCCTATCCTTGTCTGTAATAAGGACAATAACAGGACACGTTGTATTCTTTTGCGGAATAGACATACGGACAAGAAATGCACACACAGTCATTTCTGGGTTTCTTTGTGGCCCCATTGAATTGAATGGTTCCGCATACAGGCCACAAAAAAAACAGACACGGACTAAAAATATGTTCGTGTGCATGAGTCCTTACAGGGCTGGTCCTAGCTTTGTTCCAAAAAGATTGTGATGTACTATATGATGTTGGATTTTCATTTTTTACATTATCCATGGGATAACCCCTTTCACTGAATGATGATACAATGAAATGATGCTAGTTTTGCACAAATTTTGCAGAGTAAAAAGAGCATTTCCCTTGTAATATTAGAAAGAAAGGTCAATAGTGACTACCCAGTGTCACCTATCCATGTGATAAGTGATAAATATCTAATCACTGGGGGACCAAGATCACTGAAATAGGGGTCCCGGACCCTTGTTTCTGCTTCCTGCACAACCACAATGAGAGAAGGTTTAGACAGAACTGCAGTCGAGCATGTTCAGTATCTCACTATTCAGAGGCTATAGAACTAAGGAAGACAGCCAAGTGCTCCCCTGATGTACAGTCACTGTTAGGTCTCAGAGGTATGAAGACATTATTTCATAACAGCAATAATTTGAACACCATATGGCTGTGTATGAAATTGCAGGCATTTAGCGGTATAATAGAGGCCTCATGCATCTTTATAGGAACCCTATTATGATGCCACATAAAATTAATCCATACTATAGCTATGTGAATGTGGTCTTAAAGAGGTTGTCTGGGATTTTTATGTTGATGGCCTATCCTCAGGATGGGTCATCAATCTCTGATCAGTAGGGTTTCAACTCCCGACATGCCTGCTGATCAGCTGTTTGAAGAGCCTGCAGCGCTCATAGATGCCCCGTCTCTCATAGACATTAGAGCTTCATTGATACTCATTGACAATGACACAGCAGTTTTTCCAGGCAAAAACAAGTTTCCAGACATAACAATTGAGCTAAAACCAGACATTCAAAAGGTCAGGCTACCTGGGTTTAATGGTAAACAACGTCTGGAGTTTTCCCTCCAAAACATGGTCTTCTTTCAACTATATGGCAGCTGTGAAAAATTACCAGCTTCTCATTCAAAGTCCTAACAGTCTCTCAGTATTCATTAACCCTGTCCACACAGCCATGAAAATACAGTGATAATGAACAGGGTATATATCACAGCATACATATAAAATGCAGCAGCACAGTAATAAACAGCATAAGTTAACACTTTCAAAAGGAATAAAGTAAGAAGTTTTAACTTTGCACAGGCGAAATAGGCAAATGTCCCCAAGTGTCCAAACGTCAAAGTACCCCCTGTTTCAGGGCACTACACAAGTACAAGATTACAGGGCCATGTCAGGATCCCTGGCCCTTTCAATCAATGGGAAAGGGGGAGTGGCTCTAAGTGCAGAGCAGAGGAGCTCTGGTGCTCTGAGGATCTTGGGCCTGCCACTCAGTGCACTGAACACTAAATTTACATATTCATGAAAAGTTATTGTTCTCTGGAACAACACAACAGAAGAATATAAATGAGATATCATTTTGCTCAGCAGAATCGACCCTACCAAGCATTATGCTTAGTTTAATAGGTGTGATCCTGTTGACTAGTGTTTAGTGAATCGAAGTATCTGAAGTGGACTTCGATCCAAATTTCAGTAAAAATTTTATTCACTGCAAAGCCAAATATTCTTGTGGTTCGTGGTGGCTGAAAATAAAAAAATTATACTCACCTCATCCACTTGATTGAGGAGAGGACATCATTTCCCCTCTGGATTGAAAAAAAAAACCTAGACCCACAGCAAGTGAGGTAGCCCAGTGACATCATCAGTGATAAGCCAGCATGATCATGGTGACGTCATCAGGCTCACCACAGGTCCTTTAGCGGATCTTCTTCAATCAAGACAGGAGCTGATGGCTTCTCTGCGATCAAGTAGATGAGTATAATTTTTTTTTTTTTTTTTACATCAGATTAACTCCTGAGTCTCAGATGCTGCGATCAGCTTTGAATGCAGCACTTGAGTGATTAAATGACAGTGGGTGACGTGATCGCTGTTCCTAGTCATCGCGCCTGCTCCATACAATAATAAAGTGATTTATGACGAAGTAATTTGTTGTGCATCAAATTTCTTGACGAAGTTTGGTGAAGCTGCTGAATCGAGTTTTTCAAAACTTTGTTCTCTTCAAAACAAAGTTTATACGGGTATACACGAATATGGCTGCCATTATACATTCCATAATGACTTCCACAAAATATTTTTAAGATTCTATTGACTCTTTGCCTGCTTCTGTACTGATGCAGTTTTGCTCTCCAGGACCCTTAAATGGGTGGGGCTAATGTGAACCCCACCCATACATGGGCGTTCCCAGGCGGATTTGGGGTGTTACCAAGGGTGGGGCTTAGATTGAAAGTATGGAAATTGCATCCACATTGCTTATAAGGGTGAACAGAGTGAGAAGCAGCCCTCCAACAACCACTTAGATACTGGAAAAGCTCTTCTAAGACATTTGGTGGCACTGATATCTATTGGTTCAGAGTTTTCCACCTGGACTGTTTTTTCACCTCGGCAATCAAATGTTCAGTGTCCCTATGAATGGGAAGTGATTATATCCTATTCATACTCATAGAATACTATAAAAACACACAGAATGCCATACGCCGAGCACTTTTACGACTGGATTTGCAACGTTTGCTACTTGATGGGTACAAGTAGGAATTTATTTGTGTATACATTTAGATCACATTCATTAGTATAGTGATATCGCATCTATCAGGAACCTACAAAACATCAACTGATATCATGTTTGTTACCATCCACATTAATTTGTCCATAGAGAAGACCATCTCATCTCAAGACCGTCTCACTACGATCACTAGTATATTAGCTTATTATCATCTTAAGTATACCTTGTTAAAATACAAACAAAACCTAAGAGGTTAAAAACTAATATTTCACCATAGCAATCAGTCTTGTGTCTCCTACTGTAACATCCACCCGCTAAAGTGATTCCACGTTGTTTCTTCCCAGCCAAGGAGGCCCATCAACTAGCTATCCAAGAGCTTTTGCAGCACTTAACATTTTAAACTAAGCTACATTTCCAGAGCAGAAATGGGACCTGACTGGACTCTTAACCACTCTACAGACTGCAAAAGTAAAGAATAACTTAACCTGCAGAGAGCCAAAAAAGAACAAAACTATGGAAGATAATATGAGCTGGCACTGGCAATCTATTACTCACAATGAATGTTACAGGAACATAATATGTCACCACTATTTCCGATTTCACACTCCCATACCCCAACGTACTGGATATGCAGCACTTGTCTGCTCTCCCACAATCCTATCCCTTGCAGGTATTTAACTACGAGGGTAGCAGGTATAGGAGCTGCTATGGGGCCCAACAATTTAGGGGGCCATATCCACTCAGGTATAAGGTGTAGTTAGTGACACGGAAAAATGTAATAGTACCACAATTTAAAGGGATTCTGTCACCACCATTTTCCATATTAAGTTATTTATACCACTGGATTTATCTCATCATAAGGATCTCCAAATGGTTATTGTTATAGGGCCCAGATGAAGATTTGTGGTGTAAAAATCGTTTTTTATCAACTGTCAATCACTTACATTAAGGAGCCCAAGGGGAGTTGACCATCGTTGCTGGAGCCCGGGCTCGGCGATTCCGTTGGAGCCCCGGACCACCCAACAAATTAATATTCACTTCACTGAGTGAGTCAGTGAAGCTCCGGCGCGGCTGAAATCCCGCGCAGGCGCAGTACATCAGGTGAGGCCGCTGCACGCAGACCGCACGGGCGCAGGCCTCTTGATGTACTGCTATGGGGCCCTATACTTACTTATTACGCCTGCTTGTAAGGTTGTTTCCTTTGTTTTTGCCCAAGGAGAAAGCAAGCCTTACTAGGTTCCCAGCATTACGGATGTGGATGGTATCAACATGATGTAGGATTTCCAATTTCCATAGACCACATGGCAAAGGTATATGCCCCTACTGTGCCATATGGGTGTTCATACACATACATACACTAAGAGGCTTTGCTATCGTATAGGATATCCTATTACTTTATGATCAGATCCAACCTCAATAACCCTCCCAATCCTGAGAATGAAGAGAACTGAGTGCTGCTTTAGCAAGGCAGCTCTCCCAGCCAGCCAAAACTGAACAGGGCTGCACTGCGGTTCTCTGTGCAATGGGTGGCCGGAAACTGCAGTGGAGAGGGTAAGCAGCGGGGACGAGGCACTATAGACACTCTGCAGCCCCTTCATTCTGAGAATCTGGGAGGAGAAGTCCCACTGATTGTAAAGTAAAGGTAAAGTAAAGGCATATCTTAGAGATATGCCATCAGTAAGCATGATGAGAATACCCCTTTAAGAATTTTTTTTTATCTTGTACAATGCAAAACGTCCAAATGAAAACCACATTTTGGACACTCTATACTACTAGGTGCCAGCGATACACATGCCATAATAAGCTTAGTTCCAAACTTGCCAACTTCTGCGCTGGATGGTTGAAATGTCAACCAGACAAAACCCCAACACATTCTGCCAGGTTTGAAACTGTGGTGACATCTTATTGTATCTCGTCAACGTTTGTATGTACTAAGTCTTGTGGTAAATCTGGCTTATGCTTTGATCAATTAAGTCATATAAACATTGCTTAATAGTAACTCATATCATTCATAGTTAGGTGGAAAGAAAGGGGCTACATTGTGGACTAGGGATTATAAAGTAAGGGTGGTCATAAATCACTGCTGTATATCTTGACCATTATGATGAAGGAGCGACGATTTTATGATTATTTTTATTGTATTTTCTGATAAGCCATACATTCAGAATAACCCTTCACTGTCCATTGGTTAACTACTGGTACCAAAAGGTCTTGAATATCAAATACGTAGAGGCTATGTACAGTACATCTTTGGAGTAATTTTTTATGATTGCATTTAACTTATTTTTGGCTAAAAATCATATTTTCAATTGGCCTTTATTAAAACTATTGAGCTGTTCAGTCACAAAGGGTTAACAGTTTTTTCTAACTGTGTGCATGGTACTTTCACTTTCACTTTGTGCCGGTCATCTAATAACCCTTATCTGTAAACTACTAAAAGGTCATAGACACTTATTTAAGCCACATTCTTATCAGTAAGATAAGAACTGAGCTATAATGAGTGTTTATAATGTCAGAGAGCAGAGATAAGGAGCCTGTCAGCTCCCCAGATGACAAAAAGGCAAACAATCCACAGGCAACTAGTAGAGCATATCAGTTCTGTACAGAAAAAATGATACTATATTGTTAATAAAGACCAATGGGAAAATGATTTTTAGCTCAAAATAAGTATAATACAATAAAAAACAATTGCCCACAAAGATGTACATAGCCTTTAGATAATCTGTCATCATGAAAATGCAATGTAATCTGCAGTGCACACAGAGATATCTGTCAATCACTGATAGCACCCCCCCCCCATGACTCCTAAGCTCAGAAAGAGCTGAGATTTAAATGAATGCATGCTTTTCCCATAAAACTATATATCACTCTACTCAACTCTTCCTGCTCTATAAGTCTAGTTTCACACTGGCGTTTACTACCTCCAGCAGTCTGCTGGCGATGTCTGGATCTGGCACTGCCAGATGCTACCCAACACCCATTATGGTGAATAGGACTGGCGGGGATCCAGCCACAACCCTGCAACGATTCTCAGCATATATGCCGGGTTGCAGCCGGATCTCCTCAAGTGAATGGGGCCAGACGGCAATGCGGTAACTTTTGGCAATGCAGAGATCTGGTAGACTGTTCATTCCCAGGACAGCCTGCCAGATCTAAAAACGGCAGTGTGGAACAGGCCTAAAATTCTTAAGATTGCATTGCATTTTCATGCTGACAGGTTTGGTTCAAGACCATACACTCCTGTGCTGAGGTATCAGCTACTAAATTTTCACCTGTTGAAGGGCTTCTCTGTTCTTCCCTGCTCATGGTGGTTCAGTTACATTCTCCGGTTTACAGTTCTTAATGACATCCATTTTTTGAATGTTAGCAGTATAAGTATATTGATATTGATGGATATTGATTTGGAGACAAGTAATGTCACTATGGCAACACTTAAAGTGGAAAATCTTGGACAAGCCCTGATCTCGTCTGGTCCTCCTGCCGCTGCTTGTAAACAAACTGCAGTGGTGACGTGCTGGTATATGGCATGTGACTGCTGAAGCCAATCATTATCTTTAGTGATCTAACTGGCTGCAGAAGTGTCATTCTGTACATCTGCACATCACTGTGCATATTACAGTATTACCGGGCGTGGGGTGACTAGCAGGTGTATGACAAATTATTACTGCAGCCAATCGCTGTCCTCAGCTGTAGACTACTAAGGACGGTGGTTGGCTGCAGTGGTCACATGCTGTATGTTGGCACAAGCAGCGGCAAGAGGATTGGACCAGTGCAACAGAGAATGTCACTGGATGGACAGGTGAGTATAACATTATTTTTTATTTTGTTTTTAATTCTAGACTATTGCAGGACTTGTTTGAGATTTTTAATTATCTGGGACAACCCATTTAAACTACAAAGAACATTGAAGGAAGTGTTCTCATAAGTGCACACAAGCATGGCAGCCTGTCCTTACTGATAATGCTGTGAAGAAATAAAATATATGCCAAATACTTTGGATGTATATACTGAAGTACTCCTTCATGACTAGAGAATGCTTCTATAGGATGACCAAGTTCCATACTTTTCTTGGTGCAGGCTGTTTAAATGTCTGAGATTTCCATCATTCCAGAACTGTCTCGTTTCATACTCTGAAAGTATATCTGCTAAGAGCTTTGTCGCTGTATAAGGCAAGGAGCAGGGGGATAATAGGTGTGATGTCAACTGGCATTAAGCGTGCCGTTTAAGCACTTTATTTCTGTAGGCTATGAAAGTACCAGACCTGAATTACTGGCCATTTCAGCAATTCCATTAGTGTGGCAGTGTACCTGGTAACAGCTTGGTGCACGTCACTTCTGCGTGGAGAACATTTCCTAGACTTCCTAAAATAACTTCACAGAAACACTTGAAACTCTCCTTAACTTTTCTTCTCATTGCTAGTTCTAAGAAACAAAAGTATCAGCCATGTCTGTTCAATGTAGTCACCTTGGGTCATTTCTAAAATCCAACGTTGTTCTTTTACCTTGTATTCTGTAATGTATAAAGAGGTGTCATATACACCATTCAGACATAAGACTAAAACCACTGAATAACATTGATTATCTTGAAACCCCCAAATGAACAGACCAGACCAGAAAACAGGAGAGTCTGAGAGAGCAGGCTCAACTTCATGTTGTACTTGAAATTGGCTTTTTGAGAACCCAAAGCTTTCTTCATACCTGGGGAAGAAAGGCAGATTAGTCAATACCAATCCCCACTGCACTCACAGGGGCTGCAGGTTCTTCCACTCCCATCCTAAAAGGAGGTCGTCTTTTTTATCCTATTCAGATCCAGCTGAAAAGGAAGGCTAAAGAACACTTTTGGTCTGGATCTGGGCGGAAGTGCCTGCAAACCCTGTGAGTGCTGCAGAGATGGGCAGCATGGGCAGAGCAGCAGTGGGTAAGTATTGACTAATCTGTCTAGGGACGAAGAAAACATTGGTTTCCCAAAAAGCCTGGGGAACTCCTTTAACTTTCTAACACATCAGAGGTTCACATAAGCTTGATGGTTTTTTTTCTTCTGACAGAGGTACAAGCGCTTGTGAAATGAATTAATTGCAATAGTGTATCTTTGGTTTCTTCCCTTAGCCTAGTCTAGACTAGACTTTCCCTGCTTGTCTAATGGACTTAGCGTTTCTCTGCTCCTCATATCAGAGATGATTCAGCATTGTTATGTTATAGGAAATGCAAATATTTCCCAAAACAGACGGGTCAGAAGAAGTGACAAATTCTATTTTTTTTTTTTACAAAAGTCTCTCTTCCATTAAAAAAAAAAAAAAAAAAACTGCTCCAAATTTAAGGTCATTTTCACTTCATTCATAAACTGGCTGGTGGGTTCCTTCACCAACTGCTTGACATGCAGAGTGTTAACATCTGCTTCCTAGCCACTAAGAGTCAAAGTAGGCAGCAAGGCCTAGAATTGAGACATGCATTTTAACCACTGTAAGGTCTATAACTGTTTGTCAATTTGGTTGCCCTCTTACAGACATGTTCGACAATCTGAACTGACACATCAGCATAGGTGGCGACTACCTTTTAATGAATGTCCTTTAGCTATTGAATTCTTAACACCCTTCCATTTGTCTGTACCCCTCTTCCGACTTTGTCTGTTGATACCACTCCTGACATGTTCTGCACATGCTGCAAACTTCAGCAAATAAGGAATTGTCTGCTTTTTAATAATTGAGGCCACAATTCTATTTTTAAGATCCCGCTTTGCGTTTTTCACTCTCAATAGCTTTTTTAAAGACATGGATGTCATGCTTTTTTCTTTACTTCACTGGCAACCAATGTCACACATTTTCTTCAAATAACTCATCCTTAGGTCATCTCTTTTAAGCCCTGCTGTGTGCTATAAGCCCAGCCATCTTGCTGTTCAATATATGCAGACAGTCTTTCCTTGCTCATACTTTAGATGTTTCCTTCAAGTACGCCAGTCTTCAATGTGTAATAAATCACATTGTGTCTATGACTTGAAGTATTATATTTCTGTGTATTACTTCTAATTAGTTATAATTCCCCCAAATCCTTTTTCCCTTGCTATCCCATTTATGCTCCATATTTTTATAATCTTCAGATCACATCTACCGTATATCTTCAACTGGGATTCAGACCTCCTCCCCTTGTTACAATAAGAGCTATACAATATGATTTCAATTATTCTTGTCAATCATGATGAGTTTAGAAAAGTAAGGTTTTTGCCTTTTTCAGTCATCACATGACCAGTAACTTTCCTTTATTAATAATTAGTGATGAGCGAATCGAAGCGGCAATATTCGTGATTCGCGCGAATATTGCCCGCTTCGGCTCGGCATCCCGAGGCAGCGCGGATTCGTGATTATTCGTGCGTCACTGCAAGTTTGAAATGCCCGTTTTTTTCAGCCAATCAGCATCAAAGGGAAGCCTGTGGGAACGCCTGCTGTGATGTAACAGCCCCTATACCTCCCCAGCAGTGATTGGCTGGCAGTGACATGTGACCTAAATTTACATAAGGTAGGGACCTGCACAGTGTCGGACTGGCCCACGAGACGCCGACCTGAGGTTTGATGGGGGCACGAGACGCTGACCTGAGGTCTGATGGGGGCACGAGACGCCGACCTGAGGTCTGATGGGGGCACGAGACGCCGACCTGAGGTCTGATGGGGCACGAGACCCGACCTGGTCTGATGGGGGGGGCCCTGAGGTCTGATGGGGCACGAGACGCCGACCTGAGGTCTGATGGGGGCACAAGACGCCGACCTGAGGTCTGATGGGGGCACGAGACGCCGACCTGAGGTCTGATGGGGGCACGAGACGCCGACCTGAGGTCTGATGGGGGCACGAGACGCCGATCCCTGTACTGTGACATCACTGTGTTTATTATCTCTGTACTGTGACATCACTGTGTTTATTATCCCTGTACAGTGAAATCACTGTGTTTATTATCCCTGTACTGTGACATTACAGTATTTATTATCCCTGTACAGTGACATCACTGTGTTTATTATCCCTGTACAGTGACATCGCTGTGTGTATTATCCCAGAGCAGAAAGAGGTAAGTGGTCTGTGTCCGTGTGTTTGTTTTCTATTTTTCAGGGTCGTGAATGCAGAGGACTACGTCGGATTCGGTGGACTACGTCGGACCAGCTTTTTTTTTTTTTTTTTTTTTTTAATAAAATGGTCAAACGGGTCTGGGGGAGTGTTTATTTCAATAAAAT
Source organism: Rhinella marina (assembly GCA_900303285.1). Classification (NCBI taxonomy): domain Eukaryota; kingdom Metazoa; phylum Chordata; class Amphibia; order Anura; family Bufonidae; genus Rhinella; species Rhinella marina. The sequence goes on from ONZH01021714.1 coordinate 110,935, forward strand.
GTTTTATACTTGTGTGTGTGTATTTTACAATACTACAGTTTTAGTAATTATGGCTATCTACAGACGGCCCTGATTACTAATACTGGGCTTAGTGCTTGCCGGTATGGCAGGCTAGCACTAACCCCAACATCTATTACCTCGGCACCCACCGCCACCAGGGGTGCCGGGAAGAGCCGGGTACCCGCAGGACCGGACCTTCTAAATTGAGGGTCTGGCTCTGGGGCGGCTGCAGGCTGGTACCATTAGGCTGGGAAGGGCCAATAACCGTGTCCCTTCCCACCCTGGTAGTGCCAGGCTGCTGCTGCTGGTTGTATCTGGCTGGCGAAGGAAAAAAGGGGGGGACCCCACGCCATTTTTTTAAAATTATTTAATTATTTTTGTAAAAAAATGGCATGGGGTCCCCCCCTTTTTTCCTTCGCCAGCCAGATACAACCAGCAGCAGCAGCCTGGCACTACCAGGGTCGGAAGGGACACGTTTATTGGCCCTTCCCAGCCTAATGGTACCAGCCTGCAGCCGCCCCAGAGCCAGACCCTCAATTTAGAAGGTCCGGTCCTGCGGGTACCCGGCTCTTCCCGGCACCCCTGGTGGCGGTGGGTGCCGAGGTAATAATGTTGGGGTTAGTGCTGGCCTGCCATACCGGCAAACACTAAGCCCAGTATTAGTAATCAGGGCCGTCTGTAGATAGCCATAATTACTAAAACTATAGTATTGTTAAAAAAAATACACACACACACAAGTATAAAACATTTTATTGAAATAAACACTCCCCCAGACTGTTTGACCAGTTTATTAAAAAAAAAAAAAAAAAGCTGGTCCGACGTAGTCCACCGAATCCGATGTAGTCCTCTGCATTCACGACCCTAAAAAATAGAAACAAAACACACAAACACAGACCACTTACCTCTTCCTGCACTGGGATAATACACACAGCGATGTCACTGTACAGGGATAATAAACACAGTGATGTCACCGTACAGGGATAATAAACACAGTGATGTCACAGTACAGAGATAATAAACACAGTGATGTCACAGTACAGGGATAATAAACACAGTGATGTCACAGTACTGGGATAATACACACAGTGATGTCACTGTACAGGGATAATACACACAGTGATGTCACTGTACAGGGATAATACACACAGTGATGTCACTGTACAGGGATAATAAACACAGTGATGTCACCGTACAGGGATAATAAACACAGTGATGTCACAGTACAGAGATAATAAACACAGTGATGTCACAGTACAGGGATAATAAACACAGTGATGTCACAGTACTGGGATAATGCACACAGTGATGTCACTGTACAGGGATAATACATACAGTGATGTCACTGTACAGGGATAATAAACACAGTGATGTCACTGTACAGGGATAATAAACCTCAGATCAACACATTGTGTCCCCATCAGACCTCAAATCAGCGTCTTGTTCCCCCATCAGACCTCAGGTCAGCATCTTGTGCCCCCATCAGACCTCAGATCAGCGTCTTGTGCCCCCATCAGACCTCAGATCAACACAATGTGCCCCCATCAGAGCTCAGGTCAGCGTCTTGTGCCTCCATCAGACCTCAGGTCAGCGTCTTGTGCCCCCATCAGACCTCAGGTCAGCGTCTTGTGCCCCCATCAGACCTCAGGTCAGCGTCTTGTGCCCCCATCAGACCTCAGGTCAGCGTCTTGTGCCCCCATCAGACCTCAGATCAACACAATGTGCCCCCATCAGACCTCAGGTCAGCATCTTGTTCCCCATCAGACCTCAGGTCAGCGTCTTGTGCCCCCATCAGACCTCAGGTCAGCGTCTTGTGCCTCCATCAGACCTCAGGTCAGCGTCTTGTGCCCCCATCAGACCTCAGGTCAGCGTCTTGTGCCCCCATCAGACCTCAGGTCAGCGTCTTGTGCCCCCATCAGACCTCAGATCAGCGTCTTGTGCCCCTATCAGACCTCAGATCAACACAATGTGCCCCCATCAGACCTCAGGTCAGCGTCTTGTGGCCCCCCTCAGACCTCAAATCAACACAATGTGCCCCCATGTGCCCCCATCAGACCTCAGGTCAGCGTCTTGTGCCCCCCTCAGACCAGCGTCTTGTGGCCCCCCTCAGACCTCAGATCAGCCCACCCAGCCACTTTAAAAAAAGCATACTTACCTGTTCTGGCCGCCGCTGTCCTCAGGCTCCCCGCTCCACTGTGGGGAAGGACCTTTTCCGCTCCAGCATAACTGTGCCCCAGTGCACAAAGCAAGGTCCATATAGACATGGTTGGGTATGTTTGGTATGGAAGAATGTGACTGACTGCACAGAGCTCTGAACTCAACCCTACTGGACACCTTTGAGATGAACTAGAACGGAGACTGTGTGATAGGCCATCTCGTCCAACATTGTCTGACCTCATAAATGCCATTCTGGATGAATGGGCAAAAATTCCTATAGACACACTCCAAAATTTTGAAGAAAGCCTTCAAAGAAAAGTGAAATCTGCTTTAATTACACGGGGGGGGGGGGGGATCATCTCCATATTAATGACTATGGATTTAGAATGGGATGTCATTAAAGCTCCTGTACTGTAGGTGTAATGTGTAGGTGTCCCAATACTTTTTTCCAGAAACAGTATATATGTATTGTGACTGTCCCCCAGAGGTCCTTTATTTTAGAGCATTGTAAAGCTCTGTTCACGTGACATTGATAGCCTCTGTTTGACATATATGCTGGGGAAAGATCCTAACAGATGCCTCTCATGGATTCCATGTTGGATACCATACAGTGGCATCTATAACAGGGTCCCATTTTAAGAAAAATGTATATCATGCGGCAGATGTTTGTTTTTAATGGATATCACTGTATGAATTAGAGTGGTTTAGTTTCTTTTTTGCACAGTGGAGACCAAAAATATACTCTTTTATGTTCTGACGGCCTAATGGAGCATTTAAATATGCTTAGCATGTACACAAACGTGATGTGAACATAGCCTAAATATTAATAACATAACATGAGCATTAGTGGTGAATATAATAAGTTAATATCAGTGTCTAGGACTTCAAGCTGATAAACTTTACACACCATAGTCATTTTACAAACAGCATATATGGTTCCTATTAAATTCTTCTTTCGGATATATGTTCAGCTGCTTAAAATGTAAATATATATCTGCTAAGCGGCTCTTGGACTATTTGTACAAAACTAGGAAGAATGCAGTTTGATATTGGATATTGACTGTAGTATTTAAGCACAGACGTATATAAAATGCTTTCAAGAGATTAAAAATCAAAATCCAGGCCTGTTTACTATACGACCACGTACGTTAAAAAGCTATTATGGGAAGAGGAGTTAAGAAAATTTGATTTTATCGAGAAGTGTGTTTATCTAACAATAGCTTCACTTGTAAAGTAAAATTCATAGTCTTCATAATACGCAATGACAGAAGCCATCATTTTCAGTCTAGCAGCTATTAACAGCCATTTAGGAGTTTTCATCATTGGATCTTCAATCAAAATATGTGGTTTTCTAAACTGAAATGGACAGCGTGCTACAAGCAAAAATTATCCAGTGCGCGAAAGTGTAGTAAAAATGATTAATGTACAACAAGCAGTTTAATATGAGCTGTAATCTCACTGGCAGGAAATATACTACGCCGATGTCAAGAGGCAAAAACACACCAGCATCATGGAGTATGACAACAACTAATAGTACTAATAAATATCACAGTACCCAAATAATTCTTACTATACCAATATGTCAAAAAATAGATTAGCTACTCTCATTGAAAAGGCATCACAAACAATTAACATCAAGTATGTTTTTATAAATCAATCAGTTCAAAATTATGGAAATTTATTTCCAAAGATCATAACAGGCTGAGGACTTGATTTAATTTTTTCTCCATTGGAATTAAAGACTGTAAATGAAAATAAAATTCACAGCAATAAAGCACAATCATGGGAATACTGGTTTGTCTGGGACAAACTGACACCTGTATGTTCAATAGTTCCAACAAAATTTCACTTAACATCTTCATCTCCTCTTATCCTATTCTGTCTGAAACTGAAATCAAGATATATAAAAGTTTGAGAAACGTGAGTCACAGGAAATCAGCTATTCAGACTCATGTTTGGCTATAAGGCAATTGGCTCCAGAAGGAACCTTCACCTACTTGTCTGTCTGCAAGGAGACCAGAAATGTTAAGCTCCACTCACTCTACTAAACTTATCCCCTTAGTCAGAGTGAACTGGTCAACCAAAGTATCCTCCGGTGGGCCCAAGCTCTGACTGCAGGCTGACAATCACTTTGGGCAAATTTTTCAACTGTTTACTTTCACTATTAATTTCAAGGTGTAGAATTTCTTTAAACTATCGCATATACAGAGCTGTGTTAGTAGATGGATAATCAGGAATTCCTCCTTATTTGTAATTCCCATACACTCCCTACTGAAAAGATTTGATGGGCGGGGAATGCCAGGTGATGTTACACTAACAATTACATCTCGGGGGAGAAAAACACCAGTTGATGTTGAACCAACAATTACATGTCGGTATGTTTTTGAGCTCTAGATAATCATGCATTCTAGGTCAGTCATAAACACACAAGGCTCATGGGATACGTTGGTCACTGAGATCGTCAATCTGCTGTGAACTACTAGACACCCTCACCTTTTGGGTTAAAGTGCTATGTCATCTAACTAGTTCAGAGCACCACCTTCTCATGTCTACAGTCAACATTCACCTCATTTACAACATCTACTATTGCTCAACGCGTTTCAGTACTCGTAATAGCATTGAGATTTTATCAGGAGCTTGTAGTGAAACCTGCCCAATCTGTAGTCAGTAACTGCAGTAAATTTTACATGATTTGGCCACAATCTAATGCATATAGGTTGTGATAAACCTGCCGCAGACCTGCGGATGTGATGCAGTGACAACTCCCAGCCAAGAAATTAAATGCTAGGAACACCTTCGGGCAATTTTTTTTAGGATTACATTTTACTAATTTTGGGCTGAAACCTTTTTTTTTTCAATTGATCTTTATTAAAAATTTTCAGCAGTTTTAGTTACACATGCGGTTGAAAGTCAATCTATTGGCAGTCTGTCCGTCCTAAGTTCTGTCAGCCGACAGCTTATGTGAAGCCTTGTTTCTGATCTCCTGACCTCATAAACATCACCTGACCTCATAAACACTCATTATGGATAAACCAAGCTCAGATTATTAAGAATATGGGTTAAATGAGTGTTTTTGATATCCAGAGATCAGAGATAAGGCTTCACATGAGCTGACAGAACTCAGAAGGGACAGGCTGCAAATAGACTGATTTTTAACCCCATGCATTACAAAAACTGCTGAAAAGTTTAATAAAGACCAAATCAAAAAATTATTTTAGCCCAAAATGAGTAAAATGCACTCATTAAAAATTGGCCTAAAGTTGTCCATAGCGTTTAACCTTAAAATGGTTACAGTCCTTCATAAAAAACAAACATGCATCTTGGTTCACAGATGGAATCGATATTCACTGAAATTGCCCTATTTCCCCTGAATATAAAATATGTCAACTGTGCCTTGTAAAAATAAGGAGTTTTATATACTTATATTACTTATATAAGTTATAGACTCAAGGCTGAATTCTCATAAATATACATCTTTGATTTCTACTCAATGAGTAGAAGAAAACTAACGTGGGCCAACGTGGTACAGGCTGACCCTGTTCTAAAAGGATAATTTAGACAAACTATATTTCCTTCCGAGTTTATAATGGTCAGCACCCTGACTGAAGAATGACCCACCATAGCCCATGAGTCAATTCACATGAGCCAATTTCCTCAAGGACCATTGGTCTGTGCTGAGAAAATTGAACTCTGTACCTCCCTTCTCAGATTTGCCAAAAAAAAACATTAACTCAAGTGAATGGGTTTGCGAGAAAAACAGACGGCACCTAAATGGCGGTCCGCTTAAAAAGCTCTGCCTGGCAGCCATTTTATAGAAAGCCATTACACTGTTTTGATTGACGACGTTCAGTTTTTTGACTGTTTTTTAAATGTTTATTGGTAATGTTCCCAGTAGGTCCACAAGTGGTGGGGGCAGATTCTCCCATGTGCCCACTCTAAAAATGCAGCCCTGGTTTTCAACTTAGTACAAACAGCATACAGACTAGTAGACACCAGGTCATAACTGTATATGTATGTAGGTCGTAAATTAATGAGTAATTAGTTTTAAGAACCCTGGAAAATACTACATGCTCCCTGGCACTCTGAAAACTGTGAAAGAGCCAGAATGCCGTATGGATCAGGGTTGTATTTTCAAATCATTTCATCTGGCTGTCATGCATCCAAGAATAGGAAAAAATTAATGTGGAAAGATATTTATGAGAACAAAACAAATATTAATGAGTCCTGAGGGTGCAGAGCCGGCAGTTTAGTATATGCACAATTACTCTGCCCGTGGAAAATATATTCGTTGCTTTAATTGTGATTATTAAACATTACCAACAAGCCATGCTTTATTGTTACTCATTAGTCACATTACATGCAATTCTCTTTCCTCCTGTTAGAAGTCCCTGGATAGCCATCATCTTGTGTAAAATTTTTATTATGATATTAGCACAGACATCGACCTGATCAATGTAAACGGTCAATAGAGATTCCAACTGAGGGGCTGAATCCCGTGGATATTAGGACACAGTTCACCAAATTTAAGCGTAGTATTAGTGGTGGCAATAAGAGAAAGGTTGGGTGCAAACAATAAATCTAGCAGCACTGGCAAATTCTTTCCTTCTCAGAACAGTATACAAGAGTTTATTTCTGCTGAGCATGGGGCACTGGAAAAGGAATTTGGTGGCTTCGTAATGGGGTCTTTGCTATAGGACTTGTTAACGGTAAGTGAATCGATTCATACATCAAATAGCTGCAAGGGCTGTCCCTGCTGCTGGAGAAGTCCCCTCCTCCCCCGCCTTTTGATTGACAGGGACGGACATCTCGTCCAGCCCTGACAATCAAGCACCTGTGCTGCTGCCCTGAGTAGCATTGCAAGTGCAGAGGCTCTGCCTCCGATATCAGAGCACCGACTGTGATGCTTAGTAGGTTGTTACATTATAAAGTGTTAGTTTGGTTTATAATAGTAGTGTAATGCTATACAATGTAATTTACCTTTGAATACAATAAGCATATTTTGGTATACTTTGTTCAACACAGTACAATGTCTGTGAGGACAGTGATTGGCTGCAACAGTCACATGACCAAACTACTTCTGGTCTGGCATAGAGAAACATCTCAGAATCAGGGTAGAGTTTTGAAGAGTGGAACTTTGGCTGGGGGTTTCCTTCTCTTCAAACAGCTCATCAGCGTGGAGTGCTGGAAGTCAGACCCCCGACAATCTATTAATGATGACTTATTTGGAGAATAGGTCATTAGTATGAGAAAACCAGACAACCCCTTTAAGGACTGCCATCACACAAATAAAAAAAAAAAATATATATATATATATATCTTTTAGGCTCTATGCATTTGGACAGCCTAACTTCTGTTGATTGATGTCTATAGAATCAACAATTTCTAATCTATGAGGCTCATTTATTAAGAACAACGTTTTCCACAACGGTCCTAAGTCCTTCTGCGCTGCTGGAGAAAGTGCCAAAGTTATGTGGAGGCACAGGCCTCTACATAACTTTGGCACTTCTCCCAGTAGGCCATATGACAGACTTAAATCTATACCAACTCCCTTGCTGGCATAGATTTAAGCAATTTTCCTCTGCCAAAAACGGACATAGAAAATGATGAATGAGACTCCCTCTTCCCTGTCTACTCCACACTCCCTTTTCTTAACATGTTGGAGTGGGGAAAAGTCACAGATTTTGATGCAAAATGACACGCGACAAAATCTGCGACTGATATACACCGCAAAAGTGTTGTATATAAGGTTATAAATGAGTCCCTATCATTCTATAAGGCCGTATACTGTGGTCTGCAAATCACGGACTGCATCCATATTTTGTGGATCTATGCGTCGTCCCCATTTTGATGGAGTCAGATGCTTAACCCAAGCATCATTTCTGTAATGGCTTGAGTGAGGCGTAATGCATTCCTAATGGTAGACTTACATCAATACGGTTGCAGTGTGAGTCTATAGCACAGATGGCCAATCTCTCAGGTGTACTTGAAATAATTTAACCAAAGTTCCCCGTGGATAACAAGTGGAGTGCTGGAGTGTTCAAGTCTTAATACAGTATTTCCATTTTGCGGTTAAAAAAGTTTATTTACCAAAGGGAATGCAATGAAAATGGATTAATAACAAGAATGCAAATTTCAAGCTAAACCCGTTTTACCCTTCTATCTAACAATGATCCTCATACTCAATGTCACTGCCGCAGTCTACCACTGCTATTACAACCTATTACTTTCGAACTTTTGGAAAACATATGTAAATGAAGACTAGATTGCTAAGCAGAAGAAAAACTCCAGTAATTGAAGTTCTTTGGAGGGTGTGCAAAAAGCTCTTTCGTGATCAGGATTTTTTATTTTTTTAGGAGTTGCATAAAAGCTGCACATTTAACACTCTTTGACAATTATCTTGCAGTTCTTAGTTAAATGAGTATCACTTTGTTTCTCAGCTGTGATTGTGGAAGGAAAAAATAAGAGTTCTCAGTTTTCCAGTTCCTACATGCATCTTAAGAAGATATATTTTTCTATAGAAGGAGCTCTAGACCTCAGTATGAATTGAGATGGGACAGTATTGGTCTATGACTGCTTACTCAACCTTAACAGGCCTTTAAGAAGGTCAGAAAATTAAGGTGGTTTCTATGACTCAGATATTGAAGACTTAACCTTAGGACAAGTCATCATGTTGTGCGGAGCCACTGGTGCTGGAAACTATAGAGTGTATAGAGTTGGAATCAGAAGGCTAGTGTATTGGCTATGTTGGGGAACTGTAGATTAAAGGGTATTCTTATCTCGGACAATCGGGGCAAATCACTAGGATTTATTCTGTCTGAAGTTGCCTGACATTGTCTGATAGCTGCGGTTTCCCCACCTATATCGAGAATGGACTCCTGAAAGTAGTGGAGGGAGCACTGTGCATGCGCAGCCACCCTCGATTCAATTTCTAGGAGGCCGTGGAAAATCTCAGTGGCTATTTCTGTCGGGCACATAGAAGTGAATGGGAGCAGTGACCGGTCATGTGTGGTGCTCTCTCATTTACTTTTATATGGCGAGAGCACTTGGTGGTGGCCGGACAGGAGTCCTCCAGCCACCACTTTGCGGGGCTCCATTGCACCTATAAGACATTGTCTGAGATGAGACAACCCCTTTAAGCAAATGGGAGCTGTGCTGTAGTATACTGGTGCTAGATACTAAACAGTGTATAACGCATTTCATATGATGTATAGTTTCGGATGCCAGCAGCTGGCTGAAATAGCTGATCAGTGGGAGTTTGAGGTGTTGGCCCCCCACCAAGCTGATATCGATGACCTATCCTCAGGACACATCATCAATATCAGCTCAGTGAGGGTCTGATACCCATGACCACCAATCAACTGTTTTGGGGAGCCACTGAAGTCGGAAACTATATGGTGTATGGAGTTGAAAACAGAAGGCTAGTATAGTGGCTGTGTTGTGGTACTGCAGCTCAGCTCATTCAAGGAAAAGGGAGCTGTATTGCAGTACACCAATGTCGGAAAGCACACTGTACAGGGCCTTCTTGTAGACTGTATAGTTTACAATTCTAGCAGCTGGCCGTAATAGGTGATCCAAGGGAGTGGGTGGTGGTGGACACCCACCGATTTGACACTGATTGCCTATCCTGAGGATAGGTCATCAATGTCCTGGAAAACCCCTAAAAGGGTGTGGGCTAATACTATTACAAAGTTGCCCCACTCAATGATGATGCAGTTATCACTTGAACAATGCATTGGTTCTATCTCATGTGTCACAATTCTCATGAGCTCCCAATTCTAAAAGTCGTCCCAATGCCCACTGATTGCTAGAAGAAGAGAGCCCTCAGTCATGCCCAGGGAAGTCAGGGAAGTGAGTGGTGTAAATGATGTTTGGTTGCCAGCTTAGTTGTCATGATCACCACAAAACTGACTTAGTGGGAACTGATAAATGTCATAACTTAGAAAACTATGGCTTTGCAAGTAGGGTTGAACGAATCGAGCTCTGGATAATAGATCCAAAGTTGATTTGTTAAAAAACTTTGTAATGCTATTTCCGTGTACAGCATCAAAATGTATGTGTGCCGTGTAGGACAACTTTGTCTTGGCCAAAGTTGCGTGAGACTTCGGTAAATGACTTTGGTATTCCTGTATGGAAACAGCATAACAATCAAATATTTTTACCGAATCAACCTCAGATCTATGATACAAAGCTTGATTCGCTCAACCCTATTTGCAAGGATAAATAATATATTTTGTTAATCAATGGATGAGATTAAAGAGACTAACTGGGCATTTGATATTGATGGCCTATGCCCAGGATAGGTCATCAATATCATATCGGTGGGAGTCCGACTTGCAGAACCCCTGCCGATCAGCTGTTCGAAGAGGCCATGGTGTTTTTTTGCGCTTAGTCCTCTTCCTAGACCAGTGACGTTACCATACAATGGTCACATGTCATAGGTGCAGCTCAGTCACATTCAAGTGAATGATGCTGAGCTGCAATACCAAGCACAGCCACTATACAATATCTGGCGCTGTGCTTGGTAAGTGAGCACAGTGACCTCTTCATACAGCAGATCGGCATGGTGATGGGATTCAGACCCCCACCAATCTGATATTGATTACCTATAGGCCATGTCAAATTCCTGAATAACCTCTTTAATCAATGACCACTCTATCATCAGTTCAGGAAGCACCAGGACAACTGAGGCAGCTCTAATTATCATTGTTGTGTGAAGTGTGGAAAAGTAAATCCTACTATTTCACAAAGAGGTGACCTGGCACGGTCTTTGTGATCTACTGCATGTGGATAGTATAATATGCAATTACAAAGATGGAAAAAAAATTACAAGATAATAGACTCATAGAAGAAATCAGTTCAAATTCTCTCCGCTCCTTCTTCTAAATATCCTGGGCGGTTTGAATAAATGAGAACTTCTGAAGTGAATGACTAAACCTTGTTCTATATTGCAGATTAATGCTAAACAAATATACTTTAAATGATATAATCATGGCTTTATTAATATCTGAACAAATGAGATATGAACAAATAGAAATGGATCAGAGGTCTGCTCTAGCATAAATTAATACTAAGAGGGCAATTCTACCTCCATAATCATGCTAATACGATTATTTTACTGAAGTCATCTCAAAATAATGGTCTAAGTTCAATTACCGCAAGTAATGAAACTTTTTTCAACTGTCTAACGCAGTGCTAAACTTTTTTCTAACTACTAAAGTGCAAAAATTTTACCATGCCATATGGTACATGTCGCTGTGAGTTTTCATCTACCTTTTGCAGACACACGATTACAGGTGGGGTGCTGTGTACAAGTATAACTGCAATGGGAATTGCTAAGCAGATTTTTGTAACCTCAGGGCAGTGCAGCAAAGAGCCATGACATTGCATGCACAGTGGTCCCTCAAGTTACAATATTAATTGGTTCCAGGACTACCACTGTATGTTGAAACCATTGTAAGTTGAGTAATTGGTTCCAAAACCCTATAATGTCATCCAATATAAGAGAAAATGAAGATTTATGAAAAAGAAACACATAACTAAGATAGATAAAGCAAGCCCTTACATATAGCAGTCAGCAATAGCTGCTAACTAGTAAGTAATTCAGCTATTTTACCAGAGATGTGGCCTTGATTGGTTGGATCTGAGTCTGAGACATTGTATGTTGAGTCTAGTTTCAACTTACGATGGCCCAGAAAAGACCATCGTATGTTGAAAATATTGTATCCTGAGGTCATTGTATCTTGAGGGATCACTGTATTATAAGAGGGGTAGACAGGGTGCCTTTAAAGGGGTTGTCCGAGATGAGAAAAACGTGGCTGCTTTCTTCCAGAAACTGTGCAACACCTGCTGTTGCGTCTGGTATTGCTGTCCAGTCCCACTGAAGTGAATTGAGCTGAGCAGAAATACCACACATAACCTGCTCACAGGTGTGGTGCTGTTTTTGGGGACATATCACTGTGCCTCTTGGGGACACATCAGTGCTGCTGAGACCAGTCATTCACTGCAGTTTCCATGCAAGAAGTGTACCTGCAGATACCGAAAGTCTGGTTGAAGACAGACTGGAAGCCAGAGTCTGAACTGACTGGCAGGGAGCAGGTATGTATAGATGGAGAAGGAGGTGGGGGACTTTAAAAACCACCATCAACAACCAGACTGGGACCTCAAAACCTGTTCCAAGTTGCACGTCCAAACCATTAGGGACACACGTTACCATGCCACTTTTGGCTTGAAGTGAACCTGTCACCACCAAATGGCCTAATATAAAATAGCTAATACATAACAAAAAAACAGGGGAGTAGATATAGAGGAAACAGGAGAAGCAACCGCTTTGGGTCCTAAAACTCACAAGGGGCCCCTTCAAGAGGAGGACTAAAAGATTTTGTCAGGACACCCTCAACAGTATTATATAATGACATTATATAAAGTGACACTGTAGGAATTTGACAGAATGGCTGCCTGGCCTCTTCCGAGAGCTCGATCTTGGTAATGGGGTTGCTTGGGGAAGGGGGGCCTTCAAAAATTTGCTGTGGGGCCCAATCAGTTCTAGTTATGTCACTGCAAAAAACATTACTTTTCTTTGTTAATTAGTACTGCATAAGTAAGAGTAGTTTCACATGGAGTTTTTTGGGACAAAGATTTGAGGCAGATTTTTCTGCAGGTTTTTCATCCAAAGCCAGTAGTGGATTCAAAGAGGAATTGGAAATATAAAGGAACCACATCTGGTGTTGGCTACAGAACCTGCTGGAAAATCTGCTTCAAAACCGCATCCAAAAAATTTCACATTAACCTACCCTAAATGATATTGAAGCAAAAGTACAAAATCATTCAAAATGTAAACTGCAAAATATCAAAGTTATCATCAGGAGAAATGTAATCTAAAGTAGAACTGTATAAAAAACTGAAACAAGGTCACGTGCCAAGAGAACATGTTCCAAATCCTTCTCCCATCAACAGCTTTTTAAGGACAGGAATCCAAATGTAAAAATGAACAAGGACCACAGAGTACGGATCACTATAGAAACAATGGATATGCTGTAACTGAATTTTTATCGATACAATTCTCAGTTCTCGGTTCTACCTGCTAAATGGATTGTTAATGATTTCATATATTATGTAGCTGAAGTGGTATGGACATCTTCATTGTTAATGCGGATTATTGATTGCACGCTAAGCATTCAGCACAGGCACCAAAATGTAAAATATTCTGTATTACGATGAATCTCATACAGTCAAGATTAATTTCAAAGAATGACATTATTATTACCATCCATATGCTAATGTGTCATAATTATAAAATTATTATTAGAAACATCCCAGAGGGACAGAATGATAATATACACTGGAGGCTTATGGGGGATTTCTTGCTCCCCATCAGATTCTCTCCAGACACTTTCTATAGACTACAGGAGCTATTAATGTCAGCCTGTTTCCAATTGTGAATGAAGTGCTAACAAAGGCTGCGTTGAATATGTTTCAAGTGTATCATAAAAGACTCTGTGAAAAGTCTATTTATCCAATATACGCATACACGCTTCAGTCCTCCCACGGTTTCTGCAGGGCATGCACAAAGAATAAGAAATATTAATTCCTCTTGACTTTGGTTGAAAACAGTAATGAGAGTTAAAGTGGTTGCCTGGTTTACAAAACCAATTTCAAACACTATAGTAAAGTGGAAAGCTGCTGCAAAGAGTATCTTTTATTCTGGAGGACACAATGTGTCCATGTATTACACCGGCATGTGTGATGCTTCTTAATTCCTCTGGTGGCACTGCAGGAGAATTGAATAATCACTGCAGAGTTCTCCCACAGATTATAGCTGATTGCTGGAGGTCTAAAAAGTAGTACTTTATGGTTCTGTGACCTTTCTAACTAAAATCTTCTCAATAGCTTCTGTTTATAACACTAAAGATCTGGATTCTGCTTACATTTCTTAAAACCGGGTACTTGCAGTAAGACTAGGCAGCAATTAGGAAGCCCACCAGGAAACAACTGAGGTAATTCTCTACTAACAATCAGTCCAAACAGATAGATAGCTATATTGGCTGAGTATTACAAATCTGTTACTGCAGTGCCATTGGGGTTATTGTAGATCCCCAGCCGTTTTCTGCTAAATTGATTTTTCTTTTAATCTACTAAACTATGACTTATTACAAAAAAATAAATAAAACCTGTAGTATATGTGATGTTGAATTTCAGCTAAACTTCATAGAAACTTTTTTTCAGTTAATTATGGTTTTCATTGAGCTCTTAAAATTGATGCTCGCTGCTATCTTAACCTGCTCACTTCATGAGGCTTAAAGGGGTTTTCCAGGATAATTGTGGTGTTTAACAGATATGCTCCTGTACCGTAGTTGCTTATATATCTTCCACACTCTTTTTCCATCATATGACTCGTTTCCATCATGTAAATAAATCACTCTGGTTTCTTTCCATCCTATATGCAGAACTTCCTGTTGTTGTATACAACCAAACCCATGATGCACTTCTCCTTTCTCTGCCACAACTTCAGCATTGCCCCTAACACCGCCCAGCTAGTTACATAGACATTCTCCTATCGCTGTCCCTAACAACACCCAGCTAATTTATAGCTCCTCCCACCAGCTAGTTACATAGACACTCTCCTATCATTGTACCCAACAACACCCAGCTAATTTATAGTTCCTCCCACCAGCTAGTTACATAGACACTCTCCTATCACTGTCCCTAACAACACCCAGCAAATTTAAAGCTCCTCCTACCAGCTAGTTACATAGACACTCCCATATCACTGCCCCTAACACCCAGCTAGTTTATAGCTTCTCCCACCAGCTAGTTACATAGACACTCCCCTATCACTGTCCCTAACAACACCCAGCTAGTTCATAGCTCCTCCCACCAGCTGGTTATGTAGACACTCCCCTATCACTGCCCCTAACATACAGCTAGTTTATAGCTCCTCCCACCAGCTAGTTACATAGACACTGCCCTAACACTGCCCTTGCAATGGACAGATCATCACAGGGAATAAGAAAAAACTGCATGGACATGTGACCAGAGCCAAGAACAGAAGATAAAAGAAATACATAAAACAATTACTCTAAAGAATGTTGATGTAAAACAAACCTGTTTATGCTGGCCATAAACATTAGATAAATATCAGACAAGACTGCTGATTTTGGCTGACCATATAACTCCAAACTCACCTCAATGACAGATTTCGAGGGTGATAAGGATTGGGCAATTACGTTATAAATGCTCTATTTTTTTTGTTCTCTGGAAGATGAGCAGCTACCAGATGAGTCTGGCAGTGGCTTTCTCCCAGTTCACAACACATCCATGCTCAGCCAAACCAAGTGGTCATGTGTATGGAGAAGTTTGAGGAGATAATGATTGGCCAATTAAGTGTTCAGCTAAGAGTCATCCACTGTGTATAACTATACTGTATCTACTAACTCCATACAGTACTTTTTCCTCTTATGGGAGATCAGATCTAAAACCTGAATTTTCACTGTATGAAGTGTTTTACAGGACAAATATAGAAGAAATATAAAATGCCATATGAAGATGACATCCAAAATGCCTTGACTATTAACTATTGTCAAATTTCTCAAAAGCAAACCATTATCTTGTAGAAACAGGTCTATCTAATTGCAACATGCTCTACAGCTTTGTATGCACACTCACCCACACAGGGAATCAATTCCGAGCTAAAACTCGGTTCAGATTTGTCAGCACCCTATATTATAATACTAGCAGAAGGACCCGGACCTCTACAGCACCCCACCTCCTTAACAGTGACCTCAACAGCCCACCACACCTGAACACTGACCCCGCCCCCTCTCCACAGTGCCCCATCTCCTTAAAATGGGACCTCCACAGCAGCCCCTTCCCTTAACTTTGACCTTCACAGCAGCCTGCCCCTTTAACAGTGAGTTCCACAGCACTTCACCCCCTTTGACAGTGACCTCAACAGGGGCCTACCCCCTTAACAGTGACCTCTACAGCACCCACCCCTTAACACTGACCATAGGTTACAGTCCCCTTAACTGACCTCCACCATTCCTGGCCCCCTTGACAGACACCTCCACAGCGACTGCCCCTTTAACAGTGACTGTCACAGTACCCCGCTCCCTTAACAGTGACCTCACAGTACCCCGCTGCTCCTTTAATAGTGGCCTCCACAGTCCCCTCCTCCCTTAACAGTGACCTCCACAGCATCCTCCCCTTTAACTGTGACCTCCACAGCAGCCTGCCCCTAGGGTGGCCAGAGGTCCTATTTTAGGCCGGACAGTTCGGCTTTCAAACTCCCTGTCCTCCGTCCGATGCAGGGCATGGATGGACACAGGGATGTCCTTTTGAACAGCTCACTCTCAGACATCAGCTCTGTGCTTGAGCATGAGCTGCAGGGAGAAAGTCAAGCTGCAGCTGACAGGGACCTGGGGGCGTGGTTTTTAAGTCCTTCTTTTGACGGTGGCCTGAACTACAGGTCGATGTCATGGTAATTTATGAGGAAACACAGGGGGTAGCAGTGGAAGAAAACATCTTTTATTACTACTAAACAGTAAATATGTGAAATTTACATTATATCAGGTAATGTTTGATGATGAATTAGTCTATAACATATATTTAAGGTAACCGGAATACCCCTTTAACAGTGTCATCCACAGCGCCCTGCCCCGTTAAAGCAGACCTACAGCAGTCAAGAAAAATAGCTGGGTTGTTATGGAAACTTGGTGTGAAACTGTGTGTGGAGACTAATGGCCTGTGGGCTTCTAATGGCTGATAAGGGACATGTGACCAGGCTTCTATTGGCTAATGCATTTTTTGGGAATATCTCAGGAATGGTACGTCCTAGAGAGCTGAGACCCGGTCTAAAACCTTCCCGGACACCTGATTTTATTATTGTAAATGCAACGGTGCAGATTCCTTTAGTGGACATACATACACACAGCTTTATATATTAGATTTTGCTTGCTAATAGGCCATCATGTTCACATTAAATCCTATATGGAATGGGGGAATTGTACAGTATTGGACTTGACATACATGAGCGAGTTCAATGCAAGAAATTCGCTGCGTAGTTCTCGTTCTCAACTCTGCTCCTCTGATAGGATTGCACAGCATTATGTCAGTGTAATTCAATAGATTACACGTCTCACAGAGACACAAAGCCTTATAAATGATTATAATGCTGTGCAATCTTGAGCAGAATTCAGAATGCGAACTCACACTGCCACACGCTGCAAGTTTCTCGCATTAAACTCGCTCAGGTGTGTCTGGCCTTAGGATAATGCAACTGTATGCTTGAGTAATCAATAGTACAAGAGACTACATGTACAGATGAGTTCAGAAGAAGTAATATCTACCATAGAACAGGCTGCATCTCCATGGTACAGACATTCTACATTCCTCCCACTCGTAGGAAGAAAGAAATATGACAATAAAATAATCGTCACTTTATAATACAGGGTGAAATGCTCATAAACAGCAAAGACAGAAAGATTATCCATGTATGTGATTATTCTGAAAGTGGCATAGAAGAGACCTTGAGCAGCAAATGGAGTAAGCCTTTAATGGAAAAGGATAATCGGGCAGATGTAGGTCAGACTTTTTCAACTATATTCTATAATGAAAATACATTGTAATCCCTATATGACATCTGTATTCACAGTCCACTTGCTGCAAAGCATTACAGTTACTGAAGTATTGACCTGTTTTTCACATACAGAACTCATCTTATTGATTGGCGAGTATACTGGATAATAGCTATAACATGACATTTACTGCTTGAAATAATTAACTTTTGCCTATTTTATAGCCAGAACTTTAGGGTTAATCTTCCCAGAGGTAGGCAACAGTGTAGGTTCTCCAAACAAGGCTGGATTTGCTTGATTAGAGTCTGTAGACACACGTTCTTCCAAGACCTAAACTCCTTTACATGCACTCATTTAAGAAAAAGAAAATCTGTAACAAAACATTCTGCAGACGCTAGTTCGTGGAGTTTACCAGTGTCTAGATATTGGTGACTAGTGTTGAGCGAATAAAAGTTCACAAAGTGGACTTCGATCCAAATTTCAGTAAAAAATTTGATTCACTGTGAAGCCGAATTTCCTCAAATTTTTCCTGAAATGGCAGCAAAAATAAAAAATCATACCTCATCCATTTGCGCGCAAAGAAGCCACCTCGGCCATCTTGCTTGAAGATCCTACATGAAATCTTGTGCGTGGTGACATCATACGTCTGGCTGACATGATGACATAATCTTGCAACGCGCAAGATTTCGTGCTGGTTCTTCAAGCAAGATGGCCATGATGGCCTTTTCGAGCTCAAATAGATGAGGTAAGTATGATTTCTTTTTTTTTGTTGTTGATCAACCCCTGAAAGGCCTTAATATTGATCTCAGAGGCCACAATCAGCGATGAATGCGGCATCTGAGGAGTGCAATGACAGGGAGCAGCGCAATTGCTGCTACCTGTCATTGCACTCGCTATTCACAAAGAAATACGCTTTGGGACAGAGTTATTCATCACAAAGCAAATTTTTTTGTAAAATTCAGCGAAGCAGACAAATCACATTTTTGAGAACTTAGCTTATCTCTATGGGTGACCTATCCTAAAGTCATCAATACAATACCATGGAAGCAGAAGACTCTTTCCATTGTGTGGTGGCTATTTCGGCTTATCCAATTCCCCAGCACACCAACTTTTTTGAAAAGCATCGGACCAGACACAAAACCCCAATAAAGTTGCAAAATTTTTCTCAAGCAGGACACGTGCGAGACTTTATAGCTCTTTACAGACAATTTTCTGGTATAAAGGGGTTGATATATCTCCCTATGTGTATGAAACCAGCCTAAAGGCCCATCCACATGGCGTCTTGTGCAACGTGGTGTCTGCCTCCCATTGTTTTTATAGCATTTAAAACCATGGTCACGTCAATAAAGGACATGCACGTTCTTGCCACTGAAATCAAAGGGTTAAGGTGTGTAAGTGGGCCCTAAAAATAAGATGAAAGTTCTCCATAGCTGCATGTGGTTTCTCTTTATCTTTTCTTATCATAGGTCAAACGCTACACACTCTATCCCTGTGTCAAAATACACTAATCTTTAAGCTGACAATTAAAAGATACATAAAGCATCCTGAAGAACTCTTAGAAAACGTCTAGTTATACAAGCAGCTACTGATAATTCCATGTTGGAGAAACAAGCCTTGAGGGTCACCAGTTTATTTACAAGGAGCAGAATGAAGCTTCACATTTTGTACAAGTAGTCTTATAAGCACAGTACAACCTGTACAAATTGTAATGAATAGTCAAGTGCAATTTGTAGATTTTTCAACATGCCAAAGGTGTGCAATGACCCATACACTCAGTAAGGTTCATGAGTTTGTCACATGTGGAGAGGTGACTACATGGTACCTGCATTGCCAACACCAGCAAATAGTCAGCAATCATCCGTAAACCCTGACCTTCACTAGAAAACTAGAAAGAAGAAAAAGAGGCCAATAAACAATGACCGGGTAAAAATATCAGGAAGAAAATTTTACATTCTTGAGAGATATCAGGAAACAAAGAACTTATGATGGTTTTATCATATTATTGTAAAGGACGCCGGAAGCTGTGTGAAGAGACACTTGCATTTGCCTAGGAAAAAAAAATAATCACTGTATTCTTCTTCTTGACATTTTCTTCATGCTTTTCTTAAGTGTGAATTTATACTGGAGAACATCTTAACACCTTCGGAAGATTGCCAGAGCTCGGGAATGGCAACTGTGTGGATGTATATGCAAATAGGGAAAGGGTTCAATCATTAGAAACTGATGCTTCTTTCTTACTTTACTTACACATTTATACTTTTTTGCCCCGATTTCATACGTCAGGTCCTAAAGTTTTTTATGCGCATCTATTTCATGCTAATCAAAATTTATCGTTGAAAATTTATCATTCATATTACATCATGGAAATATAGTTTCAAATGGTTATAAGTCATGGGAGGTGAATAAAAAGTAGTGGTATAGAATTAGAAAAAAAAATCTACTTTTTTAATTTTTTACCAAAAATAGTGCCAATCTAGTCCATGGGCTGTGTCTAGTATTTCAAGTCATCCCTGTTTACTTGAAGTTAACCAACTACAAGAAAAAATGTCTGGATGTTTCCATGTCCATTATTGATGCTGTAGAGGTTTTTTCTTGAGCCAGGGGCGTTGCTAGGCTAAAACATTCGGGGCCTGGGCCCCTGATGTTTTCTCCCAGGCTCCGAATGTCCTGCCTGTTAGACAGATACAATTGTATTGCCGTCCTCAGGACGGCAGTACAATTGAATCTAACACACTGCAAGATATGTAGGACCTGTGATGACATCACAGGTCATGTGATCAGTGCTGGCCAAGCCTGCACTGGTCACATGACTGTGACATCATCGCAGGTCCTTTTTAACCCCGTCTTCTAAACTGAAGAGGAGAATTGTGGGGAAGAAGCTGCAGTGAGCTCTGCTACATCAGAAGAGGTAAGTGAAGGGAGAAGCAGAGGGATGCTGGGAGTTGTGGTTATTTAACTGGGACTGTATGTTAGGGCAGAAGGGAGGGATGTTATCATGGGACTGTGTGTTGGAGGTGACTTGAGCAGGGTTCTGTTAGGGTACTTTCACACCTGCGGCATGGGACTCCGGCGGGTGCCGCAGGTGCACGTGTGGGGCCGGAACTACGCTCTGGCCCCATTCACTGTAATGGGGGCTGGCCACGGATCCGGCCACAGCACGGCAAACCCTGCTGAGAGACGGCCAGAACAAAAGTACAGCATGTACAGCACGGATCCGGCGGGCTGTTCACCTGCTAGAACAGCCTGCTGTAGTCCCCTGCCGCAGGTGTGAAACTAGCATTAGGCTACTTTCACACTTGCGTTTTAATGATCCGTTTGTGAGATTCGTCACAGGCTCTCATAAACGGTCCAAAACTGATCAGTTTTGTCCTAATGCATTCTGAATGGAAAAGGATACGTTCAGAATGCATCAGTTTTGCTTCAGTTCAGTCAGCATTCCATTTTGGAGGCGGACATGAAAACGCTGCTTGCTGCGTTTTGGTGTCCGCATGAAGAAACTGATCCAAACTGGCTATTTAAAAGTTAATACAGCCGGATCCATTCAGAACGGATGCAGATGGTTGTATAATCATGATGGAAGTGTTGACGGATCCAGCAAAAACGCTGGTGTGAAAGTAGCCTTATTTACATTGGACTGTGAAGTGGAGTGATGTTATTTACATGGGACTGCATGTTGGAGGTGGCTGAGGGCAGGTTTATGTTATTTACATGGAACTGTGGGGTGGAGTGATGTTATTTACACAGGATTGCATGTTGGAGGTGGCTGTGGGAAGAAAGTGATGTTATTTAAATGGTACTGTATGTTGAAGGTGGCTTTCGGAGGGAGTTATATTTACATAGGACTGTATGTTGATGACGGCTATGGGTGGGAATGATGTTATTTACATGGGACTATTTGGAGGGGGCTGTAGATAGAGAGGGATGTTATTTATATGGGACTGTATATTGGAGGGGGCTGGAGAGATGGTGTGATGTTATTTACACAGGAGGGAAATAGCTTTATTTACATGGGACTGAGGAGGGGCTGAGGAATTATAATTTCTGAGGACACTAAAGGGAGGAATATAACTACAGCGGGTACTTCAGGGCGAGCATTATAATAGTAGGGGGAGCGATATAAATACTGGGGGCACTGTAGGGGTATTATAAATCCAGGGGACATTAGGAGTTCTTATTAATGCTGGGGGCTTTATAGGAGAGACTTATAGATCCGCCTTTTTTCAACTAAGAGCACTATGGGGGCATTATTACTACTGAGGGGTCTGTACAGAGATTTATTACCACTGGGGGAACAATAGGGGGCCTTATTACTACTGGGAGCTCTGTGAGGGCATTATTAATACTGGAGGACTCTTCTACTAATGGGGACAATCTTGGGGAGCTGTAGGGTGCAGTGATACTAATGAGGGAATTACTACTGGTAGGACTATTACTATGGGGGGCACTATTATTTCTCCAGGATAGTATTTGATGGTTTTGGGGGGCACAGCGAGGATCAGGATAAGACTGTGGGGACTCCAGGTTGGGGGATGATGATATAAATGTGAGGAAGCTAAGATGTCTGTGTGTCACACTCTGCAGAGATGAGGTGGCTGAGAGAAGTTGTCCGGGCCAAATGGAGAAGATGATGACAGAGAAGATCTACATTACAGAAGATGTCACTTGGGAGACCTTGGATGTGAGGTATGTTCTCCTGTATAGCAGGGTTGGGACGAGACTTGACATAGAGAATTGGGCCATATTCATTGGGACTTGGGCCCCAGACCTTTTGAGACCCTAGCAACACCCCTGGCTTGAGCCTATTAAAATCCCTTCAGTCAGGAATGGGTTTACAACATATACAATATCAGGGGATTTCTATACCTTCTATGCTATGGAAGATCATGTGGCATGTGTTCTGCCTCAGCTATCATACTCAACATTTTAGTGAAGAAAGGCCACCTGGTAGCTCAGTCTCAACCATTTTACTATTACCAAGTCATGCAAATCCTTTTTTGTTGTTGCCAACAACCATGGACCACCTGCACAATCAACCTGGCAAACTCTAATGATTTGGAAAGATACTGTAGAAATTCCATCTTTGGATCTTCTATTAATGGATCCATCTAGAACAGCGGTCAACCTCTGGCACTCCAGCTTTTGTGAAACTGGAGCATGCTGGAAGTTGCAGTTTCACAACAGCTGCAGTGCCGAAGGTTGCTGATCCCTGAGCTTGAACATGTCTTATGCCAAAAGCTGAAGACCACTGTTGGTGCAGAAGCCTTACTTCTAGGTGTTTCTAACTCAACATATTTTATGTCCTGACCAACATTTATACTTTGAATCTAAAATGGCTTATGCCACGTTATCAATTATGACCGACACCTTTCAATTTTGTTCATTTTTTTCAACTTCCCATAAAAAAATTAAATAAAATCTATTAAGTATAAAATAAATTATTTTGAGGTTTAGTTACATATTTTTCCTAAAATGGTGACATTTCCCTTTAATAGAGTGACACCAAACGAACCTTTAAGTAGTATTCATATGAAATTAATTTTTGCATGTAGTCTGGAAGACATTAAAAAATAATCTCTCTTCATCTGTCCCACTATTAGCCTACTTATGATTAAATGGGAAAAGATTCTGAGCAGAACGGAAGCGCGGTTGATCTGAAACTGTGTCAAGAAATTGTCTGATCAAATATTAAACATTTTACACTCTGATTAAAATCAACACAAAGAAATGTTTAAAAATATTCACTGGCAGGAAAAAATATAGGAAAGAAACGTACGTCAAAAACTCCAGTCCGAAAATACTTCCTGTGCTCAAGTGTTCCTAAGAATTAGAATTTCATATTAATTTTAGCTTTTTCAAACACAAACAGAACACTTCAACTTTCCTTTTCTGAAAACTGTGCAGATGATGTTCTGTTCTTGCAT
This sequence comes from Rhinella marina, assembly GCA_900303285.1. NCBI lineage: Eukaryota > Metazoa > Chordata > Amphibia > Anura > Bufonidae > Rhinella > Rhinella marina. The sequence continues at coordinate 134,582 of ONZH01021714.1, forward strand.
TTCTAATTAAGACAACCACATTGTAAACCTAGACAAATCCGAGGCTTTAGGTATCAATTTGCCTCCTAACACTAAAATCCTGATTTCCCTTTAAATGGCCTCATAATTAAATAACTTATCTTGGCATCAAATTGTGTTCTCATTAGTCAGAACTACAGATTTTATTTTCCTCTCCTCCAGTCCTCAAAAAGTTAAAGACTTCATCATTCCCAAATATAACTATTTGTTTCAAATGTTGCCAATACGTGTCCCGCAATTCTTTTTTCAGGATGTCTGCCCCATGTTTTTTTCAGATATTTGGAATGGTAAATGTCTGAAACTCAGTTTTCCACTCTCTTTCTCCCCAAATCATTAGGAGGGGTGGGAACCCTGAATCCATATAAATACTATGCAGCGGCTGTCCTATCCAGAGTTTTAGATTGACCTGCAACCCTAAGCACAAGATCTGGATATCTTTTGAGGAATACTTAGCCATGATACCTCTTAGAACCACACTATTATTGTCATCTAATAAACTGCAGGGTTTTTCTTTTAGAAAGGGAGACTTCACATCACCATTATTTTTCCATTCTTCTGATCCATCAGAAGAACAAAAAAAAAACAGGATTGAAAAAAAAAACTGGAGCCTGTGACTCATCTATGCATGCAGTACTTTTTTCCATCTAAAAACCTGATCTGATGGAAATAGCTCAAACGGATGCCAAATGTTCATAACTGCATTTTTTTCGGGATCCTATTTTGTTTTGTTTTTTTCTGTTCTTCTAATGGATCAGAAGAACAAAAAAATAATGGTGATGTGAACTTTCCCTTAACTAGTTGGGGATTTAAATTATGGTTAGATCATTCTGGGTTTTTACAGCCTTCTCCTACTCCACTTGTTTGTATAAGAACTTACAAAACCTATACACAGGTAAACGTCACTCTCCCACCTCAGATTTGCTACATACTCTGTCAAGCTTGCTAGATCATATCATAGAGGACTATTAACCAACCCTAATGGATTACCAACCAGATCACGGACTGCTTTTGAGTCTTTTCCAGCTCAATCCCTCCCTCCCGCTAAGATTCTTTCTAAACAATTCCAATTTCTCATTACTGAAAGCACACAACTCAAATGTGCCTTTCTCCCTTTATGGGAGGGAGACCTGGGAATTAGTCTATCTGATATGGAAGATTTGCAACTTTATAGCAATTATCATGACGCTTTCTCCTGCAGCACAGCCCAGGAAAATTCCTATAAATAGTGCCTTGCAGATATGTTACTCCGGTTACAACTCATAAATGGTAACAGTCCATTCCTATATATGATTAGTTGGGCAACGATCGACTATGGAAGAAACAGATCACTAAGAGATTAGGAGCAGGTCCAATGCTCCTGTTCACACGGTGTCAAAAAAAGTAAAAGGTATCTCTGGCTCTAAACATCTTTTGCAATAGTAACACAGAGGTCTCGGGGACACACCACCACCACCTCAGAAGAGATTGATGGCAAGAAGGCCTCCTTTCCAGGTCTGTATCTCCTTCCACCGACTCCACATACATGTCTCGCAATCACTGCTTGGCACACCAGCGGTAGGAGGTTACCCCAAACTGAGAACAGAATAGATGTTCACTTGCTCGTAGGTATTCACACCATGCACCTGAAGAAGCCGATAGTGGGCGAAACTCTGGGTGGGGCATTTTAACAGTGTTTGTTACATGTTTTTATAGTTTGGACTTTTGTGAGTATAGATTAAACCTATGATTTTAACTGTGCCTTTCAGTCTGCAACTCTATGATTATTCCGTCTACTGACTCCCTGCTGGATAAAATCTAACACTCTATGGTGTGAATACCTATAAGCAAGGGAACATCTATTCTGAGCTCAGCTTGGAGTAACTTCCTACCGCTGATGTGGCAAGCAGTGATTGCCAGACATCTGTGTCGAGCATGTATGTGGAGTCGGTGGAAGGATATACAGAACTGAATAGGAGGCCTTCTTACCCTCAATCTCTTCTGAGGTGATGGTGGTAAGTTCCTTAGACCTCTGTGTTACTATTGGAAGAGACACTTAGAGCCAGAGATAATTTTGCTTTTTTTGACATCTGTTAATTCTTGACAGGTTCAGGACATGTGGCAAGGAGAGAACATACCTTCACATATGGTAGTCCTGCACTAAGATTAAACCCTTTTGGGGCTAAGTGTTAGCACTATCCAACAAAATATGCTCTCTCGCTCTCTCTCTCTCAACATACCCTCCTCTATTTATTATCTTTATTAATCTGTCAACTGACTTACCTTACCTTAATTACACCACACTGTATTCTTTTGTACTTTTTAGCAGGAGCAAAACTCGTTATTTCACCTCTATGGAGATCCACTCAATGTCCCTCCATTACTCAGAGATTAAGGAAAGTAGATAAACTGTTTCTTATTGAGGAGCTGGCTGCAATCTCTTACCATAGGCATTCAAAATTCCAAAACACATGAGCTCCATAGAGATAATTTAGGATCACAGATACATATCTCACATTGTTTCAAACTAATTAATCAACACCACACCATCCTCTCACTTTTTCTTGCTATATCAAATATTTTGCAACCTCTATGTCTTAAGTAATTTACTACTCTCAGGTCCTTTCCTATTCCTCAATTCCTCCCTCCTCCACGATTATGTGAAGTTCTGTTATCTCTTCTTCCTGTAGCCAAGAGCCGCGATTTATTGATTATTTGAGAAACTTCTTTTGGTTTCATAAACTTGCTTTAGTTGGTTATATGAACCTTCTGCTACTGTTGAGAGTTCTGTTGCAATGGACCTTCTTATTATTGCTTTTCTTAATATACAAGAACACTGAAAAAAATTACGATCACATTTCTTGGCTGAGTGCAAGTGAGGTTTGCCGAGTGCAACAAGGTTTACAAGAGCACAGTAAACTGTAAGATACTGCATACTTTAACACAAGGACATATGAACCAAGGTTTGGTACATTTTCCTTGTGCACTGTTTGCTTGTATTCTAACAAGTTCCACTACTAAAGGGTTTAAAGTTAACTTCATGTTAATTTAGTATTTTCCTTACTGGTCTTCTTACTGCCTGTGAAATGTATGTATGCTTTTATTAGTTGTTTGAGGGTGAACATATCTGCACTAGATGGAAGTGGTTTTGGATCTAAACGTGCAGCTTGCAACACTCAGAACCATTGCAAACCTGTAAAGACGTTTAGACTTCACTGCACAGACACTAACTGGGGCCAGTGAAATGGAGGTGGGTGGAAGAGGACAGGATCCGCACTCTGAAGTCAGTAGCTGGGTAACAGTTATGAGAAAGGGGAAAAGTGCCAGAGAGCCTTCTCCTGAGCTGGCACAACCTAATAAATATGACTGTTTGCTGATATTAGGGATGCAAGCCCAAGGCCAGCATCACTGCAGTAGAGGATGGCTACTGTAGGAAGGATAGGGGGTGGGTAGTGCAGCAGAAGGCGAACAGATGCTGGTGGTAGTGGACTATATTATTAGATGGACAGCCAAGGACATCTGCCGCCACCACAGCTGTGAATGTCTAACAGTGTGTTGTCTTCCGGGTGCCTGAGTTCAGTATGCTGCATCAGATGGACAGATTGCTAGTTGGTGCTGAGGAAGATCCAGCTTTCATAGTGTACACTGGTACCAATGGCAAAGTTAGTGGGAGATGGAAAATCCTTAAAATGATTGTAGGGACCTAGGAGAGAGGCTTGTTGGGCTGAAATGTTGCCAAGGGTAATAAAGGGTCTTCACCTATTCACCTAATTTGGAGTGCTGCCTCGTTTTCTGTGGATTTATATATATCTATATATATCTATATATATATCTATATATATATATATATATATATATATATATGGACCTGGACTAGGGTCCAGCATTTAGAGCAGAAAAAGTCAGCAGCACTCTTATGAATTGAAAAAATAGAAAAAGTTTATTCACCCATGTGGACAGGACGTTTCTGCTCAGCTAGATGTGATATATCAGGATTTTAGGCAAAAGCATTTAATATAGAACCACACAAGAGCCTTATGCTGAAGGCTCAAATGCAAAGACTAGAGGACAATTTAGGCACATTGGTAAAGAATTGGTTATGGGGCAGAAAACAGAGTCATAAATGGTACATACTCAAAATTACCTATAGTAAGCAGCAGGGGAAAGTGGCATCAGGGCCACAGGAATCATATGGCTACATAAATAATAAATGGAATAAAACTGTGGACAATAGAACAAGAATAGGACTTGGTTATGCTGGTTACAAGTAAGCAAAGTAGCAGTACCCAATGACACGGAGCAGCTGCAAAAGCAAACATGATTTTAGAGTGAGATCAAAACCTTTGAACCCAACGTAATATTAACCCTCTAAAAATCATTTGCCTTATTTTAATTATGGGATTCAATTTTGGGTTCCACATCCTATAAAGAATATAGGAGAGAGAGAGAGAAGGTTCAGAAAAGGGCGACCAGATTATTAAATGGGATGGAAGATACCTGAGGCTCAAGAAATTGGGCTGATCTCATTTAAATGTATGAATACATGTATGTGCAGTGCAAAGAACTGGGTCATGATTTATTCATATCAAGGACTTTATAAAGGACCAGGACATTTATTATGTGTGGAGGAAAGGCGATTTAGACATTAATGCAGGAAATTATTCTTTACAGTTCTAGCAGTCAAATTGTGGAATACCCTCCCCCTGGAGGGAGTAATAGCAGATACTTTGTCTGCACTTAAAGGGGTATTCCCATCTCACAAATGTAGTTTGTATAGTTAGATATAGCCATACCAGTATTATTACTAATAGAATGTATTTATATAAAATATACCGTTTAGAAGATTTTCCTATTTGTATTTCCATTGTCCCACACACATCAGTCAGGCCGTTGCCCCTGGTTATGGCCACTGCGGCCATGTAGTATTGGTGGTCAGCTTGCTCCTGTTCAAACCCGCTCTGAAGTAACTGCTGTATTGTGAACGCACATTGCATGAGCATGCGCAGACACATCTTAGGGTACTTTCACATCTGCGTTTTGGACGCTACCCATCCAAAACGCAATGGTCAGGATCCGTCCAAAACTCAGAATTTATAAACGGATGCTGTTCCATAGAGATGAATTGATCTTGGAACAGGAACCATTTCTCTGCGTTCTGGAAGCGCAGACAAAAATGCTACAACCCTAAGATGTGTCTCCGCATGGTCATATGTGCGTACACAATACAGCAGTTACCTCAGAGCAGGTTTGAACAAGAGCAAGCCGGCCACCACTACTACATGGCCATGGTGGCCGTAACTAGGGGCAACGGCCTGACTGATGTGTGTGGGACAATGGATATACAAATAGGAAAATCTTCTAAACGGTACATTTTATATAAATACATTCTATTAGTAATAATATTGGTATGGCTATATCTAACTATACAAACTACATTTGTGAGATGGGAATACCCCTTTAAGAAAGGGCTAGATGCTTATCTAATAGCAAACCGCATGGAGGGTTATAAATATTAATGTTGTATAAATGTTAATGTTGTTTAATTGATCTGAGAAAGTTGAACTTGATGAACCTGTGTCTTTTTTTAACCTATGCAGCTTCATAATGGAAAAATGCATTTTATTATACAATGTATGTAGTACCCTAGCAAAGCAAAATCAGTGCATGCCTATTCATCTCTATTTTTCACGTATGGTAAACTCCCATGTGAAGTGACTATAACAAGATCTATCTTACGTCTAAAGATCCGTTTACATCTTTAAAACACCAGATGAACAGAAGGTTTTAAAAATCATTACGAGGATCAGAAGGTATTGATTCTTCTTGCAAAGATTCAGCTGGTAGCAAGTGTTTAGGGCAAAGCTGCCTGAGAAACGAAGGAAGAAAGCTGTCCCTGTATGAATATCTCTGGCTGACTGATAAGCAGAGTCAAGTTCCAAGGCTCTATAAAGAGTTGAGCACTATAGGTGGCACTAGAGACACAATTTGCTTCTTACTGGAGGAGAGCTATCTGAAGGCATTTTCCATCACTACAACTATGATAAAGTGCCATAATTTCAGAGGACAACTTTGTTCAGATTTTCAATAATGTGAATAACAGCAATTACCTTTTTATGTATGTACTATCTCCCATGATACATTGCAATAAGCTTATTAACCCCTTCCACCCCCACACAGAAAATAATCCTTCGCATATAGCCACTGAGATACATATGGTATGTGTCAACCCGGCTTCACATACCTGCGATTCCATCTCCACACGCAGTTAGGAGCGCCAGGCTCCCACACTCATCCCTGTTGCTGCACATCGTGCCGACAGGCGCGGGCAGTGGGGTTCTTAGCTGTGGTCTGAACTCCTGCCACCAGCATCTCCCTCCTGGCTCTGAGCAGAGTTTGTGCTCTGGATCAAAGTTCCTTGTGTGTATATAGGGTGTGTACATAATCAATGCCACATAGGTGCAACTCCCATCTCCGGAACCCTGTTCTAGCTCCAGAATGGGTCCTGTGAAGTAAAGAAGAGTGCACTGCGATAGCGTGGACACCCTCCATTCACTGTTAAGAGAATTAAGTTATTTCTAGCAATCCAATAGCGGCGAACGGAGAGGGAGATGTGCATGCATGCTGAACTCTCAATTCACCGCTATGGGACTTCAGATAGTAGCCAAGCAAGCTCCCTCGGCTACTATTGGAACTCCCACAGCAGTTAATGGATAGCACACTGAACAAGCACAGTGTACTCTCCTTCACTTTGGAGGGCCCCATATTAGAAACAGCAGCGGGTCACATTGATGGAATATCCTAGCAATACGCAATCAATGTCTGAGATGGGCTAACCGCTTTAATAGTTAAAAGTGTGAAAACTCGAATATGCCGGGGGTTATCCCTAATGCAATATACTCTACCCAGATATTTATTGGAATAAAGAACGAGGATATACATGGGTTGTTTGCAGGATGTCCAGCTTTATTAATGGAGCTGAGCTGAAATACAGTGGGGAAAAAAAGTATTTAGTCAGCCAACAATTGTGCAAGTTCTCCCACTTAAAAAGATGAGAGGCGCCTGTAATTGACATCATAGGTAGACCTCAACTATGAGATACAAAATGAGAAAACAAATCCAGAATATCACATTGTCTGATTTTTAAAGAATTTATTTGCAAATTATGGTGAAAAATAAGTATTTGGTCACCTACAAACAAGCAAGATTTCTGGCTCTCACAGACCTGTAACTGGAGGACAGGCTCCTCTGTCCTCCACTCATTACCTGTAGTAATGGCACCTGTTTGAACTTGTTATCAGTATAAAAGACACCTGTCCACAACCTCAAACAGTTACACTCCAAACTCCACTATGGTGAAGACCAAAGAGCTGTCGAAGGACACCAGAAACAAAATTGTAGACCTGCACCAGGCTGGGAAGACTGAATCTGCAATAGGCAAGCAGCTTGGTGTGAAGAAATCAACTGTGGGAGCAATAATTAGAAAATGGAAGCCATACAAGACCACTGATAATCTCCCTCGATCAGGGGCTCCACGCAAGATCTCACCCCGTGGGGTCAAAATGATCACAAGAACTGTGAGCAAAAATCCCAGAACCACACGGGGGACCTAGTGAATGACCTGCAGAAAGCTGGGACCAACGTAACAAAGGCTACCGTCAGTAACACACTACACCGCCAGTGACTCATATACTGCAGTGCCAGACGTGTCCCCCTGCTTAAGCCAGTACATATTCGGGGCCCATCTGAAGTTTGCTAGAGAGCATTTGGATGTTCCAGAAGAGTATTAGGAGAATGTCATATGGTCAGATGAAACCAAAGTAGAACTGTTTGGTAGAAACACAACTCGTCATGTTTGGAGGAGAGTGAATGCTGAGTTGCATCCAAAGAACACCATACATACTGTGAAGCATAAGGGTGGCAACATCATTCTTTGGGGCTGTTTCTCTGCAAAGCGACCAGGACAACTGATCCGTGTACATGAAAGAATGAATGGGGCCATGTATAGTGAAATTTTGAGTGCAAACCTCCTTCCATCAGCATTGAAGATGAAAAGAAGGGTCTTTCAGCATGGCAATGATCCCTAGCACACCACCAGGGCAACAAAGGAGTGGCTTCGTAAGAAGCATTTCAAGGTCCTGGAGTGGCCTAGCCAGTCTCCAGATCTCAACCCCATAAAAAACCTTTGGAGGGAGTTGAAAGTCCGTGTTGCCCAGCGACAGCACCAAAATATCACTGCTCTAGAGGAGATCTGCATGGAGGAAATGGGCCAACATACCAGCAACAGTGTGTTCCAACCTTGTGAAGACTTACAGAAAACGTTCGACCTCTGTCATTGCCAACAAAGGATATATAACAAAGTATTGAGATGAACTTTTGTTATTTACCAAATACTTATTTTCCACCATAATTTACAAATAAATTCTTTAAAAATCAGACTGATTTTCTGGATTTGTTTTCTCATTTTGTCTCTCATAGTTGAGGTCTACCTATGATGTCAATTACAGGCCTCTCTCATCTTTTTAAGTGGGAGAACTTGCACAATTGGTGGCTGACTAAATACTTTTTTTCCCCACTGTATATATAGCCCATGAACAGAGCAGGCAGCCCCTCCCCTCTCAAAAAGAAGGAAGGAAATGATAGATAGATAGATAGATAGATAGATAGATAGATAGATAGATAGATAGGAAAAGCAAAGGAAGGAAGGAAGGACGGGGAAAGAAAGAGAGAAAGAAGAGAGAGAGAAAGAAAAGAAAGAGAGAAAAATAGAAAAGAAAGAGAGAAATAAAGAAAAGAAAGAAAGAAAGAAAGAAAGAAAAAGGGAAGGAATGAAGGAAGGAAGAGGAAAGAAAGAATGAAAGAAAAAGAAAAAAAGAAAGAAAAAGAACAATTTTTCTCATCATGGAAACGTATTAGCACTTTCCCAGTTATGGTCTCATGATACAATATCTGGGATTAATATTGTCAAATAAGGGATCACTGTATGTAGGATTGCTCAATAAGAGATATACATTTAGCAACAATACAATACTTTGCTTAAAAATAAATTCTCGTTTCCTTCCAATTGAGGCTTGTAAATGTAAAGGCTCAAAAGTTAAAGACTTGCAAATTTAAATATGTATCAATTTATTTTACATAAATACTCAACTTTGGAGGGCACAGTAGGGATTGGCTGATAAGTAATAATCTTTCCCTCGGAGACTGATGAAAAATAAGGCTTATCACAGTATTTTCAATTCCCCATTAAAGATGATTATCGCAAGACATACAAATTCCCCGGAGTGATCTGATTGCAATTAAACAAAAGCCTTTTTGTGAACAAAAATGTGTTTTCCATAGATTAAAACAAGAGGAGGGTCAGAGGAGTAAATAGAGAATTTGCAATAAAATGAGGACTGGTATTATAAAAGGAAGCATGTACAGAACATCTCCAGCTAAAGACTTTTCTTTGTAGAGTATAAATATATTTTGCGTGTTTTATATAGAAACTAATTAGACAGCCTTTAGGGTGCCCATAAGCATGGAGTTTGTGCACCACATGGCAAAAACTGCACACTGAAAGCATGCCTGTACGAATGTTACAGAGCTGATATTGGTAAGGGAACATGAAGAAATCTGAAGAAAAGATCTAATTAGACAAAACTAGAGAATATTTAACCCTTTACAGTGAATTTTCATGCCATTTTAAGATTTATTTCATAAAGCATTACTGAATTTGATCTTTCATAGAGCCATATCAAAACTTTTGATCAGTGGGCGTTTGAATGCTGAGAATCTGGCAATCACTAGAACAAGTCGAGAGTCGAGAGAAACACTCGCATACTGTAGCGCACAGGATGGAATAGAGATTGGCCCACAGTCTTCTATGGAGCCTTAAAGAAAGAGCGTACTATGCTAGTCCTTCTCTCTCCTTGTTCTATGGACCATTGGGGGGGAGGGTCTCAGTGCTCAGATCCCCGCAGCTCAAAACTTTTGATATGTCTCTATGACATAGCAAAAGTTTTTTAAAAACTCAGTGACCCTTTAATACATCTTCGTGTACATTTGTTTTCTATTTGTCCAGCACTGTTCATGTTAGGCTACTTTCACACTAGCGTTTTAAAATTCCGGTATTGAGTTCCGTCATAGGGGCTCAATACCGGAATAAAACGCTTCAGTTTTGTCCCCATTCATTGTCAATGGGGACAAAACTGAACTGAAGACAACGGAATGCTCCTGAAAGCATTCCGTTCCGTCTTCAGACCCAAGAACAAACCGCAGCATGCTGCGGTTTGCTCTCCGGTCCAGGCATCCGCACCAAGACAGATCCGGAATGACCCCCAATGCAAGGCAATGGGGACGGATCCGTTTGGTGTGGACACACCAGAAATCCGGATCTGTCCTCCATTGATTTGCAATGGGGGATCATTTCGGATCCGGCTACAGACACATACATAAAATACATACATACAGACATTCAGACATACATACATACTCACATACTCCAGGGACGCCGGCAGCATGTCTTCACGGCCTCCTGCGCGCAGCTATGACGTTTCCCCACTGCGCCCAGCAGAGGGCACTGTGGGGAATCGTCATCACTGTGCGCAGGAGGCGCGTGAAGACGTTCTGCCGGCGTCCCTGGAGTATGTGAGTATGTATGTGTGTATGTGTGTATGTCTGTATGTGTGTATGTCTGTGTCTTGTTCCATGTTAACATGTGTGGGGCCAGAGCGCTGCTCCGGCTCCACAGATGTATCAGCGTTAGCACGGATCCGTTGGCACCCTTTAGGTGCCGGATCCGTGCTAACGCTAGTGTGAAAGAGGCCTTAGCTGGCCAACCCAAGGGCAGAAGGAAGTGTCTTGGGCTACCAAATACACAGTGTGCATCAGGTAGTCTGAGAAGTGATGTGGACCATCTTGGGTGACAGAAGAGAAGCCCGGGAATTAACGGATCTGCATTTAAAAAAAAATTTAATTTTTTTTTTCTTGAACTAGAGGGTTATTTTAATTATGATTTTAACAATTTCATAGCATGTTCGAACTATTTCAAGTTCGAACAATCTGCAGGCAGCAAGTTATAGAGCAGAAGGAACTGAGCAGATTGATATATAGGTTTGTGGAAAAAGATTCAGCAAAACTCATAGGGGGTTATTAACAAAGATATAAGTCACTTAACAAAGGTTATTTGCACCGCAATCTGAGACTTTTTTCTAAAAAGGGCCCATGTACCAATTTGTAGACCTGTTTTAGGCATAGAAAATGGTCTAAATCTACACCAGCAAGCGAGATGGTGTAGATTTAGACAAGTGTAAAGCCTGCCTAAGTTATATAAAGGCCAGCGCCTCTACATAACTTAGGCGGATCAACCACCAACACAGGAGGGACCAAGACCAGCGTGTAAATCGCTGGTCTTCATAAATATCCCCCGTAATTTATACATTTAGGTCTACGCTCTGATTTCATTTGTACACAGAGGAGGTCATATCAGTGATTGACAGCATTCCCTGTGTAAAAGCTCCTTTACCCTCCTCAATAAAGCAGACGATTGTGGGGAGGGAAGCGTTCCTTCCTGACAATCGCCTGCTCATCAGTGAAGGAGACCACTGCATTTACATGTAGCGATCTCCTCAACAGTATAGGGAGGAGCGATCGCTAATGCCATCACTCATCCCCATACAGAATCATTGCTTGCCGGCAGCAGAGGCTGTTTAGACGGTATGATCACCTGCCCACAAAAGACAATTTAGGTTACTGCACCAATCCAACAATCTATTACCTAATGAATGAGTGTTTTGGCAATTCATTGGGTAACCGGCAGCACCTTTAAATGGGCTGATTATTGCTAACAAGCATTCGTACACTCGTTAGCGATAATCTGCCTGAATATCAGGCAGTGCAAAGAAGCCTTTAGTGTGTATATAGAGAGAACTATCAGTGACTGATAAGATGCTCTCTGTGAATAAATTAACTTAAAGAAGAACTCCCGCAAAAAAATGTATTCCATGTCCTGCTAGAAATGTACATGATGTAATCTGTAGTGAATGTCATTTTCTTACCAGTGGCTGTATTTTTGACTTATATAGTCCTGAAGTTTCTTATCTGTGTCATGTGACTAGGAATTAGACCCACCAATTCACACAGAGACTTATGTGTGGACAGGAAGTCTAATTCTCTATGCATTCCTATGGGAGCCTCACTTTCAGTCTCATAGGAATGAATAGAGCAGTTACTGGCTTTCTGTCCTGGGTCAGTTGGAGGTCAGGGAGTTGGTCACATGACACAGCTACAATAAGAAGAGAAGTTATTACTCACAATTACATTCTCTGATAAGAAGATTGCATTCACTACAGATTACGTCATGCACCTTTCTAACAGGTCAGAGAATAAAAATTTTTGCGGGAGTTCTTTTTTAAAGAGCAGAGACTTTAATGTATAAATGATGTTTTCCTCAATCTTTTCCCATAAAACTGCACAACAATCTGCTCAGTTCCTCCTGCTCTATAACCTGCTGCCTTCAGATCGCGCTGCATATTGTGATGACAGGTTCCCTCATGTGTCATGTGTAGCTTTAAACTTTATGTCTGCCCTTACAAAATAAAGCAGGACATTGCAGTTTATTCTTTATGACATCATGCGACCCCTTCAGCCTTTTCACGTCTCTCCTGGGTGTCCTCCTCTCACTCCCATGGCACTAAGCTTTTCCAATGACATATCCATAATTTATATGTGAATATACACCGTTCACTGTATACATTTGCAAATCTTCCCTTCGGCAAGCAACCTTTCCCTAGGGTCACCTATAGGCACAGTAGTCCAGACGTGGTCATTGTAGCTAAATATCATGTAAAAAAACATATCAGCGTAGCAGTCATAAAATACAAAATAAAGCTATTCCATTTTGGCTGGAAGGATAAATACAAATCCGTTAGACCATTTTACCCCATTTTTCTCAGCTTAACAGCATTTACGTGCCTATTTAGAAGCTCATTACTCCAGCTTTCAATACTGCACTATTTGTGAGATCCTATCTCAGGAGTAACATACAATGAGACCGGGCAAATGATTTTCTAAAAACACCTAATTTATTATGTAAGGCGTAATGAGTATACCATGAAGGTTACAGTAAAGCTTTCCAGTCAGTCCTAGAAGAAAGCTATCGAGCGTCATTTGAAATTATTACAGGGCTATATAGCGGAGTAGAAGTGGGAGGTAATTTGTCATGGTGCTTACTTAATAGGTTATATAGCCTTTTAATTGTTTCATGAGACGAATAATAAAGTGCAGAACGCAGCAATCTGCAATATTTACCAGCATCCCTTGTTCCTCTATTAAGCTAGCAATCAGCATTTAGTCCAGTAGTAAAACTGCGATACGGGTGTACACAGAGCTCATTTTCAGGTGGTTTACTTAGTGACAGATAATCAGATAGCGGATTTCCATATTAACAAGGCTGGAACACAAACATTCCACATTTAGGCCTGCGGCTTTTTGTAGCGCAACTGATTGACTTTAACTAGAGATGAACAAACTTCTCAAAAATGCGATTCGGCTGCTTCGTTGAATCTCACAAAAAAAATTTGCTTCTTCGTCACGAATCGCGTTCCTTTATGAGTAGGGATGCGATGACTCTGAATGGCCGTTGCGCTGTCCCTCGTCACCGAACCCTTCAGATGCTGCAATCAGTGAGATGACCACTGAGGGCTGTCAGGGGTTAATCTGTTAAAAAAAATACTCACCATTTGATCATGAAGTGTTTTCCGCAGCCATCTTGATTGAAGATCCAGTGCAAAATTTTGCATGGTGTGTGATGACATCACACTGGCCGGCGTGGTGACGTCATACGTCACCACGCACAAGATTTTCTGTGGGATCTTCAATCAAGATGACTGTGGCGGACTCTTCGCACACAAATGGATGAGTTGAGTATGATTTTTTTTTACCACCAAACATAGATTGGTTACCACGAACCACAAGGAAATTCAGCTTCGTGGCAAATCAAATTTTTCCAGAAATTCTTACTGATATCCACTTCGTGAACTTCGATTCTCACAACAGTAATTTTAACTATTGAATGAAAGCTGCAGTCCACAAGATTACATTCAACTGAATGTGCATACTACAGCTTTTGTTAAATCGTTAGAATCAAATCAGTCAAATTCAAAAAGTCGCAGTGTAGCCCAGGTCTAATTCCACTGGAAATTGCAAATATTGTCTATAAAGAAAACTTCTGTATACCAGGATGGAAAAAAACATTATTTGTGCCGATGTGTCTCCCTGCCCGAGCGCCGATCAGCGATATCGGCGCTCGGGCAGGGAGCCTTTACACGGCCCGATGAATCGAGCGCCGGGCCGCACAAGTGATCGCTGTATCACTCGTGCGGCCGGGAAGCTCCATACTGTCAGGCGCACATCGCCTGTTTACACAGGCCGATGTGCGCCCGACAGATTGGATCTTTTGTAGAAACCAAAAGATCCAATCAGCCGACGAACAATCGTTTTGCTCGTTCGTCGGCTGATTAGGGCCACTTTTACACGGGCCGATTATCGGCACTAGCGTTCCTAGGAACGATTTTTCGGCCGATAATCGGCCCGTGTAAAAGGACCTTAAGGAGGAAGCAGATAAGTTGTGATATCACCTATTGTGGTAGATCCTGGGTTATCTATACAGAGGTGTTAAGGTGAGTTTACACGGGCAGATGGGAACGGCCAATTGTCATGAAGGAATTGTTCTATTTCCGCCAGTCAGCTACTCGCTCAGTGAAGGACACCACTGAGTTTGCATTCAGCGATCTCCTTGGCAGTATGAGGAAGAGGGATCGCTATTGTAATCCATCATCCTCATACAGAATCATAGTTTCTGGGTAGCAGATCGCTGTTTAAACCACACGATGATTGGTAGTGCCTGAACAAATGACAAGATCACCGGAGGAACAAGCAATTTTGCTTGTTGATCAGGTGATCAGCGGCACATTAAGATGGCCAGATTATCGGGTACGAGGGTTTGCAGGAACGGTCATTCCCGATAATCTGGATGACTATTGGTTTGTCTTAATCCACCTTTAGGCTTCTGCATCAACGTTCACATGATGAACAAGCATTTTTCTTAATCAGGTGATCGGCAGCACCTTTATATGGGCCGATCGGGGACTGGTGTTCATAGTAATGTTCATTCCTTATAAACAGCCTGACAATTGTCTGGTGTAAGTCCATCATGAAGGTGGGCCTACAAGGCAACTCATAATTTGTAATGACTGAAACCCCAGAACTGATGGATTTTTTTGTGATTCTAGGGTCATGGTAACTTGTGAGAAGCGCTGAAACCCAATTCAGTTCAATGGCAGTACTGCCACACAATGATTGTTGGTTGCTTGACGGGTGTCACAGCCATGATCGCCAGCCTATTTTCCTAAGTATATAACAATATATAATTCCCTAGGGAGGTAGATCTAAATAAATGGTCTACATTCATACATCTTTTACTCTGTTCATTCCATCAGAGACACCGGAAACTGCTCCGGTTACACGTGAACTAACTCCTTGCAGCCTTTTATCAACCACAAAAAGAGGTCAAATGGATGATTGGAAATCCAAGGTTCTGCTGACAAAAGGCAAACCTGCTATAGAGTCCCTCCGAAGTGAACAGTTCAATAGCAAACATGTCCTTGATTTCCATGAGAGTTAAGTGATACAGAACACTTTCTGCCATGAACACAATGCCGTAACCTAGCTGGAGCAGCGGCAGTCACAATGGAGGGGCCCGACTGACAATTAGTAGGTTATTACTTACCACACAGACATAAGAGTCTCAGATTTCAGTGAAAAAGAAGCCGCATGTTTAAGAATAAATTGCTGTCTCACATAAAAGTACTAATAACCTTCACAAAGTGTGATCTGAATTCATCTTCTGACATTAGCCAGAAATATGTAAGAAGGTGACATTGCTGGGCACCTCCCATGTATTCTTATAATATACATATACTTAGATATTCTTACAACATACACATAAAATGCAGTTACACAGTATTGAACAGTATAAGTCATTTCAAGTTAACCCTTGAGTGAAATAAAGTAAGAAGTTGGTGTCTTTGCATAGGAGAAACAGGGGCTAGTGTCCACAAATGTCCAGACTTCCAAGTATCCCTGCTCCACGGGCACTACACGGGCATACAGGTCCAGCTCATTTATCAATTTCCACACTGGTTTTTGGTGTGGAAAATGGCTTAAGTCTACGCCAGCAAGAGGGCCGGTGTAGAGTTCAATCTGTTGCACGGTCTGTCGGACGAATCAACAAACTTATGTAGAGGCCTGTGCCTTTACATAACTTTGTTGCTTCCTCCAGCAACACAGAGGGACTTGAGACGTGGAGAAGGCTGGTTTTAATTAATGCCCCCCATAATGTACAGTCTGATCCTGCAGTCATATTCACTTCTGTTAGTACCATGTTTCCTGTATATCAAATAGCGGAGAACATACAGAAGGGAGTATGACTGCACAGTCTCACTATACAGGGTTTGTTTTTTTTGTCCATTACCATGCATAAGACTGCATATAAACTGTAGTCAGAAATTGTAATATTGTATTTTATAAAAATTATTTGCAGAGTTGCGTTTGTCTTCCACTGCAGATGCTTTAGGGCAGGGATGCCCAACCTGTGGCCCTCCAGCTGTTGCAAAACGACATCTCCCAACATACCCTGATGGCTGTAGTTTGTCAATGCATGCTGGGAGTTGGAGTTTTGCAACAGCTGGAGGGCCACAGGTTGGGCATCCCTGCTTTAGGGCAGGGCAATAAGAACATTTGGTTGAAAAGGTGTACAAACTTTCATTTTTTGCATAATATGTACACTTACATATGTACAATGTATTCAATTTAAATGCATGCAAACATAGGCAAACTAAATACACACATACATACTATATTTACAGGTATGCGTGAAAAATTGCTGACAAATACATATACATTCACTTGCATTAAAAAACTGAGCTCTTATGTCTCTCCTTCTATGGAGGCATAATGCAGCGCAGGTTCCAGAGCCTGGGAGTTGCTGCAGCCGGTAAACGGTTTGTATCACAAAATATATTTTACAATTTTCAAATCAGCCCCTGGATCTGAATAGTTTTGTAATTGCATGTCATTAAAAATTTAGTATAACCACTGAGTTATTCAATAAAATGTATAGCGCCACCTGCTGTTTGTCATTTCCCTTATTGGTTGTGGTTATACAGTAGTTTTAAAGAAAGCATGGTGGCTCAGTGGTTAGTACTTGTGCCTTACAGCGCTGGGGTTCAAATCCAAACAAGAACAACATCTGCATGGAGTTTGTATCTTCTTCCAGTGTTTGCCAGGGTTTCTTCCGGGTTCTCCTGTTTCCTCCCACATCCCAAAGACATACTGATAGGGAAATTAGATTATGAACCCCATTGGGGACTGCGAGTAATGATACTGTCTGTAACGCACAGAATACAAGTGCATCTCAATAAATTAGAATATCATCAAAAAGTTTTTTGTTTTTCAGTAATTCAATTCAAAAAGTGAAACATATATAGAGTCATTACAAACAGAGTGAAGTTTTTCAAGTGTTTATTTCTTTTAATGTTGATGATTATGGCTTACAGCCAAGGAAAACCCAAAAGTCATTATCTCAGAAAATTAGATTATATTAGACCAACTGTAATTTTTTTTTCAAACACAGAAATGTTGTCCAAATGTAATATAATATGTCAGCGTTAAGTAAGTGAATAAACTGTCACCAGCCATATGTTTTGTTAGAAGCTGTGGCAGTTACAGGGAGAAAGCTTCAGCAGAAAGGACATGCACCCGAGTTTCCATGCTGAAGGTAATCTAGCAGAGCAATGTGAGCAATGAATGTAGATATCTCTGGACCCATGTGGGGTACAGGGCTGGTACTAGCTTTGTTAGAGAGGCATTGTCATGTACTATATGATGTCCTATTTTCATTTTTTACATCAATCATGGCATAACCCCTTTATGCAATGCTGATCTGATAGATCAATTTATATAAACAAGGGCATAGGACCACCACGAGGCACCATCATTACCCCTCACTGGCACCCTTAGAATGTATTGCAGGCACATACTTTCACACTCTCTACCCGGTGACCAGTCTGAAACAACTCCACTCCTCTTCAATGTGTGATGGTTATATCTAGTGTGAATGTACGGGGTGGGCCATTTATATGGATACACCTAAATAAAATGGGAATGGTTGGTGATATTAACTTCCTGTTTGTGGCACATTAGTATATGGGAGGGGGAAACTTTTCAAGATGAGTGGTGACCGGCGGCCATTTTGAAGTCGGCAATTTTGGATCCAACTTTAGTTTTTTCAATGGGAAGAGGGTCATGTGACACATCAAACTTATTGAGAATTTCACAAGAAAACAATGGTATGCTTGGTTTTAACGTAACTTTATTCTTTCATGAGTTATTTACAAGTTTCTGACCACTTAGAAAATGTGTTCAAAGTGCTGTCCATTGTGTTGGATTGTCAATGCAACCCTCTTCTCCCACTCTTCACACACTGATAGCAACACCGCAGAAGAAATGCTAGCACAGGCTTCCAGTATCCGTAGTTTAAGGTGCTGCACATCTTTGTATGTTCACAGCATAGACAATTGCCTTCAGATGACCCCGAAGATAAAAGTCTAAGGGGGTCAGATCGGGATACCTTGGGGGCCATTCAACTGGCCCACGATGGCCAATCCACTTTCCAGGAAACTGTTCATCTAGGAATGCTTGGACCTGACACCCATAATGTGGTGGTGCACCATCTTGCTGGAAAAACTCAGGGAACATTCCAGCTTCAGTGCATACAGAGGAAAACACATCATCATGTAGCAGTTGAATGGTCACATGTGTCACATGACCCTCTTCCCATAGAAAAAATTAAACTTGGATCCAAAATGGCCGACTTCAAAATGGCCGCCATGGTCACCACCCATCTTGAAAAGTATCCCCCCTCCCATATACTAATGTGCCACAAACAGGAAGTTAATATCACCAACCATTCCCATTTTATTTAGGGGTATCCATATAAATGGCCCACCCTGTATATATATTCAGTACATACACACAGTACATATAAATAGTGGTTATTCTACCATTTGACACCAGCAGGTATATAAAATCCATTACTGATGTCAAAAGACAAGCTGATGCATTGAAGTTGATTTTTTTTAATTTTTTGTTGCCAGAAGCAAATAGTCGTGGCTGCCATGCTCCCTTCCCCAGGTCAGCTCATATCAATTACTCACACTTGTGATGTCTCTTTAGCACCACGAGTTAATTGGCACTCAAATATTATCAATAAACCGTAAAAACCTGATTAATATTTTCTTCCAGGCATGGATGTGGCGAGTTTGCAGCAGTAATTTACTCACAGATATTGATTTCTTGTTTTGCTGCAGTGACTATTTTTACTACAGCAACAGGAAGTGAGACCAGGATGGTTGTCACTTCTGTGTTCCATTTTTAAACGCATGGGTCTTTAATGGGGACAGGGGAATAGGCTGCTGCCAGACACCTCTTGCAACATGATCGGCCAGCTTGGTGACATCATACATCACCGCGCACTGGATTTCGTGTGAGATCTTCAATCAAGATGGCAGCAGCCGGCTCATTGTGATCATAAGGATGAATATTAATTTTTTTTTCAAATTTTTTACCACCATTTAGAGAAAATCGATTCCCTACCACAGGGCATGAGGAAATTCGGTTTCATGGTGAATAGAATTTTCCCTTCGTGGACGATGATTCGCTCAACACTACCCGACATAAGCCAAATGAACATTGGTCAAAGGCTTCACATACAATAGATGGCTGGCTGTTACGTCTGAAAATGGACGGTTCGGCAGAACTACCGTACTTTTTGCTTTATAAGACGCACTTTTTTCCCCCAGTCAGTTGACAGTGCAGCACCGGCTGGAGAAGCAGGAGGAGCACGACTTCCTGGAGATGAAGAGGAGCCGCGGCGCAGGAGAGGTAAGCGGAGTTTGTTGTTTTAGTTTAATGGGGGTCTGAAAGGGCTGATCTGAGGTCTGATGGGGGTCTGAAAGGGCTCATGGGGTCTAAAAAGGGCTGCTCTGAGGTCTGAAAGAGCTGATGGGGGTCTGAAAGGGCTGATCTGAGGTCTGGTGGGGGTCTGAAAGGGCTGATGGGGGTCTGAAAGGGCTGATCTCTGAGGTCTGACATGGAGGGCTAATATGGGGGTGTGATGTGATGTCCTGATATTTATGGGGGTCTGATATGAGGATCTAATGAAAAATATTTTTTTTTTATTTACCTATTCTAAAATCTGGGGTGCGTCTTATAATCGGGTGCATCTATAAAAGCGAAAGTCTAATGTCTAATTCTGATTCTGAGTCTTGTAAGTTTTTCTTCCCACTCTTGACATTGTATCATGACACTTTGCATCGTCTCCTGTGCTTTTTTACTTCTGATTCACTCGTCTGGCTTAGATCTGTGCTTCCATCACCATGTTTCTTGCATAGCTACATCGGTTGGATATAAATAAAAACACAGGTCAATCTTTCCTTCTCTACTTTTCCTGTAATGTTTCTTCAAAGGCTACTTTCACCCTTGTGTTGTATTGCATTGATCCGTCACCACTGACTTACATTGTTTTCAGTGACAGATCCGTTTTTATGACCATTCACAAAACAGCAGCTTGCAGTAGTTTTGTGTCCGGTCACAAAACGGAATGCTGCCAGAACAGAAGAAATCCTGATGCATCCTGAACGCATCTCTTTCCATTCTGAATGCATGAGGACCAAACAACAGTACAAGTGTGAAACAGGCCTAAAAGGTGATCCTTGTGATGACCCGTTCCTCTAAGCTTGTCATCCATTACTACATTCTACTCGTGAGCTTCCTAACAATGGATCCCACCCTCTACAACAATCCCTTACTGCTCTTGACTACATACAGTAATTGACACATGTTCCTCTTTGCGTTTGCATCTCCTATGTGATACTTTCTGACAGTAATTAATTGTAAGATGTCAGACTTCATTGCTTCTCTGTCACTGCAGATTTTATTAAGAAGTCTACAAAAACTAAAATCTAGTTTCATGACAATAACTTGCTTTTCTCCTATTGTTGCCGTAATAAGCTCTCCATTCAATCTCTGTCAAGCCTCACTGGTCTGATAGCAATGTCTAATTAGGCTCATGAATGGTAAATAACAATGACAAATAACATTTTGCATAATTTCAGTGAATTGATTTATACCTAAAGTTGGCAGCTGGATAATTGATACTGGGAGGTGGATAACCAAAAATAGTTCAAGGTCATTCTGTCTACGGATAAATTTTGTTATAATTATAATAGATATAGATCAAGATTTAAAGAGGTAGTCCCATCTCAGATAATAAGGACCATAAATGTTCCACCTCCACTGATCCAGAGAATAGCAGTCTCATGATCTCCTTTTCTAGAAGGCGAGAAGGTAGGATCCAACCACAGATACAATGAAGAGGTGGTGATGCATGTGGTTATGGGAGTTTGGAAAGAGCAGAGCAAGCAGAAATCTTTATGTCTATGGGTGTCAATGATTTTATGTTTGGTTCTTCAAACCATCTTCCAAGTAGACCACCTCTTCATTCATTCTGCTGGTGGATGTGGCAGATGTGGGCCACCTTGCCTGGTGTTATGGGTGTCAGAGGGCCACCGTTCTGTAGATAGCCGGCTATTTACAATACAATAGACACAATCATTATCGTCATAACATTTTTCAGCTCATTATGTATAATTTTACACTTACGGTTGAATAACATCAGTCTTGTTATTGAAGTGTTAGGATAATCCAGTAGCTCACACACAATGAACATGTTGGTCAAGGACAGCAGGCAGTAGAAACATCATGAGGAGCATACTGTCATCATGCAGGCACTGCTACCCAAATCCTTTTTTCTCTACCCATTTGGGAGAGTCTGAGGAAGACCACCCTTTGACTGGGACCCATAGCACGAGAAAGGACCCAGCAGCACCCCACTGAGGCCAATAAGTGTCTGCAATGGTCACATGTTGCTGACAAAATGTCATCACTGCAGTCATGTAAATGAAGCCAAGTGGGAAGGACCAGAAAAGCAATGCAGGATCGGCAGAGAATTTAGCAGGTAAGTAATGGGTCTTTTTTACGGTTCCTTTTTTTCATGCCCCCATCAAACCCCCAGCTAGATTTTGTTCAATCTCAGTCAACCTCTTTAATAGGTCAGGATATACTACCAATAGAACTTTTATACATACAGTACAGGAGGAAACTTAGAGTCAGGTTAAACAGCTGGATGAAGACCTGAAATAAACCTCTGTCCTTAGACTTGAATATTCTTTTTGTATTTTTTTTCATTCTCTGGTCTTGAAACTAAAATTGATAGGGAAGAAGGACAAATTGTGCCCCAGGTTCTTTCAATCACAGATCTCCACTGGTGAATTTCAACTTGTAACACATAAAATGGACAATGTTAAAATTAAACAATATCGAGCAGAACAGGGAGGAACTGCTGTGCGGCAAGAACATATCCAGTGCATAGTCGATGGCATTCCGACCAATATCAGCAGGAAAGAACCAGGAGAAGCTGTAAGTAAAAGAGAGAGCCAGAAAGAATAAACAAGGTCAGAGCGGCCGGGGAGAGAGGTCGCAAAACTAGAGATACATAAAAGCAATGAAGGTAGATGTGCAGCCAAATCTGAAGGTTCATGTCGCAGGCACTGATATTCCTTCATCGCTAAGCATTATTTATGACTGTCATTAAACCAGATACAGTGTAAATGCAGAATTACACATTCTATATGAACTGCTCATAAATTGAAAAAACTTCTTTGAAGAATGATGGCTCCTCTAAAGTGATAACAGAAGAAGAGGTGAAATGTACTGAGGAATAGTGTGAACCGATGTAAAAATGCCAAAAACGGTATATTTCCCAAACAAGAAGAAAAAGTTCAAGAGTTTATTACAGTAGTGCAGTAGATCTCAAGGCCCCTCCATCTCGATCTTTTGCCATTTTTAACGTTGTTGTAATTTTCCACTCAGCAATAGACAACCCAACCCACCATCTTTTATAATGAAAGCCAAAACACTTGGATCTCCTGTCAGTAATTTCAAGGATTTAAAATGGAGCCCGTCGGGGTTTCGTCCTGAATTTTGCTCTTTTTATGGTAAGAATAGCATTGCATGCAGCACTATACAAGGGGTTGAGCAGTGCTAAGATATTGATGACCTATCCTCAGATAGTCGGGGGTCTGACTCCCGGCAACCGCACCAATCAACTGTGGTTGTGCAGTGCTAAGATATTGATGACCTATTCTCAGATCGTCGGGGTCTGACTCCCGGCAACACCGCCAATCAACTGTTTGAAGGGATAGCAGCACTTGTGCGAGCTCTGCTTCACCTTCAAAATTACCTGTGCACCATCTCATTTGCAGCTCTGGTGAAGTGTAATTACAACTGTAATTCCAACTACTCCCCATTCACTAGAACTGAATGAGCAATTGGAACTACAAAGGAGACGATGTGCAGTTATTTTTGAAGTGGAAGCAATTCTACTTCTTCAAACAGCTGATCAGGAAGCGTGCCAGGACTTAGACCCCCTGTGGACTGTATATTGATGATCTATTCTGAGGATAGGTCATCAATATTCAACCACTGCCCAACCCCTTTAAGGCCTTAAAGAGTAACTAAACTTTTAATTAACTTTTTGGTAAAATGTCCCTAATGCCCTAATAATACTTTTTGTAATATACTTTTTAAATCATTTTTAATTTTTAATAGACTTTTCCCTCACTAAAGTGCACCTCTACAGTTTATCAATAGGACCGCAGCACATGGAGAACGGGCAGGAGTGCACATTGCTGTCCGTGCCCCCCAGAGGTTTACCAAATCCTGGCATGGGTACCCTGGAACCATGTGCTATGCCAGGATTAGCTGGGCGGACCGGCTCCTGCCTGAGCCTGCTTCGCTAAGCTAATAGTCCTGCATGTCAGCTTTTATCAGAGCAAAGCAGGTACAGGCAGGTAGTAAACCTCTGGGAGGGGGGGCACAGGCAGGAGCAACATTGCTGCGGTTCCATTGATAAACTGTAAAGCCCGTACTCCGTACACCGCTGAGAAGTCAGCCATATACAGAAAAAGTGGATTATAAGCGCACAGGGAAAGGTATGCTTTGGGGCGGGGTTATCTCCATTAACAATTAAAAATGCATTAATCAAGTACATTACAAAAAGTATTATTAGGGACATTTTACCAAAAAGTTAGTTAAAAGTTTTGTTACTTTTTAAAGGTCTGCAAACTGCGGATTCACAAAATACAGATGCACACATTTTTCTCACTCGCATCAAATGAGAACACTATTCTCCTTCACAATATAGACAAGAGTAAGACATGATCCATAATTTGCAGAACGGCCACAGGGATCAGTGAATGAGCTCATATAAATGAGCGGGTCTGTGTGTTATTCACAAAAAAAGCAGCAGGTACAATATATTACTGGTCCTTCAGCTACAGTATGTTAGGTACCAAAAAACAAGCAGTGGAGACATGCTGCTTCTGATATGATGGCTTTTTGCTTCTTATATCTTCTATTGTGTGGAAAGCAGTGGCCATGCAAATAAGACTGAAAACTATATAATCTCAGCCAGTGCAGCTCAGACTCACTGCAGCTTGTCTAACCTGAATTCACAGCATCATGGTGATTTATGATGCTGTGAGTTCCTGCTTGACTGCGGATCTTCTGTCCTGTACTCATATGATACTGTGAGTTCGAGCCAGACGAGCTGCGTTCAGTCTGGGAAACGCACCCGTCAAATATATAGTGACTCGCCTGCAGTCAATATCTGGCATTGGAGCGTGGGGCCACACTGTCACAGTAAGCAAAGCTCATGAACTAAATTGGAGCAATTTCTGGAGAAACAGTAGACATTCTTTTCATCATCTCAGACAAGCTCTGTAATAAACAGAACAATGTCATCTCCTTTGTATGAATAGGACTTTATCTGTACTTTTGACCAATCTTAATTTACATGTTACTCTAGCTTTTGAGAACGATAATTGCAACTTCTGTCTGCCACTTATCTAATGGGGACAGCCAGTCTAAACAGCTTTAAAGACAATATATGGGAGCAACATACAAATGTATATAATGAAAATTAAGCCTGAGAGTGTGGTTCGCTGATTTATTGATTTGTGATGCATGGCTAACAGTGTAACGGTATAGATAATGTGGTCTAGCTGTGACCTTTTCCTCCATAAATGTGAATTATTCAATCTGTTGGCAAGGTTTTAGAAAAGTTACAATCATTCAGGGTCCTTTTCTGGTTTGTGAGATGAAATACGCGACTATGGAGCCAACAATAAAAAGTGCTGTTTATAGCATGTTCCTATCCTCCAGATTAAGAGTTGCTCAATAGCAGTATAATGGAAACTGTAAATCTAGCGTGTCTGGAGAACGTGGAATCTGACATTGGAGATACGGAGCTGTCACACCACAGATAACCCGGACAATGAACCCCAGGCAGATATGGACAATGTATCATCTGACAATGGTAGAAAAGATGCACTTTTCTAGATGCAAATAAATACAAAAGCATAAATGTTGGTGCCCTTAAAACGAATTTCATGAGATTTCCAAGTCTGGATTCTCACGGTGTACAATAAAATTTACTAAATTTGTTGGTTCGGCTGGGGCTACACAGCAATCTTGACGGATGTCATAATCAAGATTGCTGTATAGCAGTGCAGCCATTGAAGTGAATGGGGTTGCAGCGTGATTTGCAGGTTGCCATGGCCCTAGATTTGCAAAAAGTTTAGCACTGTTGGATTTTTTGCAATTCCGGGGTTGTGGTCGCAGTAACTTGTTTGAGTTATGGTGTGGCCCCATTTAATTCGAAAGCTGCACAGCTACACAGTGATCTGTGGTCTTACAATGGGTGCTGCTGCCAAGTCTAAGGCCTTCTTCACATGTCCGTGATGAAATTCGTGATAAGATGGTCAGTGATTCTTCTGTGAAGAATCCATGTTTGGTCTGTGTGTCCGTTTTTTGCTCTGTGTCATCCTTGTTCCACGAACACTGCAGAGCTGAAAATTCATTTTCAGAGCATCTCCTATAAATGGTTTGTGAAACATGGATCTCCCTAAAGCATTAAACCGAAGCTTTGAGGATCCGAAGTCGCTTCGCTCACACCTAGACGGGGTTAAGCCAACTTTCACAATTCAGTATTTAGTCAGTATTTTTCATCAGTATCTGTAAGCCAAAACCAGGAGCAGGTCCAAAACACAGAAGGAGCACCCAGCTTTCTATCATACTTTGAAGGTTTGACTTCTGGTTTTGGCTTACAAAGTACTGAACAAATACAAAACGTGTAAAAGTGGCCTTAGGTGGAAATACCAAGTGAATATTACTTGTACCATTAGAACTATTTATATAGCTTGTCAATGATCAGAGGGTTTTCACAAGATAAAAACAAATGAAATGCTTCATCATCCGACAAGAGGGTTATTGCTTCACTCCAATAGATCCCATCTTTATCCCTGAGCAGCATAGAACATTCTTCATAGTCTGCTGTAAGCGCTCCATTGTCATTAAGAAGAACATGTATTCTTCACTGCGCTCCCTTCGGAAATGTTACATTACATTGTACTGCTTCATGTGTTATGACATGAGCATTAAGTTATACATTTATTGATCAATAATTAATGATTACATCTGTTAGTTGCCGGAAAAGCTATTAAAAAATCTAAAGTGAATCTTTGTTTGCCAGCCAAGGTGCGCTGACAACGGTGGATTATCACATTATATGGAATAGATGTATTGCTTCTATTGTTATCACATCTATTTTATAAGGTGGTGACTGCTAATTAGAACAGACGTGATGCACTAGACACATTTCATCAGTCTCATTAGTGTCATCAGTGTAAATTGTCAACCTTGATATTTTTCAATTCCTCAGAATTGTTTGCGACTTAGTTGTATCAGATGTTGCTACATTTTTCTCTCATTCTGTGGTTTTTGCAAATTTAAGATGTAAAATGTTACATATTGTATGCAAAACCTAGTGACACCCACTGTATAAGACCTCATGCACATGGCCATTGCTCGGTCATTCTGTGCATTGGGGACAGCAATTTGCAGTCCCCAGTGCATGGGCACCCTCCGTGCGGCTTCCGCAGATGAATCCAGACCCATTCAATTTGAATGGGTCCGTGATCCATCCACACTGCAAAAAAATAGAACATGTTCCACACCACACCTTCCGGATAGCAGACCCATTCAAGTGAATGGGTCCGTATCTGTGATGCAGTTCACAAATGCCTGGTGCCCATATATTGTAGACCCGCTGTCTGCGGGCCGCAACGCGGGTACAGCCAGACAATGGCCGTGTGCATGAGGCCTAAGTCTGACTGATATGTGCAAGGACCTGAGCCCTCTCTATATACAGCAGGTGCCAGTTGTGTTATACAGCTCACACCTGCCTGCAATGGGGGAGCCACATAAATGCGAAAAAGTAATTGCATAGTTAAAGGGAATCTGTCACCAGGAAAATCATTCTCACACTGGACATTGTCTGGTAGGGCTGGCTCTGCTAACTACATGCCTTTCTCTTGCCCTGATTCTTAATTGCACTCAAGGTCCTTCGCTCTCCTTTGCTAGCCACTCTCCCTTCCACTTGGTTAACAGGGCCATGAGTAATGAAGATTCAAACCCATGGCCCTGGCAATCAAGTGGGCAGTGGCTAGCAAAGGAAAGCAGAGGATCTAGGGTGCACCAAGTGGTTCAGGCTACCCTCAGTGCACTTAAGCATTAATTTGCATAAAAATTAAAAAGGGTTTTCAAACAACTGCAACAATGGATCAGGGACAGTCCTGTAGCCAGCCATATAACAAACTTTATCATTTCCTGGGCTACAAAGCTTCACACCTGTTTCCAAGTCAGGCTTTCCTTTGTTTCAACTAAGGACAAGATTTAGCTTGCTGCCTCTTATTCTAAATACCCTAGCCCCTGATACCTAGCACCCAATGCTTATGAACTACGGGCTCTTTGCTAGTTATATCCCAGTCTAACAGCACCAATACACATTAGTCTAAAGTTGATCAAAATGGACGATGTCAACCAAAATGATCATTTGACAGATAAAATTTAACAAACATTTTAGTTGACCAACAACTAACCATCATCTGAAAAGTCGGCCATGTTTGTAATTTTCATTGGATAGTTGCATGAAAGATCTTTCTTTGACAGAACATTCCTATAAAGATCGTTCTGCCCTCACTCACTGTTACTGAAACGCATGGACTTTATGGACTAAGTGCCCCTATACACATTAGTGGCCGTCAGTCTAAAGTGTGCAGGGAGCACCTGACTCTCCCCCGACATTGTATCAATATTTTCTCCCAATCCTTTTGTTCTCCTGGGATAAAAGCAGCCACCAGACATGTCTTGCAGTAGTTTTCTCCACTCTCCCCATTGAATACACATACACTTTCAGCTGAACCGAACACTTATGTGTATAGGGGAGCCAGGAGGGAGTCAGGGGAGATAGCGGTCGCCTGACAGCTATTGAATGTGTATGGCCACCTCAAAATGTGTATGGCTGTGTCTGGGAAATGATTGTTCACCAGACTATCGAATGTTCAACTGCTGTTCAACCATCAACCAACTTTTATCTAATGTGTATGGCCACCTTAAGTACCATCAGAGCCAATATCAGTGCTGACCTGTATACTGTTGCTGATGGCCAAAGGAGAGAACCTTCACTGGAGACACAAGTACTCTGATATATAGTATATATTTTATACCATACATCTCAGAAGAATTTTTAGTTCAAATACAATAGACTTAACATGCAAGCTTTTTCATTTCTTATTTTTATAAGACTGTTTGATATAGTTGATGGAGGATTTTATGCTTTCATAATCCAGATTTAAACCCAATAAGCCATGACTCATTCTCATTGTGCAGTGACCTATTTCAAGCAGAAGCCTCATTATTATTTTACCTGAAGAATCATTCCTAATTATGGAGAAAATATATGTCACATCAAACTCATAAAAAAGGCTTAAAATATTGTCAGATCGTATAAAAGTATTTTTTAAGCCATTAATTAATTGTTCTCGTAATTTACTTCTCAGATATTTCTTTTCTCTATTTTACCGTAATTTTCCCCGTACATGAAGACCAGCAGGACGACAAACAATTTAGAATTTCATGGTAAAGGTAAGGAAGAAGAAATGTGCTGAAAGTCTTTAGAAACAAATGGTTAATAGACACATTAAAACGCCAAGAAAATAAAGAAACATTTGTAATGGATGAATAAATAGCTTAGGGGTTAGATTTTTTTTGCCGTATCAGCACAATGACTCAAAAGAACCAAGGCTTTCTTGAAAGCACAAGGCAGAAATATTTTTAGTTCCTTCACAATTTTCGCCCCTTCACCACTTATGTTCATTCATCAATAAAGTACCTCACAGGTCTCTAGGCTAATCATGTTAACCCCACAGGTCATCACTGAAGCAACGGAGCAGAAAGATTCCCATGAGCTCTAATTCATATGATGAATTTCATAACAATTCTGTGAAATGAGACATAACTAAAATGGTGGCATATATTTAATAAGTACTAATAGAAATTGAACTTTTAATACATGTTACTATCCTCATCATCACTTCGCTACTAAAAATGACCATGATGTTCCTACCACAGGAAGTCTGGGAGCCGCTTGTGCTATGACTTTTACAGTATATTTTGAGATAACTGTTGGTCAAAGGCCATTTCGTTGTAGCCACATTTACTAATGTGTCCGTGCCTATAATTTTTCTTAAAAGGCGCAATTTGGCATAACTATGATTTATACTATATTTTTTGGACTCACTT
The DNA here is from genome assembly GCA_900303285.1 of Rhinella marina. NCBI lineage: Eukaryota > Metazoa > Chordata > Amphibia > Anura > Bufonidae > Rhinella > Rhinella marina. Next base: position 164,435 of record ONZH01021714.1, read on the forward strand.
AACCTAGAGGAGGGCCTAGAGGAAATAAATGGGTATGGTTTTAGATATGCCAGATATAGAGTTACAGGTAGGGGCCATTTAGATGGCCATGGTATTGCGGATCCGCAATACCACGGATGCAGACCAGCGTGTGTTCCGCAATTTCCGGAACACATGGCCTGGCACCCCGTTGAAAATGCCTATTCTTGTCCGCTATTGTGGACAAGAATAGGACATGTTATATATTTAAGATCACACGCCTGCCATTGAAGTGAACGGAGCCTCATCTATTATGCAAAATTGCGGAATAGATGCGGACCCGTTCACACGGTCATGTGAACGGGCCCTTAGACAACAGTGTCAATCCCTGCACCACATTTACCATCCAACCTGAGCCCCTGACGCAGGTCTAGACAGCCTGTCTAAAGGTCCCTTTACATGGGATGACAGAGCAACAGATTGTCGGAGGGAAGGGTTCCTTCCTGGTGAAGGAGATCATTGAATTTACATGCAGCGATGTCTTCCAGATTATGGGGAGGTGATCGCTAATGTCATCACTCTTCCCCATAATAATAATTATCTTTATTTACATAGTGCCAACGTATTCCACAGTGCTTATATACTGAGTCGTTTGCCGGCAGCAGATTATGTTTACACAGCATTAGCATTGAGCGACTCGAACCTGATAAAGTGGAATCCTATCTGATTTTCAGCGAAAATTCGATTCGCCATGAAGCCGAATTTCCACGTGCTTCGTGGTAGAAAATCGATTTTCCCGAATGGTAATAAAAAATAAAAATCATACTTACCTCCTCCATTTGAGCACGAAGAGGCTCCGTCATCTTCATTGAAGATCCCATACAAAATCCCGTGCACTGTGATGTTTCCATGCCGGCCAACGTGATGATGTTATCATTGGCTGAGCGAGATTTTGTGTTAGAACTTCAAAATTTGGCGAAGCAGTCGAATCGAATTTTCCAATACTTCGCTCATTCCTACACAGCATGATCTTCTGCCGCCAAACAAACATGTTTGTGTGTGCACAAACCATCTGATTACCCGATGAATGAGTATTTTGCTCATTCATCGAGTAATCAGAGGTACAGTTACACCGCCAGATAATCGCTAACGAGCGCTCCTATGAATGCTCGTTGACAATTATCTTTACGAACTTAGGCCCTTAAATTTACACCTTCTATAGCAGGAATGCTCAACTTGCGGCCCTCCAGCTGTTGCAAAACTACAACTCCCAGTGTGCCTGGCCAGCCTACAGCTATTAAGACATGCTAGGACTTGTAGTTTTACAACAGCTGGAGGGCCGATGGTTGAGCATTCCTGTTCTATAGGATTAGTAAATCAGGTCCACTGTTCTCAGCTTGACGGCAGTGGTTATTTGAACACACCATTGATTTGGCGGTATTAATGGAATTTTGTTCTGCACTCAGCATTCTCATAACATGAAAAACCTAATGCTATTGCATCCGTCTGGTGTCACAATAATGCAAAAGCATCCCCTGAATAGGATATTAATTATGATTAGTATACTGTAGAAAGCAAATATTTACTGTGCAGTGTTAAATGCCTCCAATAACAATGTGTTTGCCTAGTCTCATCTTATTAAAAAGATCCACGCCAAGGAGCGCTCCCATACAGCTTGTGCTCGCACAACTCTGCGCAAGAGCATTCAACTGGACATTGCCGTTTAATAACCCTGGAGTCACAACTGCAGATGTCTGCATTAAGTCAGTATTAGAAGTAGTAGCAGATGGTTAGTAAGCTCTTACTGAGAAGGCTATAACGATTTCCAAAGGTAAAACAGCAAGTGGCTTTTATGTATAAATGATGGCCCCCGTATGGCGTGATTGAATATCTGAGAGCAAAATCTAATTATTACAGCCAGGTTGAGCAAAATCAAATACAAGTAAAATGTGCAATAACAAATCAGTTAAAAAAAATAATTCAATAGTTTTTACCTAACGAAACATTTATTATTATTGCTTTTAATTAGGTTTTCAGTGATACATAAATGAGGGTATTTGAGCTTAAAATGAAAAGCTAACACTTTATAATATACTTACTGTATTAATTCAACTAATTTATATATCCATCTGCTCCGATGCTATGCATTTCCCTGCTGGTCTATCCTTCCTGGTCCCTCGACACACAGCTAATGACCACTCAGCCAATCACTGACCGCAGTGAAGTCCCGCCTCAGCCAGTGATTGGCTGAACAGTCATTTCTTGCATGTGTAGAAAGATTAAAAGAACATGAGCGACAAGGGGATCTGTAAGGAGAGTATAACAATTTTTTTTATTTACACTGTCCCTTAATAAAAATGTTTTTAATCTGCTGGACAGTCCCTTTATGGATACACTATAAGTTTCACTTTGTTCGCTAAAAAAAAGTCGTTGTATAGACATAGAAATTTTACCTTCAAATTATTTTTGGCTCTATAAGACACACCTGATCATAAGACGGATCTCAGTTGTAGAGGAAGAAAATAAGAAAAAATATTTTTCATCAGGACTCAGATTAGATCCCTAATCTTCATTGGACCCCCAATCTTCATCAGACCTCAGATCAAACCTCCAATCTTGATCACACCTCAGATCATACCCCTAATTTTTATCAGACCAGACCCCCCCCCCCAAAGTTTCTGCTTACTAATCAGCACATCCATAATGGAAGCGCCCATTAGTATTTGCTTTATGGGGGAAAAAAAGTGCCTCTAAAAAATAAAAATACAGTACATATTTTTTGTTAAAGGGGTGGTGATGATCATGAGAAAGGGGGTCATGTATCTCCCGCGTATGAATGGAGTGGCAGTCAAACATGCATTCTGCCATTCCATTCATCTCTATACATCTACCAGAGATCTGCCAAGAACTGTACTCTGGTTCTCTTCATTAGTCCCATAGAGCACACTTTAGACTGCCGCTCCATTCATATGGGGAGACATGACTCCCATTCTCATGATCAATGGGAGTCCCAGCGGACAGGTCCACACTAATTAGACCAATTTAAAGGGGTTTTTCTATCTTGGACAATGGGGGCATATCGCTAGGATATCCCAGCAGTGGGACCCGCACCTATATTGAGAACGCGGCCCCAAAAGAGAAGGAGGGCGCACCGCGCATGCGCGGCCGCCCTCCATTCATTTCTACGGGGCCACCGAAAATAGCCAAGCGCTGGCTCGGCTATTTCCATCGGCTCCATAGAAATGAATGAGAGCGCACCGCGCAAGTGCGGCCACATGTTCTCAATATACCTCTGGGACCCGCACCTATAAGACAATGGGGGCATATCCTAGCGATATGCCCCCATTGTCCAAGATGGGAAAACCCCTTTAAAACTCAACACAACCTCTTTAACCAAAAAATGTCTAATTTACAGGTAACATTTCCCAGTCTATAAGAGAACTTTATATGGCACATAAAGTCATACACAGTATGTGCATTAAGGAAACAAAGCTGGCTATGTATTATAGGCAATATTCCCATAAGTACTGTATGTGAACACCCAGTGATCGCACCAACATGCATTTGTTAAAGGGGTTGTCCAGGCTTTTTCTATTGACGACCTATCCTCAGGATAGGTCATTAATATCAGATTGGTGGAGGTCCGACACCCGGCACCCCCGCCGATCAGCTGTTTGAGGAGACGGCGTACACAGTGTGCACATGCCGTCTACAATCTCTCTTCCTGTCCACTGCTGCTACCCCGTAGACATACAGTGGAGAGCAGGAAGAGAAGCGAGAGACGGCACATGCACACTGCATGCGCTGTCTCCTCAAACAGCTGATCAGCGGGGGTGCCGGACCCTCTCCGATCTGATATTGATGACCTATCCTGAGGACAGCCTGGACAACCTCTTTAAACACCACATCACTCAAAAACCACATGCAGTATTAGTAAGTTGGAAAGATTTGGCGCCATTAATATATTCCTAAATTTTCAACATTGCAACCGTTTTCCTAATTCTAATAAGTGATGTATAAAGAAAAATATAAAGCCATTATGAACAGCAACAGAGAAAAAAGGAATAATCCACCCTGGTTATTACAAAGCTTTTCATTAAACAATACATCGAAAGCAAATTACATTGTGCACTGATCATGTGCCACGGGCCAGATTCTGCTAGAAAAGGTCAAATTACATTTAATGGTCTTGTTATAGATATCAATTAGAGGAAATTCCCTGTAAGTACTAGGAATTAAATATAAAAATTGCTATCTACTGTATTTGATTTTATTTTCATTACCAAAATAGTCACAATTAGGGATTAACACAAAAAAATACAGAAAAGAAGAATCTTAAACAGCTAATTACAAATAGAATAAAAACGGATTCATCTGGAGAAACTTTAAAACCTCAGAGCAGCACTGAACTCCTCCGGTTTCCTGGTAAAAATCTACAGAATTTTCCTGCCACCGACACCAAAGGGAAAGTCAGTGCAAAAACATTTCCTGATTTCCCCCAAAATTGGAGATGAGCAAATCTCTTGATATTTGTTTCAGGTCTGATTCTAACTAATCAGTAAGTAGTTTGGTGTCAGGTACTGTATGAATAGATTAGACCTGACTCAGAAAAGTCGTGCTAAGTCATGTATAACACTGTGAGGTCTCCTAGGACTGTATCCAACCCCTTTCAAGCTCTTTAATACTGACAACATTAGTAATGTCAAAGTTACATATATGAACCAGTTTAATAACACACTGCACTGTCGAAATTTATTTTTAAATTAAAACATGGTCCAGAAAGGATCTTTTCTTGGTGGCATACCACTTCTCTATTTTCTGACCTGTAAAATGGTGGCCTCCATTTTGAGAGATTCATCTGAATCAAATTGCAAAAGTTTCAAATTTGTCTGTAACCCAACTGTTGGGAAAAATGAAGACTAATTTGATATATTTAGAATCGATTCACTCATTTCCAGTCCCAATGCACCAAAATTCTGTCCACTAAAAACAGACCACTTCTAATTTGTGTCAGTTTTTTGTGTACATCTGAATAATAAATGTCTAAATGAAATGTTCCAAAAATGTAGGTGCAAACAAAGCTAGACAGTGGTACACTTAGCATATTCAACGTGGTCCACTGTGTGGGTGTTTTGCTTTCATATTTTGCAACATCAGGACAATTTAACATACCATTACTATCCAGTATAATGGCATGGTTGTGGTTTAAGGTTTCCTTTCAAGGATTTGTCCAAGATAATAAAAAATCTTGGAAAGCGCAGTTCTTTGATCGTGATTGGCTGTAATGGTTAAAGAAAGATGTGAGTATAACATCAGTTTTTATTTTAGCGAATTTGGAAGCTTGTCTCAGTTATCACTGACAACCCCTTTAAAGGATATCTGTCGCAAGGTTTTAGGTCCCTAAATCAACACCATGCTGTTATATAGGACACCTCCTTCAAAAGGGTTCACCAGATATTGATGGTCTATCCTCAGGATAGGTCATTAATACCAGACTGGTAGGGTCCGACACTCCACCAATCAGCTGTTTGGGGCTGCTGCAGTGTACGAAGGAAGGGAAGCAGAAGGCTCTGCAATACCTGGACATAGCCACTACACTGTATATAGAGGGGTCTGCCTCCAGCTTCATATATGGTATAGCCCAGGGATCACCAACCTCTGGCACTCCAGCTGTTGAGAAACTACATCTCCCAGCATGCTTCATTCACCTCTTTGGGAGTTCTGAGAACAGCCAAGTAAGTGTGCATGCTGGGAGTCATAGTTTCACCGCAGCTGGAGTGCCGAAGGTTGCTGATCCATGGTATAGGCTCTAGTGTCACAACAGCCTGAAACAGCTGATTGCCGGGATTTCAAGGTGATAGACTCCCATCAATCATATATTTGATGACCTATACTGAGGATAGCAAACAAACACTATATGTAGCAGCACACTGCTCCACGTGCAAACGTTCATGCAAAAATTGGAAACATGGGTTAATCTGAATTACATTACTGCTGTACTTACTACACAAATTACAAGCTCTCTGTGCTCATTTGTGATCAAAATTGTGTCGGACCCATCTAGCAACAGGAAGGTTGCTTCTGCGGACAGGACCTACACTATCAGACTTGCCTCTCCTGGGCCTAGGCTTACAAATTTCAGGACAATGTAGAATCCAGCTGCAGTTAGTTTTTGTTTGCTTTTTCATGTCAACCATGGTAGCATGCACCTTTACTTTTTTATATGGTTTGGAGGTGCTGGCCAAACTTTGTTTTCTGCATTGCACATTTGGTGGAGTGGCTGCCTCTATTTGGACCATAAACACCTCCCCATCTATCCAAGGCTTTTAATTAGAGCATTCTATAGCTGGATTCTACATTGCCCTGAATTTTGTAGGCCTAGGCGAGGCAGGTCTGTTAGTGTAGGTCCCGTCTGAAGAAATTACCTTGCCATTGGTAGATGGGCCCTACACAATTGAGCGCCTAATTTTTGTGTATAGTAAGTGCAGCAGTAATGCAATTCCTCTCTGTGGTCTCATTTGCAAGACAATATAAACAGGGGATAGAAAGAGAGTACGAGAGAAATAGGGAGAGAGAATATGGCTATCCTTAATACAGCAGTCATTGCTTTCCAGCATCACTTAGATAACATAACAAGAGACCGGGGAGAACGTGCAGCTGTGGTTTATATGTATCGCTCTCTTTTTATAAATGCTCTCACAGGTGCTGCAACTTCTCCACTGCCTGGGAGCCAGAAACAGCTTGCTTACCCTTATGTATTTCCCGATTCCTTTCGGTACACAATGGTAGGCTGAAAACAATCTCTTCTCTAAGTTATTATCGCTGAAACCCCTTCTGTTTCAATGGCACTTCATGATAATCAGTTTCCTCTTTCTTCCTCATGTGTAATGTACGATAATAATGTATTCTTGTCCTGGAGTAATTTATTTATCTCCACATGAATGCAATAAAGACAGCCAGCCGACTGTATTTCTGTCTGACTGACAGTTCTATGCGTGATTATAAAATAACATTTATTATATTCATATCACAGCTCCCAAGACCCAGATAGTATGCTGCTCATCGGAAACCAGGAGAAAAGGAGTGGAAGCACTTAAAGAAAGATGAAAAATTAAATCTTAGAAATTGGTTCTTGACATTTAAACTATTATTGAAGTAATATTCACGAGTACTGATACATAGGAAAGCATTCCTATGAAACAGCTTCATCTATACTAATGTAATAGGTTCTGCAAGGTAAGGCTTCATGCTCAAGGCTGTGTCTGTCTTTTGGTTTGCAAACAATCGATCTGCAAGATACAGGTACCTTCCATTTGCATTCTGCATTTTTATTACATCAACAGAAAGAAAATTTTTACAATACAGACCAGATTAGGGCACTCTCTATAATTGGCACATGGATCTAAAAATGATACGGATGTGTGCATGGCCCCATAGAAATGAATGGGTGAGTGTGCTACTCGCCAAAAATGAGGATAGAGCATGGATAAAAAATATGGCAAATGTGTGCATAAGGTCTTAAAAAGCCTATCCATCACTCAACGTCTTTCTCAACATGATACTCACCCTGCAATGATACAAACTTCCATTAATTTTGATGGGGCCATGCACACATGCGTATCGGCAAATTACAGAACATGTCCTGTTCTTATCTATATGGATGAGAATTATCCTTTCTATTGACTGTGGTGAGAAAACCATGGAATGCACATGGAGGTTATCCATATTTAGCAGATACATTGTGGACCAAAATACAGAAACAGCTATGTGCATGGAACCTCACAAGGAATATTCTTCATTCAAGCTGTGCCTTACATTTCTTCACAAAGATTCATACTGATTGTAGTCTCACATGTCAAACTATGTTCATCTGTAGAACAAAAAGATCATCATGATCTTTTAAAATGAACGATCAAGAAGGTTCTGTCAAACTCTGGTGTGGGGGGAATATTCCACACCAAGCACAGGAGGAAGAGGGGGGAAAGGAAATGGGATTAGGCCTGGAACTAGTGAAGGCAGATGGTCACCTCTTATTGAAACCCTGACTCCAGTCCTGGCTTACTAACAGTATGAACAGGCCTAGAATGTAGGCGAGTTCATACGCAGGAAACCTGGGACCCTAATTGTCCCTGAAGGACCCTGAAGCCAGTGACTGGAATGAGACAAACTGTTCCGCCACCAACCTGGACGAACAGTAGTCTCCCCTGAGGCCCAAACACCAAAACACAGGGAAGATATACACAAATAAACGAAAGGGAAGGAAGACACTTAATTTTCCTGAAGATAATGGCAGCAATGGGATCTCCACAGAGAAACACACACCAGCAGACCACAGACAGTATAAACCGCACAGCATGGTGGGAGACGAAACACTAAATAGACAAAGATAATTGATAAAACACCTACACCTGAAGGGGGAGGGTGTGGTAAATGCCAGCAACAAAACAACCAAAGGAGAACCTGTCAGTTTAAACCACGGGTTGCCAATCTGACAGACCTCCTGATACCTGTCGCAGGAATGTCTGTGACAGGTTCAGTGTAATGTGGGAATGGGATTAATCTTTATTCACCAATATTTACCATCATGTCCCAATCATGTCAACAGAAGACTATCTGCAGTAAATCATTTTCCTCTATTTTAAATCATGAAGGCAGAGCAGCACAGAATTGATCATTCCCATTCTGTCCTTCAGGGTCTTCTGCCTTCCTTCCACACCACTGAACATTCTCAGTTCTGCTACAGCACGCGTACCAGAGTGAAATGTCACCGGTGTTCATGCTGAGGTTACAGTCACTCCACCAGTTAAGTCAACATGCATATGATCAGAGGTCAGCCTCAATGACCCCTGAGACCATGCACTAAACACAGGCAATTTAATAAAAGCACACAACTGCATATTTATATGTAATATAATGTGATGTTGTAATACACTTACATAAAATCAGAACACTAGCCACTGAGAATAGCTTTGGTGTTATTTGAAATACATAACCTCCAATATACAAAAATATAGTCTAAAATTGCAAACACATTTTTATTAATTTCACAATTCCATACTGAAAACATATAGCCAATTCCTTGGAACATTCACCCATGCCTAAGGGTGCCATGACAGAAGATGGTCTAGTTGCTAAAAAAGTACTAGTAACACAGGTCGTAAAAGCTACAATACATAGTAATAATACATGCAGTTGTCAGTAATGAACAATATTCCAACACTACTGATGAATAAACAGTGCAACAACAGTAAACAGTGCAACACAGTATACCAAGCAAGTAATAGCACCTCCAACCCAACTCTATTTCACAGAAGTTTCCTCTGACTGCGAAACGGTATTGGGCCTACGGATATATAGGACATTTATCATAAGGGGAATTTTTAAAGTCAGTTTTACAGGCATCTGCATTGACACAGCTTGCTCCAAATGTATCAAATTTTACACAATGTTTGATAAATATGGTACAAATTACACTTTTTCTCAATCAGCTAACCACATCCACTTTCACCCTCTCTTTTTAAAATTATATTGAGTATTGTTAAAATGCAAAATACCGCAATACTTTTGCCTTTAATTACTTTTTTCCTAGGCCAGGTGACTGAGAAATATGACATCAATGACATAGGAAGACAACATTGCACTCACCACATCACTGATCAGATAACGATGACCTATCCTGAGGAGGCCCAACAAGGCATAGCTATTTCTCATCCAAATCATGGCTATCCATATTCAGAGACACAGTTCAGCTGAAATTGGAGTGGTCTTTAATGGAAGACATCAATTCAATGAAAAGGGAGTCCCTACCAAATTCTTGGAGCCTCCACTAAGCTTGATCTGGCCCTGGCTGAAATGTATGAGGGATCAAGATCACAAACAACAAGGTTAAGGAGAATGTAATTCTTTAAATAACTCTAGTCGTAAATTCTATCTGGGTCTCACTCCCCTTTCATCTTGATCTCACTTACCTTTCTAAAATTCAAATCCCCACCAATCCCTTGGTTGAACCCAATGGACTCATGACTTGTTTGAGTAGTATTAACTATGTAACTAAATGTAATTTGCTTGGCCAAAAGTTGTTCCCACCTAAATTCTCAATCACACACACACTGGGGCAAGAATAAACGTGTTCTCAAAGGGGAGAGGAGAGTAAGCCATTACCAGTCACCTCAAGTGGCAGCTTACTTGGAGAGAACAAGAAATTTGGGTTTGTTGATCCAACTTTTTTTCTCTCAACATCTACCATTTGGGAAGAGTCAGAGCACCGCATACACATTAGATGTTCAGCTTAAAAAAATGTCTATCTTTAGAATAAAGTATATGGTAATTCACTGAACATATTTAATAAATGTTAAGGAAAACATACATATTAATAGACATTGTGTACTTGATGACGGTCATTTTTTGTCCATATTGTATAAAAATGCATTGGTCTAGCGGATTAAAGGAAAATATATTCCTCCTGTTTTGCTATTCAAAATATAAAATAATGGAGTAAAAAATGTCTTCAATGTGTCATCCAACCTACTGCAATGTCTACAAGGGCATAATACTGTCTGTTTAGATACAAAACACAGTATTACGGTACTTTATTGCCATTTTTCAAAGAGCACTATCAAAAATTTAAGATTAAATGTCCTATTTAACCCAGAGCTTAAGTTAAAGGATGACAAGAAAAAAAGGCAATGGAACTCAATGTATTCAACGTATAATGCAGTCTAGCGTCTTATACAAAGGCAAATGAAGGACATGATAGTAGCTTTGTGATAAGATACAATGCAATATTCTGATGGCCAAGGTTAATAAGACCATTCAGAAGGAAAGGGAGACCAAAGACAGCTTTATAACTGCTTTATGCGAGCTGGCAGTACACTGTGGCTCTTGGACAACATATGATAAAATGACTGGTGACAGAAAATTTACTAGGCCTCAACTAAAAGATGCAAAGCTATCTGAAAGTCACTAAATTGATTCTGAGGTAACACTTGAGAGAGCAAGTAATACATTTAGCTGAGACGTGCACAACAGAACCTAAACACATGTAATACATTAGATTTCCTTTAAGCAGGAGTTTAGCAGCCGTATAGAACTGCATATCTTAAAAACATTTCTGGATAATTATCAGCTCTGGAAGAGGAAACAATGCCATCTCTTTCTGCATTAAAATGTTCCCTGGAACTAAATGGAGTTAAAACAAGTAAAAAAAAAATTATTCAAACAAAAACTTCTTAAAGTGGTTGTCCAACTTAGGCTACTTTCACACTAGCGTTTTTTAATTCCGTTATTGAGTTCCGTCATAGGGGCTCAATACCAGAATAAAACGCTTCAGTTTTGTCCCCATTCATTGTCAATGGGGACAAAACTGAACTGAAGACAACGGAGGCTCCTAAAAGCATTCCGTTCCGTCTTCAGACCGGAGAGCAAACTGCAGCATGCTGCGGTTTGCTCTCCGGCCCAGGCATCCGCACCAAGACAGATCCGTCATGACCCCCAATGAAAGTCAGTGGGGACGGATCAGTTTGGTATGACACAATGGTGAACGGATCCGTCCTCCATTGACTTTCAATGGAGTTCATGACGGATCCGTCACCTGCACACATACAGACATACACACATACAGACATACACATAAACATACACAGACATATACACATACATACTTACATGCTCCCGGCAGGTCTCCACAGCGCAGGAGGAGCAGGATGGCGCGCACATAGAACGATTCCCCACAGAGCCCAGCAGAGGGGAATCGTCCTATGTGCGCGCCATCCTCCTCCTGTACTGTGCTGCGCGGAGCTGCCCGGGAGGATGTAAGTATGTATGTGTCTGTGTGTATGTACTGTGTGACATGTGTGGGCCCGGAGCGCGGTTCCGGCCCCACACATTTACCTGCGGCAGCACAGATCCGGCAGCACCCTTCACCTGCCGGATCCGTGCTGCCTAAAAGGGAGACTGTCAGCATGATCTGGCTTCCAAATCTCCTGTAGTACCTTAAGAGCTCATGGTGTCCCTGGTATTCTTATACCATTCTTCTGTCTTTCAAGTGCAGCATCAATCATCTTTATTCACTGCTCCCGCCGTATGCTAATCAGCAGTATGAAGTCAAGGAGGCTTGCACCATCTTGCCTGATATCAGGGATTCCACCTCAAATCCTGCCCTTTCTTTTTTGATTGAAATTCCCTTACATAGGCATGGAGGCCAGGGGATGACGCTGCCTATGCTAGGAAACGTCAATCAAAGGAGAAGGGGCAAAATCTGGGGTAGAAACCTTGAATTCAAGCAAGTGGGTGCCAGCCTCCCTGACTTCAAACTGCTGATTAGCATACAGCGGGAGCGGTGAATAAAGATGATTTTAGTTGCAGAAGACAGAGGAACTATATATGAACAGCACATCAGATAACATGAGTGTTCTGTTAAGATACTCCAGGCAGCTTGTAGACCAATTTTTTGTTAACAGTTTCCTGTCAAATTTATTTTAAAAAAGTAATAAAATATAAAAATCATGAGCTCACTTTCACCAATCCCCTCTGATCCAGTGACACTCTTCCTCTTCTCCAGGCTGCAGCCGTGATGTATCCATTGTGACTGCAGCCTTGACGTTGAGTATACCACTGCGGCCAATAACTGACCTCAGCAGTCTCTTGCCATACACTAGTGATTGGTTCAGCCACAACAATACATCACAGCTGGTTCCCTGAGGAGAGGAAAGAGCAGTGGTGCTAGATCAGAAGGGGCTGGTAAAGGGGAGTTCAATGTATTTTTGTATTATTTTACCAGCCTCACAGCAGTTTGCCCTAAGAACATTTTAAATTGGATAAATTAAAGTTAAATCTTAGAGATCATAAAATCTCCAAAAACAAGAATACCTTAGTAAACAGGAGAAGCGCTGCCATGGCGTGTAACATGGCATGACTATTAACAATGGACAGAACTGTGTAGTTGTGATAACTGTTTCTGATGCCACAGCTGATCCGTGGGGGTGCTGACAGTCAGACCCCCGCCATTCTGACTTTAATGACCTATCCTAAGGATAGGGTATCAATGAGTCCAAGAAAGCCCCTCTAACATCGAAGAAATGAATATTTCAGGAACAAAAGCCACAATGTGCATGGTGTAAACATAGTGGTGCCAGTATTACTATACAAACCTAGGTAGGCTGACACATTCATTGTAATGCTTTCAGCTAGACTTTCATTTTAATAAGTAATATACTCTCACACCATTTAAGGTTATTGATAGCTTTCTTCCACAATAGGTTAGCAATCTAGATCTACTTCCAAATCAGCATAAAGACTAACCGGACATCTGATGGTATGCTTATAAATTGGCAATGTAATTTTATGCAGTTTTCAAAGTCAATGAGACACAACAGCATAAAACGTGTTCTTAGCAAACCACTCTCCTTGTTCTGAGGCAGGCGCACAATATCTTTCACAGTGACAACCTCCATCTTGGTTTGTGTATACAGCAATTGCAATTAACTGATATTTAATCTTGTGACACTGAAATAAATCTACCCCAGCAATGACTTTGCTTAGCAAACTAATATCAAGTAAAAGCTGATGACTCATTTTGCAGCTACTTACTGTACAGTACCTGTGGCATCTGAAGACTCTCTTTGCAGTCAACCTATATAATCATTGTAAACGTGTGGGACAAATAATAGCTCTATCAATCTTCCCCATCCTGCCTCGGGAAAAAAAAAAAGATTTGAGAAACTCCCCATTTCCAATTAGTTCATTAATAACCTTGACTCAACCTTGATCCATAGACGTCTTGTTCATTGGTTTGCTCTATCCTCAAAAACAGGACCCCATCCCTCATTCCAAACTGTTTTGGTTAGACTGTCAGATGAAGAAGATGCTAATTTTATTGCATACCTCTGTAGTCCTAGCCTATACTTATTGGTGAACCAACAAGATGGTCTACCATTTTGAAATAGTACTCAAGAAAGACACAAATGATGAAATTTCCTAAGAGACCATTCTTGGTAGACTCCATGGATGGTCCATTTCCAGGAGCTAGGTAGGTAATGTGCCTAAAAATGTACTACTGGTTCCTAATTTATGTATTTCTTTTATTGAATTTGGTCAAATTTTCTAAAGTAAAAAAAATCCCATTAGCTGTCCAATCCTAAATTATTCATTTTCCTATTTTTTGAAGCCTAGAGTCTATATAGAGGAGCAACATTTGCAAGTGAATAAACAACAGAAACAAACTTAACAAACCAATCTTAAATGCTGCATTCATACACGGTTAAGTATAATAATTAAAAGGGTTCTTTACCTTTTTCTTACTGATGATCAATAGGGATGAGTGAACTTGAAGTTTTGGATTCCATTATCAAGGAACATAACAGAATTCTATGACGGAATGCCAAACCAAAGCCTTTAAGAGGCATTACATTTTGCATTCCTTCATAATAGAAGTCTATAGGCAGCATAACGGATCCGGACGAATTCCATTATGCAGGACAGGACCACTGTATAATGGAAACCAGATAGGTCATCAGCATCTGATCGGCAGGGGTCCGACACCCAGGACCCCTGCTAATCAGCTGTTTGGTAAAGCAGCAGTGCTCACAGCCTTCTCGCAGGTAAGTGACACCACGACTATGTCACATGGCCTCAAAGAAGTTCAGCCCCATTCACTTCAATGGGGCCGAGCCGCGCCAAGGCCACATGACATAGTCATGAAGTTAGTGGCCTGAGGGAAACAGAGATGGATGTGGCGCTGCCTTCTCAAACAGCTGATTGGTGGTGGTTTCGGGTGTCAAAGCCGATCATATGCTAATGACCTATCCAAAGGACAGATCACCAGTATGAAAAAGGTAAAGAACCTCATTAAATAGTAACAGCTAACAGGTCAACAGTAAAACTGAGGTAGAACATAATCCAAGACTTATCAGTGAAGGCTAAGAAGGTTCAGCCCTGCATTAATGTAAGTTATGCTACTATTGAGCCTCCCTCTATCCAGGAGATAAATAGTAGATGACTCATTGAATCACAAGTCTGGGTTTATAAAGCAGAACTGGCACTCTCATAGCTCCCACTCAACATGCAATTGATTTTATAATGGTAAATCCTCAAGAGCATATTATTTAAGGTGAATGAGGGATTTTCAATTCAATACTACATAATAAATGAGAATCAAGAACTTAATCACAAATGGTTCCCAGTCTCACTGGAGAATATTAGGAATGTTCTGTAGAATAGATCCTACCTACACATTTCATTCACTTTGCTTCAGTCAAAAGAAACGCAATAAACTGCAGAAGGGCTAATGTGGTACTTTCATGTGGAGGTAATGTGTGTTTAATTTGAATGAAGGACCTAAGGATTTCTGGATTTGCCCAAGTAATTCAAAATGTAGCATCTGACCAAATATCCAAAATGTTCTAGGACATTATTATTACACCAGGAGGATAAATCTCTGGGACCTTCTGCCTCCTAGATAATATAATCAAAGTAACAACAAGTAAAACCCTATATTTGAAGGCCTACATGACACTGAAGAAACACTGGGTCACTGACCTTCTTGAGAGACAAGCAAGAAGCATTGACAATGACCATGGTACTTTCAAGACAACAGCTATAGACCAGGAATCTAATCCTTTTGTTAAAGTCAGTAACATGTACAAAATAAAATAAAAAATTATGACACCATCCTTTATACTGCTCTTTGATCTACAGGGTGGCCCATTTATATAGATACACCTAAATAAAATGGGAATGGTCGGTGATATTAACTTCCTGTTTGTGGCACATTAGTATATGGGAGGGGGAAACTTTTCAAGATGGGTGGTGACCATGGTGGCCATTTTGAAGTCGGCCATTTTGGATCCAACTTTAGTTTTTTCAATGGGAAGAGGGTCATGTGACACATCACACTTATTGAGAATTTCACAAGAAAAACAATGGTGTGCTTGGTTTTAACGTTACTTTATTCTTTCATGAGTTATTTACAAGCTTCTCTTTGTTTACAGCCATTGACATGTCGCAGAGGTTAACACGTGAGGAGTGGATAGAAATTGTGTTGATGTCCGGTGAACGCAGTACCCGGGTCATTGCAGCATATTTCAATGCAAGACACCCTAAGAGACCACCCATATCCCATACTACAGTTAGCAAACTGCTCTCCAAGTTTTGTGAAACTGGTTCAGTGTTTGATTTACCAAAATGTGGACGCATGAAAACTGTCACTAATGATGAAACATCAGTGGCTGTCCTAGCTTCATTCAGCAAGAGCCCACAGCGTAGCACTCGCCACATGTCACTGGAGAGTGGCATCAGTCGAACATCCCTTTGGCGGATATTAGCTACTCACAAATGGCACCCTTACAAACTCCAGCTGCAGCAGCATCTCAACGAGGATGACCCAGATCGGTGCACTGAATTTGCAAAATGGGCAAAACACAAATTAGAACAGGACCCTCAGTTTACACAGAACATTTTGTTCAGTGATGAGGCAAACTTTTATGTGAATGGTGAAGTTAACAAACAAAACCACCGCTATTGGTCTGATACTAACCCACATTGGATCCCTCCAAGACTGTTGGAACACAAAAATTGATGGTATGGTGTGGTATATGGGGTACAAAGATAGTGGGGCTATTCTTCATCAATGGAAACATCAAGGCCACTGGATATGTGAAATTGCTAAATGATGATGTGTTTCCCTCTTTGTGCACTGAAGCTGGAACGTTCCCTGAGTTTTTCCAGCAAGATGGTTGTAGAAGGACGTGTTGGGCCAGGATGTATATATGTATATGCATGCATGCCCCTTTAATTGGGCATGCATATGCATATATACATACAATATGTGTATATCTGTGGGCCTTGCATGGCCCCACAGTAATGTGGTCCCTCAGTAGGGCTCATACATATTGCCCCGTTTCAAATATATGCCCCCATTCCTCTTCAGCCCCAATGTGCCTGATACATATAGATGTATGTATATATGCCCCAGATTTATATATATACATCTATATGTATATAAAATAATGTCCCCCATGTCCAGGTGCCCCCTCGGTAACCTGCAAGCGCATACTAATGCGCTTGCAGATGGTGACCTGATGACTGGACTATCAGTCCAGTCTCAGGCACTTCAAAAGGACAGAGGATCGATAAGATCCTATGTCCCTTTTGTTAACCGCCCTCAACGCTGTTGGGAGTGATTAACATGACAGGGAAACAAACAGTTTCCCTGTCTCTGGTCTCCTCCCTCCTCCGGCGCTGTAATTACAGCGCCGGAGATATGGGAGATTCACAGGCAGGAGGATCAAAGAGATCCTCCGCCTGTGAAACTCCTGGGCGCTCGGGCCCGGCGCGCTGACGTCATATCAGCGCGCCGGCCCCAGGAGTGCACAGCTGCCGGCGTGTGCGCGAAAGCGCACACCGGCAGCGCGGCAGCACGGGAGCGAGCGTGATCGGGTTTAAATAACCCGATCGCGCTGCGCTCTTCAGTTGAGCCGTGCTACCACCCCAGAAGCAAGAATCATCCCTTGGCAGACGAGCATACCAAGCGAGAATCTCCCCCTTGGACGACGAGCAACCCCCCTGGAAACGAGCAGGACTGGCTGAGTAACCCCTGAACCACCAATGAATAGCCCCTGCAATATTATTTAACCCCTTGATTACCCCTTAATAAGCCCCTGCTCATTATTAACCCCTTCAACCCTGATATATCCCCTGTCATATTCCCCAGCCTTGTACCCCTATACCATTAACCTCTGCAACCCCTGGTACCCCCTGGGATTTAACCCCTGGATCCCTGGCATTAACCCCTGCTACCCCTGGCATTTTCCTGTTAACCCCTTCCACATTAACCCCTTTGTGCTCGTGTTTTCTAGGGACAGTAAGCGTAGGATTGGGAGGGTGCTGCAAGTGTGTATGTGTTAGTATTTAGTTCGTGGGTGGAATTAATTGTGGGAAGTGTGCAGTGTAGGTAGTTTTAGTATTTTGTGGTGCAACTGTATACATATATATTTATAAGCCATTTATATAAATATATATGGATATAGTGTAAATAAGTAAACAGTAGACCTTGTTTTGTATAATAAAGTATTTTATTATTTAAAGATACAGAGTACATTGTCTTTGTAGCCGTCGCTACAGAATAAGGTAGTTATAGCCGTGAAGGGAATAGAACAGTGTGGGAAATAAATAGGCGGAGCTAGCGTCAGCCGGTTACGCCTATTTATGAATATTAATTAATAATATTCCACAAAATATTATTAATTAATAAGCCCTTTAACAATGGTGCACCACCACATTATGGGTGTCAGGTCCGAGCATTCCTAGATGAACAGTTTCCTGGAAAGTGGATTGGCCATCGTGGGCCAGTTGAATGGCCCCCAAGATATCCCGATCTGACCCCCTTAGACTTTTATCTTTGGGGTCATCTGAAGGCAATTGTCTATGCTGTGAAGATACGAGATGTGCAGCACCTGAAACTATGGATACTGGAAGCCTGTGCTAGCATTTCTTCTGCGGTGTTGCTATCAGTGTGTGAAGAGTGGGAGAAGAGGGTTGCATTGACAATCCAACACAATGGGCAGCACTTTGAACACATTTTCTAAGTGGTCAGAAACTTGTAAATAACTCATGAAAGAATAAAATTACGTTAAAACCAAGCACACCATTGTTTTTCTTGTGAAATTCTCAATAAGTTTGATGTGTCACATGACCCTCTTTCCATTGAAAAAACTAAAGTTGGATTCAAAATGGCCGACTTCAAAATGGCCACCATGGTCACCACCCATCTTGAAAAGTTTCCCCCCTCCCATATACTAATATGCCACAAACAGAAAGTTAATATCACCAACCATTCCCCTTTTATTTAGGTGTATCCATATAAATGGCCCACCCTGCAGTATCTGATTCCTAGAGACCTGACCAGAGCAACAGTACATGTTTAAAAGTTAGAAAAACATGGGTAGGTCACCAAAAATATGCAACAAGGTTGCTAACACAAGCACTCAGCTCTTTTCTTGTACTCCAGGGACAAAAATTATAGTAACAAAGACCATCTCGCTAGACTTCACAGTTACTACATAATTTATTCTAACCCCACAATTGATAGAACAATATATGTTCCCCAAATCAAAACTGATTAAAAAACACTTAAAACACTCATAAAATATGGAATATGAATAATACAAAGATAAATACAATCAAAACATATAAAATCCATGTGTGCTTTCTATATGCAGAACTGTTAAAATCAATACCAATGTACATATGTTGGCAATAGATTCTTATACTTAAAGGCTATGGATACATTTGGGGTATTTTTTATGACTGCATTACACTTATTTGGAGGTAAATTTTTATTCAGTTGGTCTTTATTAAAAAATTAAATAAGTAGATTTACAGAATAGCAGGAATTCTGTTTTAGGGTGCCATCACATTGTTCAATGTTCGGGCAGCACGAGCACCGGTGGATGATAACACATCCATCGGTGCTCGTTTGCACTAGACTGATTATACAGGCCGATGCACACTAAATGTGGAAGGAACAATTGCTACCACAGTCGTTCCTCCCTCATACTGTTCTATTCACTGATTACCTGTACATAGGGATGTGCTAGAGCAGGCATCCCCAAACTGCGGCCCTCCAGCTGTTGTAAAACTACAACTCCCACCATGCCCTGCTATAGGCTGATAGCTGTAGGCCGTCCGGGCATGCTGGGAGTTGTAGTTTTGCAACATCTGGAGGGCCGCAGTTTGGGGATGCCTGTGCTAGAGATAGTCGACCACCTTTCATCCTCATGAAAGATGACCATCAGTCAATGAGCGAGCTGATCAACTGCTCGTTTATATGAGCCGACTATCGGGAACAAGCGTTCCTGTGAATGCTTGTTCCCAATAACTTGCTTGATTATCATGCGGTCCAATATGGGCTTAATTCATCAGGGAGCTGCTCTAACGACTCGATCTGTAGCCCTTCTCTGAACTCCTGACAACTTATAAAGACTCATTATAGCTAAATTCTTATTAAACTGATAAGAGCTATCAGGATTTCAGGGACAAGGGCTAAAGACCTAACTTTTTTAAAATAAATACCAATTGAAAAAAAAAGATTTTTAGGCCAAAATGAGTGTAATTCAGTAATAAATAAACCACAGAAGTCGTCTATAGCCTTTAAACACAATCTATTAGTTTATTAATTAAAGTGTAACTGTCATTCTTTTTCTATTTTTGTAATGTGTAGGGGCAGTGATACCGACCATTTTCGTAATATACTTTAATGACTGTTCTTCTTTTTCTTCTGTTTACATAACATTGGAGACTTGCTCAACATGGACTTTGTTTTGTATACAGAAGACAGAGGAGCGTTGCTAAGGCTCAAAATTGGCCACTTTAGAGCTATTTTTCTAATAGAAATGTATGATTTCAGTAATTAAAGCATATTACAAAAATGGTTAGTATCACTGACCCTATACATTACAAAAATTAAAAAAAAAGAATGAAGTACAATGTGTCGTGAATGACACATTGTACTTCATGTTAATGGTAAATTTGAGTCAATATGTTTTACCTTTATTTATAAAAAAAAAATCAAAAAGTTAACAAAATAGACAGGTAGTGATGCCTCAAAAAATATTCATTAATTAACATTCCCCATATGTCTACTTTATGTTGGCATCATTTTCGTAGTGTAATTTTATTTTTTTAGGGCGTTAAAGGGATTCTGTCAGCAGGATATGGGGTATAGAGATATTGACATCTATGTATTACTCTCTGCGTTGTAATTCCAAATATACTATTCTTAATTCTATCAGAGCAGTAGTTTCTTTAAAAAATTGTTTAAATTCATATGTTAATTACTCACTTAAGGAGCCCAAGGGGCTGTGTCCCTGGTCGTTGGAGCCCAGCCGTGCCGAATATTTTGGAGCCCAGCACCGCCCTCCTGCTAATTATTCACTCCCCTTTAGTGCTCTGGTCTCCTCTGGCTGCGGTGTAATCTCGCGCCGGCGCATGCGCATTTAGTCCGTTGAGGCCGCTGCCAGGACGCCGCACGGGTGAAAATTCATGTCTCTACGGCGCATGCGCGAGATTACGCCGCAGCCAGAGATATTTGGAATTACAACACAGAGAGTAATACATAGATGTGAATATCTCTATACCCCATATCCTGCTGACAAAATCCCTTTAAAAGGTTTAGAATTTTAGAAGCAATTTTTGAGATTTTCAAGAAAATTTCCAAAATCAACTTTTTTAAGGACTAGTTCAGAAGTCACGTTGAGGAGCTCACATAATAGAAACCACCCATAAAAGACCCCATTTTAAAAACTACACCCTTAGAACTATTCAAAACTGGTTTTAGAAATGCTGTTAACTCTTTAAGTATTCCACAGGAATTGAAGCAAAATAGATGTGAAATTTTAAAATTTCACTGCATTTGCAGATTTTCCACAAGAAAATTTTTTACAATTACAGATTTTTTTACAGATTTTTTTTTACAAGAAAATGGTGCTTTAGGCCCAAACTTTCATTTTCACAGAAGATAACAGGAGAATATCCCCCCATAATTTGCTACCCATTTTCTCCTGAATACAGTAACATCCCAATTGTGGTCGTAAACTGTTATTTGGGGATACGCCAGGGCTCAGAAGAGAAGGAACAGCATCTGGATTTTCTAACATGGAATTTTCTGTCATGGTCTTTAAGAGCAATAACTTTTTACATTTTTTGTTGACAGAGCTGCATGAGGGCTTACTTTTTGCGGGACAAGCTGTGCTTTTTATTGGCACCATTTTGGGGTACATTTGGCTTTCTAATCGCTTTTTATTACATTTTTTGGGAGGTGAAGTCACAAAAAATGCTGTTTGGTGTCATTTTTCTATATTTTTTATACCGTTCACTTTACGGGGTAGATCATGTTATATTTTTATAGAGCCGGTTGTTATGGACGCAACGATACCAAATATGTCTAGTTTATTTTTTATTTTTATGTTTTACACAATAAGAACATTTTTAGAAAAAAATCATGTTTTGTTTTGTTGCCATTTTCTTATAGCCCATATTTCTTAATTTTTTCTGGCTATGGTCTTGTGTGGGGGCTCGTTTTTTGCGGGATGAGGTGACACTTTTATTGCTACCATTTTGGGGTACATACAACTTTTTGATTGATTGATATGTTTTTTGGGAGTTGAGGTGACTAAAAAAAGCTGTTTTGGCATAATTTTTTTTTTTTTTTACGCGGTTCACTTGATCGGGTAGATCACGGATGCAACGATACCAAATACATCTATTTTTTTATTTTTTTTTTTACACAATAAGAGCATTTTTAGAACAAAAATCATGCGTGCAGGTGCTATCTCTGAATGGACGTTCAGAGATAAATAACCACTTTCCGGACGTTTATAGTCTATGGGCAGATGGTAAGCAGTTAAAGAGGAAGCAGTACTCGTACAAGCAGCGCCTTCTCTTCAAACAGATGATCAGCAGGACCCCCACCAATCTGATATTGATGACATATCCTGAGGATATACAGACCAGTCATCAATATGAACTGGCTACACAACTCCTTTAAATACATGTGGCTTGACTAATTTTATGACATAGAATGTTCTCAAAGAATCCATAGAAGCAATGCAAAACCCAGATGTACTAATGTATCTGTCTAAAACAGTGGTGCAAATGGTGCAAATTGGCACAATTTGGCACATCTACAATTTACTTGTCATGGTAGACAAGGGGCTTGGTGCAGATCTAGACAGCCTAAGTGTATGAAATCTTTACAATTAGTAAACCTGTGTCCTGTATATGAAGTTGTTTTTCATCAAATGAAAAGTTTTTCTATAGGTCAAAGCTAAACAAAATCTCATAAATATGTTTCTCAGTATCATGGACACAGCCTTAAAATCACTTAGGGCATTTACTCGGACTGTCATTGGGTGCAAGAGTACCCACTTCCTTAGTTGTCGATTAGCTGGAGGTAGTACCCCTACTTCTCTATAGGGACCAATGGGATAACCTAGGCTGTGATTTTAATAACTGGATCCAAACAAATGGTACAAACAAGGAGTGTGTGTAGTGGTGACCCACTAGATCACCAAGGTGGCTGAGGAACTGCTTCAGATGCCGTTTGTCCTTCTTATCACCCACCTTTCATCTTAGACATGCAATATTCCCGATCCTGTCCTCTTCTTTGCTCTATGTACTGGATATTAACCTGAAATTCAGTTACGTTACTCATCAATTCTCAGTCCTGTGTACAGCAATTATGAAGTTCAATTAAGTTTGTCAATTCAGGTTAAATGTGATGTTTCTTGATCACTGTAGATATTGTTAGATACAAAAGCGTTCTAGCAGGCTGTGTTCAATAGAGCATTAATGGCCGACTTTGATGACAGGATTGGTTTGACAGAAAATGTGTTCTTCTGAAGTCTAACATGTAGCTTTAGTCAGATGTTATGTGAGTCATTATTCATATCAAAGAAAATGAATCAGACGCATAATTACTATGTGAAGTAATCTAATTTGTACATGCTCATCCCACTCATTGACAAGTAATTACAAGGGAAGTATGTAACTTCTAATGGACTAACCAACTTTTTCTTGCTAGAAAGCGTAGCCTCACTCAACAGGACACAAGCTATAGAAATTCAGCAGAACATTAAAATAAAATGACTCACTCTTCTTAACAGTTATAAATTAATTATGCAAGAGCGACTAAAATATACAGTAACAACATCCCCATCATATGAATGAATATATCACAAACTACTGTTAAGGGCTAAGGTTTATTTTCGGGGTAGGGCTAATTTGGTGGTGTAGTGTCAGTGAGTGTTACTGGCACTCTCTCTCTCACATTCTGTCTGTGGGAACTGCACTTTGTCCTATCTCTCTATCTACTCAGGAGGCAGGACTCTGTAGCCACTCTGGCAGTGGCACCATGCTCTCTCTATGGAATCTCCTCTCTTGAGGCATGACAGGGGAGGCAATAGATGCATCTAGAGATTGGGTGAGTGGATTCTGCTGTACCTTCTTCCGTCCTGGGCACAGTGTAAGGCTACAGTATTCCTATTTTCCTTGTCTGTGATGTCAGTGACGTTATGCAACATAACCTAGCGCTGGAGGCGCTCACTGTCTCTCTTATATTTTAGGCCTACTCCAAAAACCCTGCAAAATAGTGCTAGGGCTTATTTTCGGGGTAGGGCTTATTTTTGTATATGCAGGTAAATACCATATTTAATGTACTTTTGGTTCTTTGCACTGTATAAAACTAGCAAACGAAAATCTGATGGACCCACCACAAGAAATGATTCTGAAGGTCCTGTGTACAAAGGACATATGTATGTTTACTTTTAAAGGGAGTCTGTCACCTAATTTTCACGTATTACACCACTAGTACTGGCCAGTAGATCATTGCAGATGCATTCTAGACATACCTTTAACTCTTTTGACAATGTTTGGATTGTCAGTAAAAAGTAGTTTTAATGGATAACGGCTCAAAAGTTCCTAACAGGTCAGGCTTGTGTTTTCAAAGTGCCCAAGATCACCAAGATTCCTTGCTGAGTTCCGCCTCTAAAATTTAAAAGATCTACCCCCATCACCAACATCATGCTTGTGCAGCTCTTCACCCCTTCAACTCCTGTATAAGGCTAGGTTGATACATGTTTTAAAGGTTAAAGGCTATGTACAACTTTGGGGGCAATTATTTTTATGATTGCATTTTACTCATTTTGGGTTAAAAATCCCCTTTTCAATTGGCCTTTCTGTCACAAGGGATTAACTGTTTGTCTATCTGTGTTAATTGTACTTTTTTACTTTCATTTTGTGCCGGACATCTAATAAACCTCATCTCTAAAGTACTAAAAAGGTAATACACACTTATTTAAGCCACATTCTTATCAGTAAGATAAGAATTAAGTTATAATGAGTGTTTATAAAGTCAGAGATAAGGAGACATCAGCTGAGCTGCCTGACGGAACAGATTGAAAATTCAGATCCTGTTACTAGAGAAACTTAAGGCTGCACAAAGACGGTGATTCAACATTTTTAATAAAGGTCAATTGAAAAAATTATTTTGAGCTCAAACTGACTACAATGTAATTATAAAAAAATTGGCCCAAAGGTGTACATAGCCCTTATGTTTGATATACAAGTTAAATGTACTACCCTTTTTTTCTATTTTCCCATACGTTAAAAATCATATAGGATCCATGTTCTAACTTCAGGCACCTCCGCCTATAGAAAACTGTGCAGTGTGGTTGGGGATAATGCCAGTTCCCATCTGATTTTGACACATCCTCAAGTCCTTGTACCATCTTCTCTAAAAGATTTGCTCCCTCTCTCAGGGTGACCTCCCACAGAGTGCAGGGCAGGTCTATCACACCTCATGACCTTCAGCCCACCACCTGCACAGATCAGTCTCCTATTTACTACAGGGTATCAGGCTTGCTCTATGGTGGAAAGTTCCAAGCCTAGCCCCAAAGGAGAAGGGTCTGGTGCTCCACACAGACTGATGATGCCCATCGTGCATGCCCCATTGGCATGATCCACTATTGACACATAGGGGGTCCGGAAAGAGGCAAATAACTTTGCAAAATCAGGCTTACGATACCATTTTTTTTTAATTCATAAGGCCTTGCTAAGATCAAAAATAGTATATACAGAACTAGACTGTAATAAGTGGCCTTCACTAGAGAAACCAACTTGAAGACTGCTATTTTTTGTGGATGCTAAGCTTGGAAAATGTCTATATATTGTAGTTTTCTTTTCAGTACATTTTGTTCTGGCTGCAGTCCAGGTTTATTATGTCTTCTTACCAGCCTATTAGAAGTACCTGTCATCTTGATTATACTGAAGAATCAATGAAGGCTGAAGGGGTTAGAGATAATAAAATGATAAAATGCAGTCCCCAAGAATGATTCTGCTTCTCGGATCAATGCAGCTTGCAGAAGACTAGTGTAAAGATGGTCTGTGGTGTTTCATACTGATCCAGCAAGTATACAGGAAGAAACATATATTCCCACCAAGTAAAAAGAGAGAAATAGAGGGATCCAATCAATCTGACATAATACCCATTATAATTAGTAGTTCTAGGACTCATATACATGTTTTTTGCCTAGCAGAAATATGGCTGCCATATAGATTAATGAGGTCTCTACTTTACTGTTTCCAGTAGGCTTTTTCTATTGGATTCCATATAAATTTGAGAAGCATGTTCCATCGGACTCTATATGTGTCGCTCCTGGGGATAATTTCATTGTACATACATCATCTGAGGTTTCCATTTTTGACAAACCCATCATAGGTCTGTTATAACAGGCTGAAAGGATGCATAATGGATCCTAAAAGTCTTTAAATTTGTCCAAGATTTATTTCCAAAAACTATACCACACTATGTGTTTTATTTGGTACACCAGCTGAGTTCCACTAAAGTGAATGGGGATGAGATATAATACCACATAAATCCTGTGGCATAAGGTATACCATTGTTTTCAGAAAAAAAAGGAGCAATGTTTTTGTAAAACTGGACAACCCCTTTAATGGTACCTTTAAGGTTTACTTTTTTAATTGGATAGCACAGTATAACGAGCATGGCTATTCTGCACACAGATGCACTGAAAACCTGATGGAACAAAGACTAACTTATGCCAATCGAGGGTTTGTATACAGACATTAGGGGAGGATTGACCATAGACCTTACAGGGAAATTTCCCGGAGGGCTGAGGACTGTCCCAGCCCTCTTCTCCGCCGCTGACTGGGTACATAACGAGCTCTCAGCAGTAATTAATGCCATGAGAATCAGGTAATCATGTATCCAGCCAAACAACTGTATATGCCCCCCTGAATTCAACTGCTGTGGCCCCCATTTCACCTCCTAAGCCCCCTGCTACATATCTTAATCAGAGACAACTGGAGGAGGAGGACAGAAAATGGCAGCTATTGATTGGCCACCACAGGGGTTCAGATTTTTGGGCAATATATTGTGCTGCACTGTGATATATGGTTCTGATGGGGTGGTTTTTTGCGCTGTAGTAGTGCTAACACCGCCTGCTTGTGCTGCCCGCCTTCAACATGGGGCCAGTTTTAGATTTTTTTCCAGGGCCATTTTAAGTTCCTAGTCCATGCATGACAGATGTCACTCTTAACTTCATTGGGAAGACAACAGACCAGTTAAAAAAGCAAACTTATTTAAACATATGCACATCCAAATATACAAGTTAAAAAAATAAATAGATAACCACAAAATTGCATACATTTGTATACATTTTTACTATATGTCTTTAATGTATCCACTTGACGAGCAGCAAAAAGAGATGTGTATAGCCCCCGAGTGGTGGCTGTATGCATCCAAAATGCAAAGCGTCAAACATTATATATGTTGATAGGGTTTTCTGGTACTTAAATACTGATGGCCTATCCTCAAGACAAGTCATCAACATCAGATCAGTGGGGGTCTGTCACCGGGAATCCCTATAGATCAGCTGTTTACAGCGGGCACACTGACGAAGGAAACAACACCGTGGGTGGACCCGGAAGAAGAAAGCTTTGTCCATTGTGCAGTGGGTGTGCTGGGCCACTGCCCAAAACCTCATACCCCCACTGATCAGCTTTGATCAGCCCACAGGCAGCCGCCATCACCAGAAATGATACAGTGAACAGTGTGGACAGCATAAGGTTCCGTCCACTGTGTAGAGGTTTTGCAAGGGTAAAGCCTTCCATACACTGCATAGTTTCCAGCAATAATGGCTGCCCGAAACATCAGACTGGCAGGGGTGCCAGGTGTATGACCTGCACTCAGGGGCGGATTGGCCATAGACCCTACAGAGAAATTTCCCAGTGGGACGATGCCCCAGGGGGCCACCCAAGCCCTCTTCTCTGCCACTGGCTGGGTACATAACGAGCTCTCAATAGTAATTAACGCTGTGAGAATCAGGTACTCATGTTCCCAGCCAGTGACTGCACATGCTCTTGTGAATTCAACTGCTGTGGTCCCCACCTCACCTCCTAAGCCCCCTACTCCATAGACAACTGGAGGAGGAGGACAGAAGATGGTAGCTATTGATGGCCACCACAGGGGGTCAGTATATTGTGCCACACTGTGTTATTTGGTCCTACTGGGATGGTATTTTGCACCATGGAATTGTTGACTCCGCCTACTTGTGTTGCCCCGTCTTCCATTAATTTGGACCTGCCTACAACATGGCCACTTTTAGTTTTTTTTCCAGGGCCACTTTAAGTTCCTGGTCCGCCCCTGCCTGCACTAATCGGATAGTGATGACTTATCTTGAGAATAGGTCAATGGCAAACACCTTTAATAAATTATTCAGCACAGAATATTGGACCCCTAAACAACATGATAAGAACATACCAATCAAGAAAAAACAGCCAAATAGGTTGCTTACATTTTGGATATTATATGTGCTGTGCCTTTTCATTTTTGGCATTATGGCCCAGTAACCTCTGCCCCGCTGAAAATGCTATGTAACTATGAGACGAAGAGCAGTCAGCCAGACAACTTGAAAGCAGATTTGGTCCTAGAAAAATCCGTAGCATCTGGGCGACTTATTTCTGGAACACCTTCCCTATCATGTCTGACAAACTATTTTGACAAGTCAACTCCTATTTGCATGCAGCATGTACAGTAGGGATTGACAGATCATCATAATGATGAATCAGAAATATTATAGCCGTATTTAGTGGACAATTCAAATGTAGATCATCCACAGGTGACATCTGCAAACCTATACAGTCTGTAAAAATGAATAGGAATAAGGCACACCACTGTAATAACACAGTTGGAAAAGAAACAAATCAGGTTTCCTGCAATCCTCCCAGTTATAACATCAGCTACTAACAGTCGTATCATCACACACATACAGACAGCCTGAGGCTAAGCTCACACTTTGTGCTGTTACACGACATGTTTCTACAACTGCTTCTATAAGGATCTGTGAACACACTGGGAAAAATACAAAAAAAAAAGAAAAAAAAAGAAATAAAAGACCAACAACAGGTACAGTATGCCATGCCGCTGTTTTAAAAAAATTCATAGCAAGCCCAAAAGTACTGCAGTTTGAAATATAAAATGAGAACAAGATTTGCACAACTTTCCTCAACATTAAAGCGGTTTTCCAGTTTTCACCAATATCCTTTAATTAACTCATCTTACCTTTTTTTTGTTTCTTACTCCCTGCCTACTTGGAGCCATAACTTTTTTTTTTCTTTTTTTCAATGCATATAGACATACAAGGACTTATTTTTTGCAGGACAAGTTGCACTTACTAATGGCACCATTTACCATTTCATACAACGTAGTAAGAAGCTTGAAAACAATTCCAAATGGGGCTTTACAGAGTTTTTACAGCGTTCCATATGCAGTAAAACTGATCTGTGTTCTTCAGTATGAATTTGTTTTGGGAGGTGAAGCAACCGCTTTGATTTTTTTTTTACTGTTATGTCGTTCACCTAAAGTGCTATATACAGGATGGAAAGAAACCAGAGTAATTGGTTTACATGGTGAAAACGGGTCAGGAGAGTCCAAAATGGAAAAATGAAGCATGTGGAATATGTGCATGAGTACAACAATTATCTGATCATATTAGATAAAAACCGTAGCAATCCCGGAAACCCCTTTACAGACCTCCTTGTGGGTTTGTGTTGAGCGGATCTGTAAAAATGCACCGATAGAGATTTATAGGTCCATATACTGTACCTCCTTGTACCTCTTAGCACATACTGTACAGTAACATTTCATTACTTGCCATATTATGGAAGTATTCACCCCAGAGCCATAGCTTCTTTTTTCATTTTCTGGTTTCAGAAAAGTCCAAAAATGTGCTAAATGTATTATGAGGGATGTATATTAATACATTTGATGCAATTCACTCCAATTATAATTTTCACACTGGTGTATCAAATGCTTGTCTGAATAAATCTGCCCCATAATGCTTTCATAAGCAACCAATCCAGTCTCACACATTGAACAATACGACATTCATATATATATGTCAGGAAAAGTGGATACGGCTTCATGGTAGCACAGGGTAGAACAAATTTAGCAAAGGTTTCCACCGCTTCTGCGGATTATAGCGCCTCTTAGTGCTCAATTGATGAATATATTGCAAGCTGCTCTTGGGGCATAGATTGCCGCACTGTTTGTATGATGAAGTCCTGGAGGGCATGGAAGACATAACCATGGTTGGATATTTTATTTTTTTTATGCACTGCACAGCAAAATTAAAATTAAAATTTCTAATATGAAAAGCCATATTTTGGAATACAAATCTTCAATACAAAAAAAAGTTTAAAAAATTGGATCTTTGAAGACCAGAGATAGCAATGATGGTTTTTGAAGTATAGATAAAAAAATTATACAGCAAGAGGAGAGATTGCAAAGGTTGAGGAGCAGTGTAATGTAGGTCAGCTGTCAGGAAACATTCAACTACAAGGTCTGAAGCACTGTAAACCTATCTATGCACGCTCCGTGATTTCGCTTTTATGATGTGAATCTCTCCAATGCAATGTTCCAATCTGAGGAGTGTAAAAATAGCCTCTTATCAATATAATTCTCAATCAATATCAAGACCAAGCAAAGCCTCTCAGGTGTCTCATTGTGTAGCAGAGTGCAGTGTAACGCAACAAGCATGAAAGCAAAACGGAGCTTTGGTGACTTAGTTAATGCAAGCTGGTTGTTATCCATTTACCTTTTCTAAAGGAAGGAATAAACCCGATCGATACATTCACTTTAAAGTCATTAATATACAGATAACACACTCTACGCATGAGGTTTGGAGGCTTTAACCCCCCACATAGGGCATGCTTGCATACCATTTCCACCAGCAGGAAATCTGACAATCTAAAAGTACAAATAGAAAGCTTTCATGAGTTTGAATGCTCTTTATTCTTACAGCCTGGACGGGTCTAGTTACGAAACTTCATTATAAAAATGGACGTAGAGAAATGCCTTCTATTACAGTGGAATGTATAATAACTATGTGTAGAATCTAGCATCTTTGTTAAATTGATTTACATTCAGCTCATTTTATACTGTTTGGTATAGAAATATTTTCCTTGTTGCTATCCAGCAATCACCAACAAGCTGCAGTTGACGGATCTGTTATTGTAATATTTTGCTTAGCACTTTGACTACCTAAGGGTACGGCCACACATTCAGTTTTTTATGCAGTTTTTGAAGCCAAAATTGGGTGTGGGTTAGAAATATGTGAATTGATTCTACCAATTCAGAATTCGGCCAGAATTTCCTCCCAAAAAATCTGATTCTAATAAACCCAAATTTATTGCGATTCATTTCCGGTGAATGGGAGAAAGAGAGAGAGATCATACTCCTTCCAAAAGCTCAAGAGTACTGATTATACACCTGATTTTCCCCTGGTGGAAGCCCCAAACTGTTCAATCAATCAGAAAGCTAATTTTGCATATCTTTGGGTTTCTGGGAAAGATATTTAAATTAGTTTTTCTTCCAAAAAGAAAAGAACTATAAGACTATCTGATGCCAGTAGAAGTAAAATATGCTAATCTGTCATGCTTGAAGGCCTGTTTAATAGGTTAAAACATTTACTTTGGATAGCTAGTTACACCTGCTGGTTTGAGACACTCATCTTTCTGATTTGCTGATTTGTGCATCCTTTTCCCAGAAGAGTGTTAGGTGCGCTAGTCTCTCGCTCTCTTTGTGCTTTTGATTTGGGTAGAATTGATTTGTCCCCAAATCGAATTTTTTAAAAAATACAGCAAACCGCACTCAAAACAAATTCAAGAAACTCGCTCATCTTTAGTGTGGATCATAAAAGGATACTAATTATTAAGGACAGATACTGCTCCTCGTTTTTGAAAGCCCACCTAGTTTTAGCTTCAAAAACGACATAAGAAAAATGTTGAACAAGTAGCCTAACCCTAATAGTTTCTATTAGGGAATGGGCTTTATGCTCATTAAAACCTTCATAACCCCTGCAACACTGTTCATGAATGCATGAACACTTGTGCAATTGAGATTGGTTTGATCAAAGGGACATGGCATTAAACCACCAAAATCATTGTACTATTTGACAGCTTTACAGGCATAAAAATGTATGGAAAAATTCTGAAAATGGATACTGTAAAAAAAAGAAAGAAACAAGTTATAATCTGGCATGTGCCTTATGCAAATTAGCCTGAGTAGTAATCTTGTTGGGACAGTCATGCTGTCTGGTCCGTACTTACATCTATTGTGTCGTGACTGACAAGGCAAAGAGGACCTGCATCAACAGATTCTCTCTTGAAATCTCAATGGGTACTCAATGGGTCTAACTTGCCTAACTTCCAACACATGCACAATGCACAGATGAGCTCAGGTCAAGCGCTCTTGGCTTCACTGTACATGCTAGAGGAGCAGGAAACTACAGCACAAGCACTAGATTTCAGAGTGTTAAACCCTCTCTGGCTTGTCAGTCAGACCACAATGGCCATGAATACAGTCCCACTGGAATGACTATACCCTGGAATGGATCTGTGCAGAGGTCTACTAGGGCTAATTTACGTAAGACACATGCCAGATCATAAAGTTTTTACAAAATTCTGAATTTTTACATATAAACATACCTGTAAAGCATAATAATTGGGGGGAAGGGGTAGTTTAAAGGGATTGTCCATCTGGACATTTATAGCATAGCAATAGGATATGTCATAAATGTCCATTTGTTGCTGATCCCACCTCTGGGACCTCCTCCTATCAGAAAAGTGGAGCCCTGCCATGAATGGAGAGCATGTCGTGCATGTGTAGCTTTCTCACTGCTATGGAACATCTGAAAATAGCTGGGCGATGGCTTGGCTATTATAGGAATTCCCATAGCAGTGAATGAAGGGGTGTCCACACATGCACATTCCTCTACATTCACTAATATGGGACTGTCGAAAGTAGCCAAGCATGTTCTCTTGGCTGTTTTCAGAAGTCCCAAAGAAGCAATGAATGGAAAGGACACTGAATGCACATCATGCTCTCCATTCATGACAGAGACCATTCTTCAGATAGGAACAAGTCATAGAAGTGAAACCTGCAACTGTTGGACATTTATGGAATATCCTATGGATATGTCATAAATGTCCAGATGGAATAACCTCTTTAATAAATTAAATCTATCAGTTTCCATTAAATGAAAATCAAAGATTCATATAAAATTTGAATCAAAATAAAAATAAAAATAAAGCTGTACTGAATTCTTATCTTCCAAGAACTAATAGCCTGCTTGTTGGTGATGTCCATTTAGCATATTACTTTTTCCATACACTGCAAACTGAACATAAAACTAATTGAGTGGAAGCGAAAACAGCAAAAGTGGTAGTATCAGTATGTTACAAAGATACTGATTCATTGTTTTATGCCTATGGGTTAGCATATGACATGAGGATTTTATAGAACACCAAAGTGGATTTGTGTGTCATGCACCACTCCTTCGGGACCTGCAATTGGTATAATACAATTTTACAAAGATTATTCATTTAATAATAAAGTACAAGCTATTTTATTGAAATGAATACCAAGAATCATTATATAATGTAGCTATAGAGACTTATGCATGTCACGTAAACTACTTCTAACATTTAAGCAGTACAGAAGAGATTTTTCCCGGTTTATAAAAGCTTAACTTTTGATATTTACCAACCCCAATAGATCTGGAGAAAAATTTCCATATTTGCCTTAAAGGTGCACTTTGGGACAAGCATTGATGAAAATCCTTAACACAGGCCATCAACTTTTTCTAGCATAGCATAGCATAACATTTCTTCAAAGCATTGGTATTGGACAATTATATAGTCAAACTCTATTTTACCCGAGTTTCTTTTGGACACCAGCCTTAGATCTGCATTTGCAGCCGACCAAATCAAAAGGGTGAAGAGTACAGAAGACTTCATCTTTCACCGTCTTATCCAGGCTCTGGAACACATAAGCAAGGAAGTTTTATAGATCAACTTAACTTCAGACTCATGAAGAAGTTTTACATGATGAACAAAGTAATACAATTAAGAAAGCTCTAAAAATGATCCATCACAGAAGGATGCAAGTGAATATAAGAACATTTGTAATATGTCCATCTTATTAGAAAAAAATGCCTCTTTTTCCACTTATGAACCACTTCTCATCCACCTAGACTCCTGCACTAATCATTCACACTGAATTCAAAGCTAAAATCAATCTTGAAAGACAAGGTGAATCTGCTCACCCAGGGATCTAGTTACATGCTACACATAGAAATCCATGGAGAGGAGAAGAGTAGTGAGCTGCTGGGGGAAGACAGAAGCACAGAGAAAAAAAGTCCACTGATGCTAATACATTTTCAATCTTACTCCAGTGCTGGATTCACAGCTGCACTGCTCATTACTGTTGCATAATGTCCTCCATGTAGTTGTTACTTTATGGTGTGATATAGAGGGATAGGGAAGCAGGATCTCTTTTCCATTGTGCTCTGTCTATCAGAGACATCATAGCAGTTGACAATTATATACAGATACTGTAAAGTGGGAAAAGAGAAGAAAATGCAGGATGGAAGTCTTATAATGGACAAACAGGTAACTCTAAGGCCTCTTTCACACGAGCGTCGCGGATTCAGTCCGGATGCGTTCAGGAAAATCGGCACGCATCCGCACCAATTCGCACGCAATCTTGCGTACGTTCGTTCAGTTTTTTCCGCGCGGGTGCGATGCGTATGGATTTATTTCGCACGCGCGTGATAAAAAACGGAATGTTTACAAACATCTCTAAGCAACCATGCGTGAAAAATGCATTGCACCCGCACTTGTGTGCGGATGAAATGCGATTTTCACGCAGCCCCATTCATTTCAATGGGGCCAGGACTGAATGCAAAACGCAGAATATAGAACATGCTGCGATTTGCACGCAACGGCGAACTCAGGCGTGAAAAAACAATCGCCCATGTGAAAAGCCCCATTGAAATGAATGGGTCAGGATTCAGTGCGGGTGCAATGCGTTCGCATCACGCATTGCACCCGCGCGGAAACATCGCCCGTGTGAAAGGGGCCTAAGAACTCACCTGAAGCAAAAGGTACGCAAAGAAAGTGGCAACACACAGGATCCTACTGCAAACAGAGAATTGAGTGTTAGTTGCCTGACAGATACATACCACTGCTCTGTTTCTATTGGCCAGGCTCTGTTTATCTGGCAGCAGTGATTACATCACGTTAACAACACGTGAATGCTGCAGCCAATTTCGGCTGCAGCAGTCACACTGTCAACATGACATTACCGCTGTAGCTGAGTAAACAGAGCCCAGATGGGAGAACCGGCGAGGTAGTGCGGGATCTGTCAGGTAAGTAACAATTAATTTTTGCAGTAGGATCCCATATGTTGTCTGAGTTCTTCCTGAAACTGGGAAACCACTTTAATGCTATACCCTCAAAATAACCTTTGTAATGCAGCCTAATACAGAAACTATATACAAGACAAACATATGGTGGGTCAGGAGTTACTGGTCCTAATTGTTGTAATCATGTCTTAAACATGAGAATAGCATTTTAGTTTTGACAACCATTTGATCATTTAAATTTAGAAGCTTTTATTTAGAGATGACCAAAGTATTTAAAAATTCAATTTGGAGCATTTCTTTGTAAGCAGTGGGTGCAGTGACAGGGAGCGGCGATTGTGCCACCTCCCCGTCATTGTACCCCTCAGATGCCGTGTTCATAGCTGATCGTGGCATCTCATAGTAATAACACAGTGTAAAATTTAAAAAATAAAAGTTTGCTGGCGATGGGCTGGCCGCTGCCATCTTGATCAAAGATCTGTTGCGAAATCTTGGAAAAAAGCAGCCATGTTATTCTAATTCTGGATAAGCCTTTTAACGCTGGATTCACATATTGGGTTTTTGTGGCTTTTATGCACATGTGTTTTTGCTTAAAAACTGTAGGATCCAACTGAAAGTCTATGGGAATTATGAAATGCAGGACATACACTTTTTGTTTGTTTTTGTTACTGGTGTTTTATTCAATTTGGTGACTTTTTTTTTAGTTGAAGCAATGGCATTTTTCATTCCTGTCTACATAGGGGGAAAAAAAACAACACTCAAAAACACCACTATAAGAAAGCCACAAAAAATGCATGTGGTATGTGGAAAAAAAACAGCACATTTGTGTGTGAAGGAAGCCTAACAAGAATTTCTAGCATGTTAGCACTATTGTTCTCTTTGTGCACCCTTTTGTTCTATAATTGAAAGCTAGATTAATTAAATCAGTTTCATATGGTGGGGTTATGATGCAAACATTTGGTTTTGGAACCAATTGATGTAGTTTGTGTGGTAATATACTGTAACAAGATTACTATGATGCAAAATAACCAAAGTGGTTTAGAAGACACTAACGGCAGCAAGGATGGCAAGAAGGTAAAACCAAGGCTATAGCTAAACTACTAATTTCAATATCTAGCCATCCTAATGTAGCCTATTTAATTTGGGTTTGAAAAATAACACTGCCCGTCAGCGTCGGCCTGAAGTCCCTTGGGCCTACTTGAGGAAATGATTCTGAGGGCCCACGTTCTGTGTATATAGGACTTAAAGGGTCCTGTTTTATTAGGGGTCCATTATAGTCAGAGCAGGATCATCTGGTACTGTGGCGGGCCAGTCTACCCTGCTGTCCACCCACATACGATGCACTAGCGGCAGCAGAATCTGCCTGTGGCTCACCGATAATTTCCAGGCTGCACCTGTGATTGTCGTCTGGCACCTGTACTATGCTATTTTCGTTTCCCTGCCGGACAAGTAGAGGTGCAACCCAGCAATTAGCAGTGAACCACATACGGATTGCAGTGCTGAGGGCCGCATCGTGTACACCAGCCTAAAAGTAGTCAAGACTCAAATATCTGTGAAAATCTTATAAACTGAAACATAAAATGCAAATCAGTAATTAAAAAATAATTATTCATTTTTATGCATCTCCACCGAAAATATCACAAGAATATCTTGGCAAGATAGTTTTAAAAAAGTCCTCTAATTGAACCAAGTTTTTGACAGATAATTGCAATGGTGAAAGCATAATAAATGCTTTTCAAGTGGCACAACTCAAAATTACTTTCCTCGTCTTCTCCCTCCTCTTATTAAAAGTCGTACGGCAACTCATTTTGGTGCAACTCTCAGATATCATTTTATGAACAAGATAGGACTGCATACAATTAAAAGCAAATGCCCAATTATAAAAGGATCTGACATATACATTTAAACAGTATTAAGATACAACGTGTTGTGTGTAATAAAACCCCAGTGGGACATTCCGAGGAAATTGCTTCACATACCGCTTTCGTCGAACAAGTGTTAAGAGGATTGACGAGTTTTATAACCTATTTCTAGCAAACGACTCATTGCTGCATTTCCTCATGTTAAATACCACATTAACCAAGGCCTTAGTAACTACATGAAATGGACAATACTTTATACAGCACAGCTTACAGATTTAACCACATATTCAAACCCGAGCAACAATTGCATCATTTCATTAGAGCAGCACAATACTTGTCCCAGATCCAGCACCAAGCATGGCTACACCCCACTCCTCTGTCTTCTCTCCTGTGTTTCGGTTTGCTACAACCACCCAAACATGCTCTGATCTCATGATGCTTGTTTTTTTAAACCCAACTCTGATGGCAGAGTATTCAGTATGTTCGGTTTCCTGCCACCTGTTCCTCTATCTGGTCCACTACCTCATCTACTAGATTCAACTCGACTATATTAGTCCTGCCCCTACTCTGGAAACAGTCAACAAGCTTTTCATAACTCATGCCCCTAACAGATTAGCCGATCTCATAATATACTGGGACCATTAGTTTTTTTTACATTAAATTTCAGTACAGCACCTGATATATAAATGACAATTACCAGAATGGAAAAATAAAAGCTTCTCTATCGTTAACCTTAAGGGTATTCCTGTTTCGTGATATTGATGACCAATTCTCAGGATAGGTCATCAATATCAGATCCATGGAGGTCCGACCTGCTGATCAGGTTTTTGAAGAGGCCACGGCACTCATGTGAGCACTATGTCCTTTTCAATGTTTGCTATTTGTAGTAGTGTTTTTCCCATACTTTGATATGATCCCAAGAGTTGTGTATGGATAGCTCCTCCTGAGGGAGGTGATAAGTAGTTGATTGCATCAGCCAGCTAGTCTGGCCTAGGCAACGGAAGTAAGAGAAAATACATGTGAATGTGCGGTTTGAGGTTTCCTATCAGGATTCTCCATCCCCTGTAGGGCTCATGTATTTTTTGTCTGTGTCCGTTCCGTCTTTTTTTGCGGGCCATGTGCAGAACCATTCACTTCAATATGTCCATATGGCTGTTCTGCAAAAAAAAAAAATAGAATATGTCCTATTATTTTCCACATTATGGCCAAGGATAGGATGGTTCTATTGGGGGCCAGCCATTCCTTTCCCATAAATGCGGAATGCACACATCCGGCATCTGTGTTTTGTGGATCTGCAATTTGGGGACAGCATAAGGGCTCATGCATGTGCATGAGCCCTTATGCTGAGGATAAGTGTCAGAGTAGTAACCCTGAGAGAAAGCAAAAAAGATATCCACAAATTGTCTAGGATTACAAGGCACTGGGCGTGTTAGCAAAGGTAATGCTCATTCATGGCAAAATACTTTGCTGCTTTGTGGAGAGGGTATGTGTCGAGAGCATCCACCACACTTAAAATAAAGGACTGGCTACCTCTTTGAGGATGTGCACCCTGCTGTGGGAACTGCAGTACTGAAAGTGAGATTTTTGTGCACACCTATGGTCAATATGGAAGAGTTCAAGGGTTCAAGGACTACAACTACCATCATTGTTGCTGCCCATACACTACTGGGAGAAGAGTACATTGTGTTATACCTCGGAACTGTGCCTGTTGCTTCTGTTTGTACTGCAACTGCATCCTCAGTAAAGAGACTTAGCTATTTCTACTAAACTGACCCTGATTATTGCCAAAGTGAGGACCACCATGAACTATGAGTACTATCACCCATCTCAGGGTCACAACCACCACTCCCATCCTCTCTGCCCTGCACCTCTCCCGTTCACTTGAATGAGAGGAACAGTTGTAATTACACTGCATCGCCACTGTAATTTAGACAATATGCAGGTAAACAATGAAGAGTATGCCACTCTGACACTGGCGACGCAGCCCCTTTTAACAACTGATCTATGGGGTGACAAAAGTCAGACCTCCACAAATCTAAACTTGATGACCTATCCTGAGGACAGGTCACCAATATCATGAAACAGGAATACCCCTTTAAACTAGTGAAATACAACACTACCTAATCAATGATTATAGCTCCAGTGCGGTTGCTGTGGGGAAGTAACAATGGCTACCTCATTGTGGTAAAGCTGGCCATACTCTTCAGACAGCTGATGACTGACAGGCATCTCTCCTGACCTCCTCAGGTATGCATGCTCTGAATGAGAAGGGAGAAAGTTGCTGCCAAACAATGCTGATGGTGGCGGCTTTATCTAACCCAAGAACCGAAGAACAGGCATAATGAAATCAAGTGCCAAATCCTCTCTCCCTTGACTTCTGCAGTAGGGAGAGTGTCGGGTAGAGTCACATGGTTGGTCAGCATTATTCGGCGCATATGGCACGTTTGTTGGCAGATTTCTGTGACTCTCTAATGTACCTATATACAAGCTTTCCCACTGACACATTCAACTTTTCAACTATCCCCCTTAGCTGGCACTGCATTCATACATGACAGCACTTGGTAACAGTAGTAGCAGGTGTCAGCTGCTGTGTGCCTCTGCAATCTGAAACAGACTTCTGCAGACTGGCAATGCCTATTCGATAGGCACTTGAGAAAGTTACAGATATACATGGAGACCTAAGAACATTTTAAAGGGGTTTAAATTTAAAATAAAAAGGGAGAAAAAGCAAATGTGCTAAAAGCATATTTCCAGCGTCACACTCCGGTCCTGCAGCAATGACGCCATCTGGCAGGCTGCAGAGGTGACATCCCGCACACACCTAGTCACCATGTAGCCAATCACTGGCATCAGCAGTATATGGCGCGTGACTGCTGAGGTCAGTGGCTGGCTGCAGCAGTAACATGGTGCGTGTTAAGGACATTGTTACTGCTCTAAGAAAACCAAATACCGTTGATGAGGACTAGAACACAGTGCAGGAAATGGGCGAGTATGACTTATTTTGTTTTGTTTTTGCACAGTTACTGGTACTCTCGACTTTTAATTTAATTTCAATAACCCCTTTGAAGAGGACCAGTCACCTCTCCCAACATGTCCCACTTAATAAGCACTTAATAAAGATAATTCTGGAGTATCTGTTCTTAGAATTCTGCTTGTTCCATTTTTCAGTTTTTTTGTTTGTATGTTTTTTTATCATGAAAACTTATGAAAAAATTGACAACTGGGCATTTCCATTCCCACAAGTCAAAGGGATTGGTCCCTACACAGTCTGGCAAAGCACTAATTGGTCAATCTAAGGGCTCATGCACATGACCGTATGTTTGGTCCTCATGCGATCTGCATTTTTTGTAATTGGATGTGGAGCCTTTCATTTCAATGGACCAATTCATTTTATGTCCACATCTGTAAGTCCGTTCCACAGCCCCACAAAAAATATAGAACATTTCTATTGAAGTGAAAAAGAAAATGGCAGTATGCACATGGCTGGGATCTCTATTTTGTGGATCTGTGATTTGCGGACCACAAAACGGATACAGTCGTATGCATGATGAGCCCTAAGACAGAAACTTACACTCCCCAACTGGTAACACCCAATTGTTAACATAATCAATCATTTCTTTAAGGGATAAAAGAGGAACAGCACAATACTGACTTGCTCTGTGCACATCTTCAACACAAAGCAAGACAGGTCATGTTGCACATATCTTCAAAGATGAACCAGTTTAAGACTGAGATCCCTAGGCTTCACTGAAAGAAATGATTTCACTAAAATAAATTTATTCACACATCCAAGTCTGTGATGACATCTGTGACAAGATGGTCAGTGGTCCATCCATGAAGATGTCTGTTAAGAATCCGTGTTTGGTCCATGTGTAGATATTTTGAACTCCGTGTGTCATCCGTATACCACGGACGATGGTGCATTGAAGATTAATTTCCAGAGCATCTGTAATACCCCAGAGTTGCATTTCCATTCCTATATCCGGCTACTGTTTTTGATAACCCACCAATAATGTCATCTGTGTAATTATTCCAGGTCCTCTGTCACTGTGCATTGATAATGTTGCTGTGAAACTGTTTTGTACATGTAATATTCATGGTTCACCAGCAGGTGGCAGCGTGTATGGCAGAGATATCTTTAGACAGAATGGAAAACCATTTTTCCCCTTTTTGGCAGAAATGGGCTAGTTCCATTTCCTACCAAGGGAGAGGCAGCAGGAAGTGTCTAGTCAGTCTAAGCCAGGGCAGCATCAGATGTATATGCGCCAAGATGTAGCAGTGAGGGGAGGCCACCCTTCTGCAGCAGGAGTCCCTGCAGAGGGAAGCAGCTCATGGAGCACCATGACTCCTTGCTGATTCACCTACAGAGTGTCACTAGGAGACCAAAAGCCAAGGCACCCCACTCCAGAGATACCAGAACAGTCCTAAAGTCTAGCTGCCAGAATAGAGCCGAGATTAGCAAAGCGGAGAGAGAAAGCAGAGAACTCAAGTGTACCTGCCAGTTTATGCAAAAGCCTACTGTAACCAAGATAAAAGAAAAGCCTGAATATTGTCTGGATACAAGTTGATGCAAGAAAAGCTGTTGAACTTTATAAAAGTGTGGACTCGTCTCATTCTCCACCTCCACCATTACTCATCCCTTTTATTGCTTCGGAGCCAAGCCCTGGGGAGTGATGGTATCCAGGTAGGGGCACCGTGACACACACACACATACACAGACTGTTAAGGCGGCAACACACCGCTCAGCATTCCTATAGACCTGGGACACGATCGGTCCTGGGGGGCAGCATGTTGCACAGCTCTTAGAAACAATCTATGAAACACAGATACAGATACCATCCATTTTGACTCTGTTTTTTTCCAGAGCCATAGACTGAGCATGATGAATCCATAAACACTGACAAAAATAGGGCATGCTTCTGTGATGTGACCCCGGACCATGGTAAAATCACAGATGTGTGAATACACACATTAAAAATCAATGGGTACGTGTGCTGTCCATGGAGAACCCATGGCCGTGATTCACCGACATCTGAATAATGCCTCATAGGAAGTCTAACAACACCACAGACGTGTATAATACTTGGCATGCTCTTAACCTATGTATATATTCTCTGCAATTGAGCTATTCCAGCAGCACAGTGTCTACAGCTTCATGGCTCTAAAGGAAGAACCCTAGAACAACGGATCATTGAGCTGCAGTGTTTAATTTCAGTTAACAGATGTTTTTAGATGGGTCTGGAAATGTACGAAAAAAAGAGAGGTGTTCTCTTGTACAATGAGAAATAATCTTTATGTATTCAGAATATTCATGGTTTGACTTCAGGCAGTCATCCAATAATGAAATGAGAGCACCTGGCACCGATCACAAAGCCATTTACGGTACCCAAATTTATAACATTGATTCACTAGAGTATTTGATATTTATGCCAGCCAAGGAACATCTGCTGCAGACACAAAACTTCAACCTCCTCTCAGAATATGTGACCCTCTTTAATGCACATTTATATGTGGAAAGCTCAAGCTTAGGTCCCATGTGTTCTGCATGCAAGATGT
This sequence comes from Rhinella marina, assembly GCA_900303285.1. Lineage (NCBI taxonomy): Eukaryota > Metazoa > Chordata > Amphibia > Anura > Bufonidae > Rhinella > Rhinella marina. The sequence continues at coordinate 207,087 of ONZH01021714.1, forward strand.
CTCAGGTATATTTGCTATTCCACAACACGGTGAAGTGGTCAGAATGACTTGCGACATGATGCATTATCTAAACGTACTTATAGAAAGTAGTCACTTAATCCATCAAGCTAAGTGTCCTCACATAATCCAAAGGCAAAGAGTCATTTGTTTACTTAGAAGGGAACTCCTTTTACTGCAAAAGGAAAGAAACACTGAAAGCTCCTGCAAATGAAGCAAAGCACCGAAAAATAGTAATCTATAAAAATACAGTGGTAAAAAGAAGAAATACAGGATCACCATCTGGAACCACTGGCAGCTAGCTCTACATCTGTCATCTAGCTTTTTTCATCACTCTAGTTAGTAGATCTAAGGTTACCCTTAGACAGTGTTCCAAAAAAGTTGTGCTCTCTAGAAATCAGAGGGTTAAAACAAGATACTAATGAAGATTAACTAGCGCAATAACAGCTTTATCAGCTGTAGAGTTTGGAATGCTTAACTCTCTATTCTAGAGAACATAGCTTAGAGGGAACAATGTCCTTAGGTCTTCCCCAGAGCCTGCCACAAGGCTGTTTGGAATTGTCTGCTAAGGACTCAGGTCTGCGGAGTAAGGCAACAGAAAACAAGAAAAACAAACACAATGCAACACAATTCACAATTAGAAGCACCTGCAAACTAGGATGTGCTGACTAACCCCTATTTTTTTCTAAGCAGAAAACAGGTGTTATATTACAGCTAGCAGACCCATCCGATGCCAGAAAAGTAAAACAAGCCAAAGTCTAAGCCTGGAGATGCATCAAGACTTAAAACAAGGGCTAAACCCAGAAACAAACCAAGGAGTAAAAGCCAGGAGAATCAGTAGACAAGGGGTTAGTACAGAAACAAGCCAAAGTGAATTCACTGGAAAGTCCAGCAAAAATGCAACACTGTTCTGAGCATTAAGAACAAACAGGAGCCAGGAAAATAAAATCACAGGCAAAGACTAACAGAGAGTGTCTATCAACTTATATCGCATGCCTAGCTCTTCATCTAGAGACTGAGCCAGGGATTTGATTGACCCAGTGTCCACACTCACTGATAGGTCAACCAGTCAAGACTTGGCTGGCATTCATGGCAACCCTCCAGTAACAGCCGTGCACAAGAACATGGCTGGGTAAGTTCCTGACTTCTCAGGTGGGCCAAGATTATGACACAATAATCAGTCCCTCATTTAACAGAACCCCAATGGTCAAGCATTCCAATTTGGAGCTGTATTTGGAGTCAATCATTTACCACTGAGGTCTATTTAGGATGACTCATAAATAATCTATTTAACCTATTCATGATAAATACAAATCTATTCAATTAAATTTGGCATGCAGATGTTTTGAAAGTCATATCGGTGACAAAACTTTAAGTACATGACTGTAGTTTTGATTTGCATCTGACCCGCATTTTTTATTTTTTCTTCTGCGGATTGCATGTGGATCCATTAATTTCTATAGGTCCATAGAAAATGCAGACAGCACATGGATGTCATCTATGTGCTGTCTGCATCCATATGGCCGTTATACCAATTATAGAACATGTCTTATTTCTGTCCTTTTTGTGGACAAGCATAGGCATTTCTACTGATGGGTGTGTGAAAACTGCAGAATGCACAGAGTGTAGTTAAGAGAAATAGCCATAGGAAATAATGTCCATGTAGAAATTAATGGTCAGAAATGTGGCAATGCTGGGCTGCGTGCAGGGATTAAAAGGTTTTCCGGGATTTTCATGTTGATGGCCTATCCTCAGCATTAGGAGTGTGTGTGGAGTGAGCTACAGGCAGCATTAACCATCTTCATTTCTGTCATGCAGAGGAAGACTAAAAGACATGGAAGTCAGGTCCAACACCGGAGGAGAGATGAAACCTGTATAGTGTGGTAGACAAAGCAATTGCCACTCACTAGGACTTACACTCCTTGAGAGACTATTGTAACTATCAAGCCTTTTACCTCTTGTAAAGATATTGTAACCACCAAGCCGTATTGCCCCACATGAGATCAGAAAAGTCTTTGGGGGACATTTTTCATCCAGAAATGCACCTAAATCTGTGATTTTTCTCTGCTCACGCGAGGTCTAAATAGGTGGACGTGAAGCGGGTGGGGAAGGGGACGTGCTGGAAGACCCATCTCATTCATCATTTTCCACTTGTGTTTCAGGCATAGAAAATGGTCTAAATGTAATACAGCAAGGAAGCTGGCTTACATCTATAGTGCCGCAGAATGCAACGAAGTTATGTAGAGGTCGGTGCCTCTTCTTATCTTTGGTGTATCCACCGCCAGATATAGGGGTTATTAGGACCTGTGTCTTAAATTACCCCCTTTTTTTCAAGTCACTTTTGTGTCTGCCTATTTATTTCTACCAGTTTTGAGTGGGAATCCACATATACCAATCATTGGCCAAGCAGGACCCTCCATTTATCTTTTGACGGTTTTGGGCAATGGTAAGAAGTACATTTTGCTCCCATAGAAGCCAGTGTGGACAAGCAGAGATGCAGTTTAAAGCAGGATACTGTACCCAGTTGAGCCTCTCATGTATGCAGAAATAAAAAAGGGGTGTATGTGTGACTCCAGTATGCTACACTGAACCATGTAGATGACCCAGAGTCTCACTTCATAGCTAAAATCCATCCAAATAGCCAATAACAAAAATAAAATAAACAGGTAAGCAGGCAAGCAGTGAATGGTATACCTTTTTTTTTAACAGTACCTCTACTTCTGTTATAAAAACATATTGCTAAATTTAAAAAAATTACAACTTCTCACCTAAACAACCATAAATACAATAGAAATGAAAAACTATACAAGTGCACAAAAAATAAAAATATCTCAGAATATTCTTTCTTAGAGAGGGGGCTATACATTGTGTGCTTAATTGACCAACCTCAATCCTTTTTATTTTTTCAGAAATTGTTCCAATTTCCCAAGTTAATTTCCCGTAACCTTCATGTGGTTACACCGAATAATAATTATTTAAACTAGAATAACCTGAAAAGTGCATAATATAGTTTAATAACCCAGAAACTATGTACTTTCTGATCGACAGATGTTGCTATGACTACTGATCCTGGATCTCTTCCAAGATTATTGCCGACAATGAGAAACCTTAATATAGTATTTCTCAATCTTATTCAAATCAAGTATGCCTAATGTCTCAACAAAAATAAATCACAGTTGAATATAATTTTTTATGGTTGGAAGGTATTTAGAAAATTTTCTTTGCAATGTTCAAGACGATAGAAAGGCTATAGTTTTAGTTGAAAAGGTTTTGAGAACTTATTATAATTAGATTTGTACAAGTTTTAGTTTAGAAATGTTTAGTTAAAGGGGTCTTCAGTGAAAAGTATTTAATGAAGTTCTCAAATTAGAATAACATAGTAACATAACGCACAGTAATTTCGTCAATCGTCATCAGAGATCCAGCAGGTTCCTATTTTTGGTGACTTGCATGTGTCACAGCGCAACCATATTCACTTTTTTTACATTTTGATGCATAATACTGGTACCGCAATCTTGGTTGCTATGTAGCCTGTGAGACACTGAAGGGGCTAATCCTGGATGGCCGGTATATTTCTCCTGGGTTCAGCTACTATGCCTACTAGAGACTGAGGGAAGTTCATGTCTCCCAACAGGAGACATGGGGAAACCAGGAAAGTGCGATATGGTCTCCAGCAAAAGTTGTTGCTGGAGACATTTTGATAAAGTGTGTTTGGGCCTGGTTTTTTGGGATGGATGACAGGTTTGGCAGTGGGGCCATCCATCCCACTTCCTCCACTCCAGGTCTTAGGGTTTGGAGTCAGGCACCACAGGTGCTGAGGCTGGACCATTAGCAGGTCCATAAAGCCTGCAAGATGTGCAGACAGAGAGAGGCTGGGTGCAGCTAGGAATGCTGAAGGCTGCTGGCCTCAGGAGATACGTTTGACGCTATCAAAGGTAAAAAAAAAACTTGTGGACTGAACTGCATAACATGTTGTATTCGTGTGGCTGTAGCTAGACGCACGTATAGTGAGGAAAACGGTCTTATGTTTAGGTAGTGCTGGACAAGCAGGGTTTATTTTGCTTGTGCCTGAAGCAAAGGCTGTATTATCTTTTATTTTGAGCTTGTGAATAAACGCAGGCCAAGCCTGCATTTGGACTTCATCTGTGTCTGGGACTCTGACTGCTGTTCACACCGCAAACCCGCACCCTACCGAGCTAACTTCCCCACAAGCCCTAGCATTAAAGGGGTTGACTCACTTCAGCAAACGGCATGTATCATGTAGAGAAAGTTAATAACAGGCACTTACCAATATGTGATTGTCCATATTGCCTCCTTTGCTGACTGGATTCATTTTTCCATCACATTATACACTTCTCGTTTCCATGGTTACAGAACACCCTGCAAACCATCAGTGGGGGTCTTGCTTGTACACTATAGGAAAAGATGCCAGCCTCTCTGGTGGACTTCCGCAAATGGCATTTATCATGTACAGGAAGTTATTACAAGGCACTTACTAATGTATTGTGATTGTCCATATTGCTGGTTAAATTCATTTTTCCATCACATTATACACTGTTCGTATTTATGGTTACAACTGCCCTGTAATCCAGCAGTGGTGGCCGTGGCTGCAAAATATAGGAACAAGCACTGGCCTCTCTGGTGGGCGAGACCGTGGGAGTGCACTTAGCCCAACATTTTTTCCTATAGTGTGCAAGTACGGCCAACGCTGCTGGATTATAGTGTGGTCGAAACCATGGAAACCAGCAATGTATAATGTGATAAAAAAATTAATCCAGCCAGCAAAGGAGACAATATTGACAATCACAATACATTAGTAAGTGCCTTGTATTAAATCTGACTACATGATAAATGCAATTTGCGGAAGTGAGACAACCCTTTTATAAGAGAAGTATAATTAAGCTTATGGATGATTTACTTTTTACTACAATATGCTCTACAAAGTCTATTATAATTGTATATTTGTATTTCCTACCAAAAGGTATGGTAATGGTCATATTGGTTTAGCCCAACTTTTCCAAATAGACAGTATCTTCAGGGACAGACTGGAAACTTAAAGTGGCCCTTAAAAAAAAAATAAAAGTGGCTACATGTTGTAGGCAGGTCCAAATTGATGGAAGGTGGGGCAATATGAGTAGGCTGGGTCAACAATATCATAGCACAAAAGACTGTCCCAGCATAAAAATATACCACTGCACAATATACTGCCCCAAAACTGACCCTATGTGGTGGTTATCAATAGCTGCCATTTTCTGTCCTCCTCCAGTTATCTTTGATTAAGATATGGAGCTGGGGGCTTAGTAGATGAGAGGTGAGCCACAGCAGTTGAATTCATGTGTGGTCTCTGGTGGCGTACATGAGTTTCTGATTCTCACAGTGTTAATTACCGCTGAGAGCTCATTATGTAACTGGTCAGCAGCAGAGAGGAGTGCTTGGTAAGCACGTGGGCATAGGCCCACCGAGTAATTTCACTGTAAGGTTTATGGCCAATCCATCCCTGGTATCTAGAAACCATAAACTTAGATGAATCAGTCAGACAGAAGTTTCCTCTTCCTTAAGCCTTATTTACACGTCCGTGTCTGTGCTGAAATCCGTGAGCAGGTGGTCAGTGAGGCATCCGTGAAGGATCCGTGTTGGGTCCGTGGGTCCGTGTTTTGCCATCTGTGTTGCATCCGTGTTTCACTGACACTGAACAGCTGAAAAATAATTTTCAAAGCATCTCTTCTTAATGATCCGTGAAACACAGATGCAACACGGATGACATCCGTGAGGGATCCGTGGTTTTCATATGGGTGTGAGGGATCCGGGAACACGGATCAAGATAGGACATGCATCCACGCTAAAAACACTGACCCACGGACCGTGCTGAAACACTGATGTCTGAATACACACATTGAAATGAATGAGGACGTGTGCTGTCCGTGGAGAACACGGACAGCACACGTCCATGAAACACTGACATGTGAATGAGGCTTTACACCGGCTCAAGGCTCACAAAAATATGGTGCATGCCATAAATGAATCTGCCATATTCTTTGACTTTTTAAAAAAGATGCACAAAAAATGTTTAAGCCAGAATTCTAGTGCATTTAGAATAGCAAAATTGCCTCACCTACACTTCAAATACTTTTATTTGGAGGTGTTTAAAATGTTCTGTATTAAAGGGAACCTATCACATTGAACGTGATGTCTGAGCTGCAGGTAGCCTGTTATAGAGCAGGAGGAGCTGAGCAAATTCATATATAGCTTTTTGGGAAAAGATTTGGTAAAACTTGTCTTTCATTCAAGTAAATTCCTGCTCATTCTGGGCTTTGAAGTCAAGGAGGCGATTGACAGCTATCTCTGTCAATCACTGATAGGACCGCCTTCTTGACTTCAAAGCCCAGAATGAGCAGGAATTTACATGAATAAAAAACATATTATACTGAATCTTTTCCCAAAAAGCTATATATGAATCTGATCAGCTCCTCCAGCTACATAACATGCTGCCTGTAAGTCAGACACTATGTTCCACCCCACAGGTTCCCTTTAAATTATGGTGATTTGTGCTCCATGACAAACTCAGCATTTCTATCATATGTTTGTATAAAGGTATCTCACAGACATAAAGCAATAAATGGATCAGCATGAACGACACATGGAACTGTCCTAGGTGCTGTATTCAACTGGGGGGGGGAGGGGGGTGTCCCTGCACATTCTGATATTATCCAGTCAGAGCTGCCAGTGTCAGACTGTGCAGGGACACTCCACCAACTGGTAACACTCATCTTGACCTTCATCACAAACTACTAGTAATTCATTCATAACTTCTAGCAGGAATAATTAAAGGGGTTGCCTCACTTCAGCAAATAGCATTATGTAGAGAAAGCTAATACAAGGCACTTACTAATGTATTGTTATTATCCATATTGCCTCCTTTGCTGGCTGGATTTATTTTTCCATCACATAATGCAATGCTAGTTTCCATAGTTATGACCACCCTGCAATCCATCATCGGTCGTCGTGCTTGAACACTATAGTAAAAAGTGCCAACCTCCCTGGTGGCCGGGACTGCATATAGGCTAGTGCTTTTTCCTATAGGGTGGATGCAGGGCCACCGTTACTGGATTGCAGGGTGGTTGCAACCATGGAAACAAGCAGTGTATAATGTGATGAAAAAATGAATCCAGCCAGCAAAGGAAGCAATATGGACAATCACAGTACATTAGTAAGTGACTTTTATTAACGTTCTCTACATAATAAATGTTATTTGCTGAAGTGAGACAACCCTTTTAAGCAATAAACGGATCTGAAGACCGGTGTGAACTACACATGGAACTGTCCTAGGTGCTGAATACAGCTGGGGGGGGGGTGTCCCCCTGCATATTCTATCATCCAATCAGACCTGCCTGTGTCAGACTGTGCAGAGACACTCTACTAATTGGTAACAGCCATCTGGACCATCATCACAAACTACTACTAATTCATTCATAACTTCTAGCAGTAATAATTAAGGAATGGCACAACAAAAAGCCATAAAGGTAGATGCTTCAGAATTGTTATTACATGGAGAATGCAGGTAGTTACTAAAACAGCCATGTCAGGAGAGGTTACAGGTCCTCTTTAAATGTGGCCATCATGGGCTGCTTTCACTCTGTGCAGTTTTAGCATAGTAGAGGCATTACAAGTCAATATTAGGATGATATTCCCGAGGTTAGAGTGTTTTTTTAATCTTAGGTTTACCCTAAAAGAACAAAAAATAAAAATAAATCAAATCTGCACAGCATGAGCACGAGAGCATCTAGAGTTTCCCTTTGTACTGAACAATTTCCAGCAATACCTGATCCTGAAGTAATCTGACCATGAATAAGGATAATATAACACAGCCTGCAAGCACACAGCACTTTATATTTACCAGCAGCCCTGACAAACTTATAATCCAATTTATACAAATGCCTTGGAACGACCCTATGAGAAATGAGAGCCATACATAAAGAATAATTCAGAGAGTCACACTATAAAATATAGAATGTCTCTAAAAAACAATAAGCGAGAAGAAAACTAGAACATGCCGGAATAGGATGCTAGAAAATAATACACGATAATGATGAATAAATTTCTACGTTTCCTAGGTTATGCCAAATAGAAGTTGAAAACTCCATCTCTGTCCATAGATTGATGACCTAAAAAGTCTGGGTGACAAATGACTATACTTGGTTTCGTGAGAAAAAGAGAACACCAATTATCTTTATGAAAGATGAATTAGTATATTGCTGAGAAGGGACAGCTTCCCCCCACATGCTCAAAATAGGTTTTTTAGATATAATGGAGACTTATTGAATATACTGCCTTACGTAATTTAACAGGTTGTTACGGAGATGCCCTAAAACTTCATGAATACGTAGTATACACAAGGGGTGCACACGTTACTGCAACCTGCGGCACCCTCTTGTTGTGAAAGTACAACTCCTAGCATGGACTGACAGCTATTGCCTATCAGAGCATGCTGGGAGATGTAGGCTACAGAGATAGAAAATCCATGGCTCCCAACCAGGCTCTATCCTGGGAGGTCCTCACATGTCCTCAAGTCAGCAACCAGGAAAGTTCTAGAACAACTGGAGTGCCAGAGGTGGCTAATACTTGTCCCAGCACCTGCTCTTACCACTTGCCCTACTTCTAGCCTAGTCTATGTCTACCTAGTGCTAGCTAATGACTATCCAAATGTAGCAATGCCACTGTCCAATCTGCCACACTGCTATCTGACACCAAGAACTTCCCAACCTGTCCAAGTTAAAATGGTATCCAGCTAATTTATTTATAAAACAGGCTGAGAATTCTGGGGAAAAAAAAAATCTACAAATAAGTCATAGTATGCTTACGGATCCCCCACCGTTCCCATCCCTTCCGGTCTCTGCTTCCTTGTCCCTTTCGACACACAGCAAATGTCCACTCTATCAATGGCTGAGGTGAATCAAGGCGGGGGTCAGTGACTGAGTGGTCATTATCTGTGTGCCCAGAAAGACTAAGGCTACATTTACACGTACATGTGTCATGGCTGTTTCTCTATCGGCCATCACATGACCGGTTCAAGAATAATAGTAGCCTAGGTTTTTGTGATGGCTTGTGAACAAAAAGATAAAAAAATCTCATCTATGAAATACATTCATGGCATTCACCAGCTTTTCCTGTAAGGTCTCCTCCTTTTATCACAAAGTTCTAATAGAGCAATGGAAAATAACCCATTCTTGGTAAGGCTACTTTCACACCAGAGTTTTTGCTGGATCCATCTTGGATCAGCAAAAACGCTTCCGTCATGATCCGTTCTGAACGGATCCGGTTGTATTATCTTTTAAATAGCCAAGACGGATCAGTCATGAACTCCATTGAAAGTCAATGGGGGACGGATCCGTTTTCCATTGTATCTGAGAAAACGGATCCGTCCCCATTTGGATCAGTTTCTTCATGCAGACACCAAAACGCAGCAAGCAGCGTTTTAGTGTCCGCCTCCAAAACGGAATGCTGACTCAACTGAAGCAAACATACATTCTGAACAGATCCTTCTCTATTCAGAATGCATTAGGACAAAACTGATCAGTTTTGGACCGTTTATGAGAGCCTGTGACGGATCTCACAAACGGATACTTACAACGCAAGTGTGAAAGTAGCCCAAGTCTTTGTGTAGATCTTGAATAACTTGTGTATTTGGTGTTTTGTCACAACAGAGCTCCAGATTATGGCCATCCTTGGTGTGGAGATGAATATAGTCCTTGTTTTTTTACCTAGTGATAACATACAGGTGGAGTAATTGCATGGGAGGTAAAAGATTGCCCCATGAACAATATTCTGCAGTTTGCAAACCAACACCTGGATCTAAATATTTTTATAACTGCATGTAATTAAAAAATGTGTACAACCACTGAGTTATTCAGTAACATTTATCTGCATAGCATCACCTGCTCTTTGTTTTATTCATATTTCTCTGTCCACCTCACTGAAGTGGACGCACATGCTCAGTTCCATCCTTCATCTGTCTCCTGAGCTATGATAGGGAGAGAGCTGTCTCAGAAAGGACTTCCTTGAGCTGCAGCATAAAGAACATGTCCCCAAAGAAAGGGCATGACACCTAAGCTACCAACTTGACATAAATCAAGCAGTTGGGAGATCGCTGGATCCATGTGAGGTACAGGGCTGGTTTTAGTTTTGTTGGAAATAGATTGTCATGTACTGTATGTCTGATTTTCCTTTTTACATTAATCATGGGATAATCCCTCTAATTGCTATGTTTGATACATATCACTTTGCCTCCCAGGTAAGCTAAGTAATAGTGACAATCAAGACAGATTCTGAAGAAGTCATCATCTTCTCCAACTGCTACACAAGAGGAGACTGAGAGAACAGGACAGAAGGGACAGTAGGGAGCGTGCCTTGAGTAGAACACTGCAGAGGGACCCGCTCTCCAGATAGAGCTATAATGGCTGTATGTGAACTACAAGTCATCTTGTCCTAGGAAGCAATTCGTCCATATTACACACTTTAGACAAAATTCAGAAAAGACGAGTCCTCATCAGGTTATGGTGAATTTTCAGTTATTGGAGGGAAATACTGTTGATACTGACACATTTATAACTGTATTATCTTCCTTGCTCCTTTTCTCACACTTAACAACTTTATAATGATTTTGTCCTCCTCGATTCTTTTCTCTATCAAATTGCAATCTAAAGGATTAAAAAACATAGGTATTTTCCTGAATGAATCAATTTTATTTCCCTTCCCTTTTCCCCAATCCAAGATTACAGCAGTTGAACAACAGGCACCATAATAATCATAATTATTATTATATTCTTTGGTTGGTAGGTCTTAGAAATATCCCACTGCCCTGAAAGCAAATATACCCAAGAAATGCTCAGCCACCGCCCTCTTGATAATATCCAGATTTACAAATGTGCCTGCTCCAAAAAAGTGGTGCAAATTGGTAAGGTTTCTACACTTTTTTCACACATGCTCAACAAGGGAAAGAGGTCAGTGGAATGGGGGCTAAGCTTCATGGGAAAGTGGGCAGGCTTAAAGGGGTTATCCAATGAATAATGTAAAAATGAAAATCATACATGAAAACCTCTTTCTAACAGAGCAAGAACCAGCCCTGTACCTCACATGGTTCCAGAGATCTTCCCATTCATTGCTCCGAATTACTCTGCTAGATTTAATACAAGCTGGCAGCTCAAGGGGCATGTATTTTCTGCTGCAGCTGGTGGCAGAGGAAGGATAGAACTGAGCATGTGCTTCCGTCTCAGTGAGCAGGACAGAGAAATTAGAACAAGAGCAAACAGCAGGTGGCGCTATACAGATACATTTTACTGAATAGCTTACTGGCTATAATACATTTTTAATTACATGCAATTAAAAATGTCTTCAGACCTAGGTGCTGGTTTGAAAACTGTACAATATTTTTCATGGGACAATCCCTTTAAGATGCGACATAAAAATCAGTCTCAAAATAAGCCAACCAATAGCTAGTGTAGAGTCAGAGAAAAGTGTCTCTCCCTGCATCACATTTATCCTCCAGTCTGAGCTGCTGTGATAAATCTGGTGCAGGTCTAGACAGCCGGCCTAAGTTTACCCTATCTATTGGATTAGTAAATCTGGGCCAGAGTGTAAAGGACCCCTATGGTTCTGCCAGATTTCAACAGGACTCTTCAAGACTCTTTACTGTATTTGCTGCATTGTACGAGACTGAAAACAATACCGATATATTATTGAGAAATCAGCTTATAAGAAGGCAGATCAGGATTTGACAAAGCCATCATAATCATGACCAGATTTGCCAGAATATGCAAATATTAAAAAATAAAATCACGATTCATAAATTTATGACACTGTAAATTTCAAAAACTTTCCTTGACTACACTTTATAACTGGTTAACCTAGTCATAAAATGTTTAGAATTAAGAATATAACCAAAGTTCACATTTTAGGAAACCGGCGACAGAACAGAAACAGAAAGCGTGATAAAGTAATTTATCATTTCTGTGCTCAAGTAGCAGCGTCCAGGAAGCACTGTGAGTGCCCTCTAGTGGAACAACATGGGTATCACATGGTAATTTGGAGAAACGACAATTTTGGCATATATATATATATATATATACATAGCGTTTCTTAAAATAGAATATGAACATCTCTGATAACTCTTATGTATTATGTTGCATAATTTTAATACATTTTGCTTAACTTTTTGATATGTATTGTTGTACATTCTCAGCACAATACTACAGTATATACTGGTAATACAGAGGTACAGTAAGAGATTTGGTTTTTTTTAGAGAAGCGTTATATAGGACTCTCTTAAATTAGATGGTTGCTACTTTGCACAAAAAAAAATAAAATAAACTATTAAAAAGGGATTTTCCCTTGAAAAACAAGATAGGGAATAAGCGTATGATCACAGGAGGTCCGACCTGTGGAGCCTCATGTTTCCCCTGATGGTTGCGCATGTCTGCTGCCACTCCGTTCATTCTCTACCAGCGCTGCACTTGGCCACCTCTGAATGGTCCTTAGAAAATGAATGGAGTGATAGCGTAAGTGCACAACTGTTGCTCCAGGGTGAACAATGGACCATCATGATCAGTCACTTATCCCTAAGGCCTCAGGCACAAGACCATAGAACCCATTTTTTATGGATTGCTCACAGATCCATTCATTTCTATGAATCAGCGAATAGACAGCAAGATGTCATGAAATTTCCACAAATTACAGATCATGTCCTATTCTTGTCCGTAGTTTTAGTGATGGCAGTGAGAGAAATGCAGAATGCACATGGAAGATGTCCGTATTTTGTGGATCCGTAAGTTGCGTCTGCAATAAGGACATGTCTGTAGTATGAAGCCTTATACTGTGGACATGTGATAAGTGTTGTTCAGGGAGAAGACCCCTTTGAAGGGGTTATCTCTGTACAGTCGAATGCACATGACACCGCCAGGAGGTTCCAAACATCAAAGATAGACTGAATGCTTCTACCAGTGCCTTATGTTCCATCGGATTCATAAGAAATCTAACAACAAAAACCTCTGCATGACTACGTATGACATTAGAAACATATAGCACCTCTTAAAGGTCTATGGAGTAGGTTTTTTTAATAGAAAAAAGCCATACCCCAGCTCATCTATTTTGTCCAACTTCTTTGTTAGATTTAGTACAACAGGTTTTTTATGAATATGGCATATGAGACCTTTATTAATAACTTAATGTTTTTTTCTGCTCAGTCCATAGATATGTATACAGTTACCACTGAACTTAAAGGGGTTGTCCGGGTTCAGCTCTGAACCCGGACATACCTTTCAATTCACCCAGGCAGCCCGCCTGAACAGGGCATCGGAGCATCCTATGCTCCGATGCCCTCCTTTGCCCTGCGCTAATTAGCGCAGGGCAAAGGAATTTAGCCCGGTTCCGATGACATACCGGGCTCTGCCAGGCGGAGGCTTCCGCCCGGCAGTGAGCCCGGTGACGTCATCGGCGCTGATGGGCGGGTTTTAGCGCTGCCCTAGCCATTCAAACGGCTAGGGCAGCGCTAAAGCCGGCCCATTACGGCCGGTGACGTCACCGAACTCACTGCTGGGCGGAGGCTTCCGAATGTTTATAAACAAAAGAGCCCTTGCCCTGCGCGATCCAGCGCAGGGCAAGGGAGGGCATTGGAGCATGAGATGCTCCGATGCCCTGTTCAGGAGGGCTGCCGGAGTCAAAACCTGGGTATGTCCGGGTTCAGCTCTGAACCCGGACAGCCCCTTTAATAGAAGCTGTAAAAAATTATATGCACTGAGCTCCCCCTAGTGGCAGCTGCAGGAAAATGCCATGATTTTAAGTGAAGAAGCATGTGAAGGAATTCAGTGCTGCCCCCACCCCCATCTAAGGCCCTTTGCAGATTCTATTGGACAGCAAGTACATCACTGTTAAGGCATATAGATATTATACAGGATAGTATCCTCCTCTTCAGTCCCCTGTCTGCTTCTATTGGATAATATGTACATCACTGGACCCCCCTCAATTAGCCACACATCTTAGGTCATGGATTTCAATGAACACATGCAGAGGTTGCCTACATAGCAGTTGATTAAGGTGGGTCCCAGGGATTCAGGAAAGTTTTCGTCCAAAGCCAGTAAAGGTGCATTTACCAGCGCTGAGCACAGCAGATTGTCGGGAAGGAAGCTTTCCTTCCCAACAGTCAGTTGCTCATCAAGTGGAGGTGATGCATTTACATGCAGCAATTACATCCACAGTTTTAGGAGAAGCAATGGCTATTGAGATCACTAATCCTCATACAGCGACAATATTTTTGGGCAGCAGATCACTATATAGACAAGACGATCTGATGCCAAGAAACAATAATTTAGATGCCTGCACAAACGACAGGTTCACCCGTTTCGCTCGTTCATCAGGTGGTCTGTGGCACATTTTGATGAACAGGTTGTCAGGAACGAATGCTCAAAGGAACATTCATTCCTGGTCATCTTCCCGATTATCGGGGCATGTTGATGGGACTAAAATCTTGATAGGACTCCTAGGAGACAGTGATTCCAGATTACACGCACACAGTGATTGACAACTTTTTGTACACTGAAACAGGGAGAGCTGTCAATCATCTCACATAGGCAGAGTAATTAGGATTCTCACTGTGTCTCCTAGCAGTCCTGTCAGGGTTTACTCTCATTTTTACTCGGAAATCCTGCCCCAAATCACACAAACCTATATATCATACAGCTCATATTTTTCAGAAGTTTAAGGTCTACCAGACTATTGCCAACCTCCCTGGACGTGGCCGCAAGAGGAAAATTGATCAAAAATTCAAGAGACGGATAATACGAACAGTAACCAAAGAGCCCAGAATAACTCCCAAAGAGATTACAGGCAAACTCCACAGTCAAAGTACATCAGTGTCAGATCGCACCATCCATTGCTATCTTAGCCAAAGTGGACTTAATGGATGACAACCCAAGAGGAACCCAACACAAATCATAAAAGAGCGAGACTGCACACAAAATGCATACTGACAAGTCATAAAGCTTCCGGGAGACTAAACTGGCAAGTCACATCAGCTGTATGTTCACAGATGCAAAAATTAAGCATACAAAGAAAAGAACATTGTACCGTACCTATGGTGAAGGCTCGGAGGAGGAGGCTCAGTTATGTTTTGGGGCTGCTTTGCTGCATCTGGCACAGGGTGTCTAGAATCTTTGCAGGGTACAATGAAATCTCAAGAATATCAAGGGATTCTGGAGCGAAATGTGGTGCACAATGTCAGAAAGCTTGGTCTCAGCCACAGGTCATGGGTCCTCCAACAGGATAATAACCCAAAACACACAGCGTAATGCATCCAAGAATGGCTAAGAGCAAAGCATTGGACTATTCTGAAGTGGCCTTCAATGAGCCCTGATCTAAATCCTATTGAACATGTGTGGTAAGAGCTGAACCATGCATTCTGGAGAAGGCACCCTTCAAATCTGAGACAGCTGGAGCAGTTTGCTCACGAGGAGTGGGCAGGTGCAGAAGTCTCATTGAGAGTTACAGAGATCCCCTGATTGCAGTGATTGCCTCAAAACATTGTGCAACAAAATATTACGTCAAAAAGGTTTCCCGAAATTTTACTACTGTTGACCTGTCCTCTGGATAAGTCATCAGTATATGATGGCCATCAGTATCTGAGGTGGGGGTCCGACACTCAGGACCCGAACCTCGATCAGCTGTTTGAGCAAACTCTGGTGCTCCTGTGAGCGTTGCAGCCTTCTCTCAGCTCACCAAGCACAGTGCTGTACATTGTACAGCGGCTGTGCTTGGTATTGTGCTCAGCCCCATTCACTTCTATAGAACTGAGCCGCTCCTAGGCCACATGACCGATGAACGCAACGTCACTGGCCTAGGAAAGCTGAGAGAAGGCAGCGGCGCTACTGCAAGCACTGGTGCCTTCTCAAACGGCTAATCAGTGGAGGTTCAGGGTTTCAGACCCCCTCTGATCAGATACTGATGACCTACAGTACAGACCAAAAGTTTGGACACACCTTCTCATTCAAAGAGTTTTCTGTATTTTCATGACTATGAAAATTGTAGATTCACACTGAAGGCATCAAAACTATGAATTAACACATGTGGAATTATATACTTAACAAAAAAGTGTGAAACAACTGAAAATATGTCTTATATTCTAGGTTCTTCAAAGTAGCCACCTTTTGCTTTGATTACTGCTTTGCACTCTTGGCATTCTCTTGATAAGCTTCAAGAAGTAGTCACCTAAAATGGTATTCCAACAGTCTTGAAGGAGTTCCCAGAGATGCTTAGCACTTGTTGGCCCTTTTGCCTTCACACTGTGGTCCAGCTCACTCCAAACCATCTCGATTGGGTTCAGGTCTGGTGACTGTGGAAGCCAGGTCATCTGGCGTAGCATCCCATCACTCTCCTTCTTGGTCAAATAGCCTTTACACAGCCTGGAGGTGTGTTTGGGGTCATTGTCCTGTTGATAAATAAATGATGGTTCAACTAAACGCAAAATGGATGGAATAGCATGCCGCTGCAAGATGCTGTGGTAGCCATGCTGGTTCAGTATGCCTTCAATTTTGAATAAATCCATCCGTTCACCTTTTCTGTGTCCCACAAAGACACGGTGGTTGGAACCAAAGATCTCAAATTTGGACTCATCAGACCAAAGCACAGATTTCCACTGGTCTAATGTCCATTCCTTGTGTTCTTTAGCCTAAACAAGTCTCTTCTGCTTGTTGCCTGTCCTTAGCAGTGGTTTCCTAGCAGCTATTTTACCATGAAGGCCTGCTACACACAGTCTCCTCTTAACAGTTGTTGTAGAGAAGTGTCTGCTGCTAGAACTCTGTGTGGCATTGACCTGGTCTCTAATCTGAGCTGCTGTTATCCTGCGATTTCTGAGGCTGGTGACTCGGATGAACTTATCCTCCGTAGCAGAGGTGACTCTTGGTCTTTCCGGTTTTTGCGACTGCACTTGGGGACACTTTCAAAGTTTTCCCAATTTTTCGGACTGACTGACCTTCATTTCTTAAAGTAATGATGGCCACTCGTTTTTCTTTACTTAGCTGCTTTTTTCTTGCCATAAGGCTCCATTCACACGTCCTGTTTTTCTTTCCTGATTCGATCCTGATTTTTTCAGGACCCATTGAAATGAATGGATCCAGATCAGGATCGAATCAGAAAAGAAAAACAGGATGTGTGAATGGAGCCTAATACAAATTCTAACAGTCTATTCAGTAGGACTATCAGCTATGTATCCACCTGACTTCTGCCCAACACAACTCATGGTCCCAACCCCATTTATAAGGCAAGAAATGCCATTTATTAAACCTGACAGGGCACACCTGTGAAGTGAAAACTATTTCAGGTGACTACCTCTTGAAGCTCATCAAGAGAATGCCAAGAGTGTGCAAAGCAGTAATCAAAGCAAAAGGTGGCTACTTTGAAGAACCTAGAATATAAGACATATTTTCAGTTGTTTCATACTTTTTTGTTAAGTATATAATTCCACATGTGTGAATTCATAGTTTTGACGCCTTCAGTGTGAATCTACAATTTTCATAGTCATGAAAATACAGAAAACTCTTTGAATGAGAAGGTGTGTCCAAACTTTTGGTCTGTACTGTATCTTGCGAAACCCCTTTAAGGGTACCATCATTTTTCTCCAGGCCAGTTTCATTAGTTTGTTTTATATTATTCTGTTGAACCACAATTCAAAAGCAATGTCTGATTTTCAGTAAAATTTAGTTATTTAGTAAAATTAGTTATTATTACTTTTGTCAGTTTCAAGTTATTTCCGTGACCATTGTGGGTTTTTCTTTCTTTAACGGAAGGGTACCAACAATTTTGTCCATGTATGTAATTCTATTCTCTGCAATTCTTCTATTATTCCTACTAGATGTTTATGAATTAAATGCAAACTAGGTGCTACCAGTTAAAGGTGTGTCCCTGTACAATGGCAGCTCTGATTGCACAGTGTCAGACTGTGCAGGGACACCCCCTCAACTGGTAAGGGCTCGTTCACATCACCGTTAGGGCTTCCGTTCTCCTGCTCCGTTATAGGAGCAGGAGAACGGAAAGGACGGATTCAGGACATAACTGAGCCTAAGGGACCCCATAGACTATAATGGGGTCCGTTAGGTTTCCGCTCAGAAGATGATTTTTGAAGCGGAGACAAAAGTCCTGCGTGCATAAGTCCTCCGTTGGGCTCAGTTATGTCCCGAATCCGTCCTTTCCGTTCTCCTGCTCCTATAACGGAGCAGGAGAACGGAAGCCCTAACGGTGATGTGAACGAGCCCTAATACCCAGCTGGCAATTAATTCATAAACATCTAATAGGAATAATAGAGGAACAGCACAACACAGAGTCATAAGAAAAGATGCTCCAAATTGGTCAATTAATTATCCCCATTCAGTCTGCATTTCTGGGCAGGTTATATAAAGCTGATCGGTGGGATGTATACACAGGGCAATAATTGGGAATGAGCATATTCATTTCACCCGATCTGTGGTGTAATAGGGTCTTTTGCGTTGGATACAAAGGAATCATGAATACTTATAGATGCAGCATTAAACGTTAAGGTTTATAGGCCCTGTTAGTCAGTGATTCAATTACACCTTAATAGAGGGACTAACTTTTACAGTATTAAGCTCCTGCTTTTATTGTCAATTAATCATACGACTAATGCAGTCATTGATTGCCAGCCCTACCTGACATGATGAACAGTTAATTAAACTGATATAAAAGACGCTCGCAGTCAATAGATTCATTCCACCAATTCTACTGTCAAATTCATTCGTTCAGCCTCCCTCCTGGTTAAAGAGCAAAGCAGAACTACAACAATCAATGCTTCCCAGATGAATAACACAAAGCATGTCGTGCAAGAAGCTCTGGCTGCGTACAAACTTCTAACTACCATCTACCTACAGATCTTCTGGATTTCAAGTTTCCAGGTCTCAGCAAACCTGGATATTTTACAGTACTTCCGAAACCAGACAAATGTCTGATTTAGCTTCATGGAAATTATTCTTACAGAGGTTGACCATGATCATTAAAACTCCAGGGGCAGGCAGCAGTGCCTTAAAGAGAATGTGTCCACAGAAAATTACCTATTGTTTTTAATTTTTCATATATATATATATATATATATATATATATATATATATATATATATATACACACACACACACACACACACAGTGCCTTGCGAAAGTATTCGGCCCCCTGGAACTTTTCAACCTTTTGCCACATTTCAGGCTTCAAACAAAAAGATATAACATTTTAAATTTTTGGTGAAGAATCAACAACACGTGGGTCACAATTGTGAAGTGGAACGAAATTTATTGGATCATTTAAACTTTTTTTGTAATAGTAAAACTGAAAAGTGGGGCGTGCATTAATACTTTGTTGCGCCACCTTTTGCTGCGATTACAGCTGCAAGTCGCTTGGGGTATGTCTCTATCAGTTTTGCACATCTAGAGACTGAAATTCTTGCCCATTCTTCCTTGCAAAACAGCTCGAGCTCTTTGAGGTTGGATGGAGAGCGTTTGTGAACAGCAGTTTTCAGCTCTTTCCACATATTCTCAATTGGATTCAGGTCTGGACTTTGACTTGGCCATTCTAAGACCTGGATACGTTTATTTTTTAACCATTCCATTGTAGATTTTGCTTTATGTTTGGGATCATTGTCTTGTTGGAAGATAAATCTCCGTCCTAGTCTCAGGTCTTTTGCAGACTCCAACAGGTTTTCATCCAGAATGGTCCTGTATTTGGCTCCATCCATCTTCCCATCAATTTTAACCATCTTCCCTGTCCCTGCTGATGAAAAGCAGGCCCAAACCATGATGCTGCCACCACCATGTTTGACAGTGGGGATGGTGTGTTCAGGGTGATGAGCTGTGTTGCTTTTACGCCAAACATATCGTTTTGCATTGTTTCCAAAAGGTTCGATTTTGGTTTCATCTGACCAGAGCACCTTCTTCTACATGTTTGGTGTGTCTCCCAGGTGGCTTGTGGCAAACTGTAAACGAGACTTTTTATGGGTATCTTTGAGAAATGGCTTTCTTCTTGCCACTCTTCCATAAAGGCCAGATTTGTGAAGTGTTCGACTGATTGTTGTCCTAAGGACAGACTCTCCCACCTCAGCTGTAGATCTCTGCAGTTCATCCAGAGTGATCATGGGCCTCTTGGCTGCATCTCTGATCAGTCTTCTCCTTGTTTGAGATGAAAGTTTAGAGGGACGGCCGGGTCTTGGTAGATTTGTAGTGGTCTGATACTCCTTCCATTTCAATATGATCGCTTGCACAGTGCTCTGTGGGATGTTTAAAGCTTGGGAAATGTTTTGGTATCCAAATCTGGCTTTAAACTTCTCCACAACAGTATCACGGATCTGCCTGGTGTGTTCCTTGGTCTTCATGATGCTCTCTGTGTTTTAAACAGAACCCTGAAACTATCACAGAGCAGGTGCATTTATACGGAGACTTGATTACACACAGGTGGATTCTATTTCTCTTCATCAGTCATTTAGGACAACATTGGATCATTCAGAGATCCTCAATGAACTTCTGGAGTGAGTTTTCTGAACTGAAAGTAAATGGGCCGAATAATTTTGCACGCCCAACTTTTCAGTTTTATTATTACAAAAAAAGGTTAAATGATCCAATAAATTTCGTTCCACTTCACAATTGTGACCCACTTGTTGTTGATTCTTCACCGAAAATTTAAAATGTTCTATCTTTTTTTTTGAAGCCTGAAATGTGGCAAAAGGTTGAAAAGTTCCAGGGGGCCGAATACTTTCGCAAGGCACTGTATATATCATAAGCCTAATATAATATAAATGTAGTTATCTCCTTATTATTACAGACAGGATTAGAGTAAGGCTAGGGCTACACGGCACCAGGGACTGAAACGCAACAGTTGCACAAATATCCAACTCCGATTGATTTTTTGCGACTGTCGTGTCGCAGTCTCTTCATGTTGAATGTTGCGGTGTGACACCATCGACTATCATTATAATAAATGTTGCGTGACTTTTCTGTGACACATGTCACTGTGTAGCCCTAACCTAATAGATATCATAGATACGTAGATAGATAGATAGATAGATAGATAGATAGGATAGAGGAGGATCTGCCATTCACGATAGGTGATATCACGGCTTATCTACTCCCTCCAGACCTCTGCTCAGATAACAAAGCATGACTAGAAAACTTTCCCATAGAAATTAATGAGGGGCCCTCCTGTCCAATGTGTCTATGGCCCATAGTGGTTACTGTAAAGCAGTGGTCCTCAACCAGTGGTTCAGGATCCACATGTCGCTTTCTACCCCCTACTATGTGGCTCACTATGGTAGTCCCAAGTTATGACCATATGTACTGGCAATTGACATTGTTGTAAACCCATCCTAGATTTACTACCAAACTGTGCCAACATGGATGGTATAATTCTAGTGTTAAAGTTCACTTTCAGCAGATGTTTGCATTTTCATGTTTTTTGCTTCTCCACTTTCAAATTTTCTCTGTTCAATTTTTCAATTGCCTGTTGCTCCCAATCGTCACTGAAAGTTGAATGTGGCTCACAATATACAAAAGGCTGGGGACCACTGCTGTAAAGCATCTCTCTAAATGCTGTTAAGAACAGCTCAGGCACAATATAAAAAAAGGATATCTGTCACTATCTGATTTTAAAGGGAACCTGTCACCTCCAACACACACATAAAACTGCCAGCATTACCTTATAATAGGCCCCAGTGTGTTACTAATCATGCCTTTCATCCAGTAAATTGATCCCCCTAACTTGATAAAAACGATGTTTTAATCCCCATCATCCCGCTCTCTCCAGTCAGCTTGAAGTCAAGGGGGCAGCGGCCTCAAGTCAAGTAAAGCTGCCCTTCTTGCCAGTGATTGACATCCTTGCTGTGGCCTGGGATCGCGCAAGTCTCGCGCATGTGCGGTGCGCTCCTTCTTGCTACATGATCCCGGCTCTGGCTCCTGCATTCAGCCGGCTTTCATCGGTGCACTGTGCAGGCCCCGGCAATTCCAGTGAGCACACGCCCGTACGCCTGCACGCACGCCTGCCCGCACGCCGGCAAGAGGGGCGTGCTTTACTTGACTTGAAGCAAGGAGGCCGCTGCCCCCATGACTTCAAGCTGACTGGAGAGAGCGCGCTGATGGGGATTAAAACATCATTTTCATCAAGTTAGGGGGATCAATTTACTGGATGAAAGGCATGATTAGTAACACACTGGGGCCTAATATAAGGTAATGCTGGCAGTTTTATGTGTTTGTTGGAGGTGACAGGTTCCCTTTAACTTGGAAAAAAAATAGTGATACATTTCCTTTAAAGAGTCAATTTCTTTTCATTTATTACAGAATGATGAAAATAGAAATTTCTAAATCAATTAAAAAAAATCTCTGCATTCACCTGAAAAAAAAAGTTAAGTCATGGCCACTAGGGGTCTCACTTTCCACTAATTAGCAATCCACTGTATGTTATCAGGCAAGATCTGTCCCTAGTAACAGATATTCCGAAGACGGCTGAGAGGAAGTGTGGGGGGGGGGTCAGGGCTAGCTGAGATTGTGAGCCTTAAAAATAACTGCTTCTGCGCTGCTTCTGAATATCACAGGAGCCTCCAATGTGTCTGTAAGTGTGGTTTATCCCTTCCTATGTAATCTGTGAGCTCTGGAGCTGAAAACAAACATAGTGGGAAGTAAGGGAATGGATGTCACAGCAGCACAGTGCTGGCTTCTGAGTGAAATGTATCTAGCTGTGCAGCTGAAACAGAGAATAATATGGCTGAAAAAAGTATAAAGGAAACGCAAACATAACTGTTCCTTCACAGTTGTGTACAAAGAAGCACAGTTATTATGCAAAGTTTTTTTTTTAAACTAGGGTACACTTAAAAAAAATAAAAAATCTTTTAAAATCCTCTTTGTTCCAGCATCAATGATCCTAGTGGCTCTTGGCAGACTGGGGAGCAATTACCTTATGAGTGCAAAAAAAAAAAACACAGATCATTCAGCAGTGAACCTTCTGACGGAGAGCTAATTTGCCTACCTTTTTCCTTATAGAGGGTTAGGGTTAGCCTGTAATACTCCATATACCAGCTCCATAAGCAGGGGCGGGCTGGGCCGGGGGGAAGGAGGGCAGATGCCCACCGAGCCGGTGTATGTCAGGGCCGCCATGGCTCCTGAACTCAATTGTATCTGCATCCACTAGATGCAGATACAATTGTGCCGGTAGCAGCCAGCGCAGGCGGCTACTCCCGGTGGCCGGCACACAGATGTGATGTAGGCGGCGCGATGACGTCATCGCGCCGCCTGCGACGTTCCTCGGGAGCAGACCCGCCGGAAGAGGCCGGGTCTGCATCGTGGGACCGCGCCTGGACAGGTGAGTATTAACTGCCCTCCCCCTATACTCTCTATATGCACCCCTTAACCTAATACTGCCCCCTGCCTCCCTATTACTGACCCCCATACTGGCCCTGCCTTACCCTAACCCTAATACTGGCCCCTGCCCACCTAGTACTGACCACCCTGCCTTACCCCTGACCCTAATACTGACCCCTGACCCCTAATACTGACCCTGCCTGACCCCTAACCCTAGTACTGGCCCCTGACCTCTAATACTGACCTGCATTAACTCATAACCCTAATATAGGCCCCTGACCCCTAATACTGGCCCTGCCTGACCCTTAATCCTAGTACTGGGCCCTGACCTCTAGTACTGGCCGCTGACCACTTATTTTGGCCCCTGACCCCTACCCTAGTACTGACCTCTAACCTTGGACCCCTAACCCTGATACTAGCCCCTTACCCCCTAGTACTGACCCCTAATACTGGCCCTGTCGCACCCCTAAGGCTACTTTCACACTTGCGTCAGCAGGATCCGTTTGTGAGATCCGTTCAGGCTCTCAAACGGATCCGTCCTGATAATACAACCGTCTGCATCCGTTCTGAACAGATCCGTTTGTATTATATATATTTTACATAGCAGAGACGGATCCGTTCAGAACTCCATTGAAAGTCAGTGGGGGACGGATCCGTTTACTATTGTGCATGAGTAAACGGATCCGTTCCCATTGACTTACATTGTAGTCATGACGGATCTGTTTCCATTCCGCTCAGTCAAGCGGACACCAAAACGCTGTCAGAGCGGAATGGAGACGGAACGGAGGCAAACTGATGCATTTTGAATGGATCCTTTTCCATTCAGAATGCATTAAGGAAAAACTGATCAGTTCAGGACCGTTTGTGAGAGCCTGTGACGGATCTCACAAACGGATCCTGCTGACGCAAGTGTGAAAGTAGCCTAACCCTAGTACTGGCCCCTGACCTCTAATACTGGCCCCTGACCTCTACCCTAGTACTGACCTGTAACCCTGGACCCCTAACCCTAATATTGACACCTAATCCTGTCCCTAACCCTAATATTGACTGCTAACCCTAATACTGACCCCTAATACTTTCCCTATCTCTAATACTACGCCATACAGACCCCTAACCCTACTACTGACCCCTAACCCTGAGGCTACATTCACATGACCATATGTGTTTTGAGGTCCACAAATTGCGGATCCACAAAACACGGATACTGGCCGTGTGCATTCCACATTTTGTGGAACACACATGCCCAGCCCTATGATAGAAATGCCTGTTCTTGTCTGCGATTGCGGTGAAGGATAGGACATACTCTATCTTTTTTTTGCGGGGCTTGCGGAACGGAACTTAGGATTTGCGGCCCCTTTGAAGTGAATGGAAATACGGTTGTTTGAATGTACCCTAACGCTGCCTCTAACCCCAGTACTGCTCCTAACTGATACTGACCCTAATTCTAATACTGGCCCTAAGGGTGCATTCAGACAACCGTATTCAGACGACCATATTTCTAAGACTGAATCTGTTCCGCAATTTTGCCGAACGGGTGCGGACCCATTCATTTCAATGGGGCCGCAAAAGATGCGGACACCACACCATGTACTGTCCACATACGTAGTTCCGTTCCCCCAAAAAAATATAGTGCATATGTCCTATTCTTGTCCGCAAGAATAGGCATTTCTATATAGGGCTGGCACTGTGCGTTCCGCAAAATGTGGAACGCACAAGGCCAGTATTTGTGTTTTGCGGATCCACAATTTGGGGACTGCAAAACACTTTCGGTCGTCTGAATGTAGCTTTATGCTAATACTACGCCTATCCCTAATACTGACCCCTAACCCCAATACTGACCCCTAACCCCAATACTGGCCCTTAACTCTAACACAGTGACCATAATATATGACTGTCCACATATATCTCTACACACTGCATTTTTTACACCTGACATATACACACAGAGTACTGATATGTCAGGTAGAAGGTATAATAGATGCAGTGGGTAAACGTATATAGTATATACAGCAGTGTACTGATATGTGAGGTACGAGGTATAATACATGCAGTGTCTACAGGTATATAGTATACAACGCAGTGTACTCATGTGAGATACAAGGTGTAATTTATACATCACACCTCACATATCAGTACACTGTTGTATATATTATATATCTGTACACACTGCATCTAATATACGTCATACCTCACTTATCAGTACACTGCTGTATATACTATATATCTGTACACACTGCATCTATTATACCTCATACCTCACATATCAGTACACTGCTGTATATACTATATATCTGTACACACTATATCTATTATACCTCGTACCTCACATATCAGTACACTCCTGTATATACTATATATCTGTACACACTACATCTATTATACCTCATACCTCACATATCAGTACACTCCTGTATATACTATATATCTGTACACACTATATCTATTATACCTCACATATCAGTACACTGCTGTATATGCTATATATCTGTACACACTGCATCTAATATACGTCGTAGTTCACATATCAGTATATTGCTGTATATGCTATATATCTGTATATACTGCATGTATTATAAAAGTATAGATGCAGTGTGTACAGATATATATACAGCAGTGTACTAATATGTGAGGTATGAAGTATAATACATGCAGTGTATACAGATATATAGTATATACAGCAGTGTACTGATGTATGAGGTATAATAGATGCAGTGTGTATAGATATATATTATATGCACTGCTGTATATACTCTATATACCCACTGCATCTAGCTTGTCATGTGACCGTCAGCAACTTGTAGCCAGTGACGTCTCACCCACTGCAATCTAGCTTTTACCGAGTATTATAATACAGTGTGTGTACGCTGTATTCAGAGGGCACACTGAAGGGTCACTATAGACAAATGGGCACATATACTGCAAGAGGCAAAATACATAAAGGGGGCACACTGAAGGGGCACTATACACAAAGGGGCACATATAAGAGGCACGTTTTATAAGGGGCACCAAGCATGTGGCACTAGCATTAGGGGAACTGTGTGTGGCACTATAAACAGAGGGCACAGGGCATATGACACTATATACAGAGGGCACAGAGCATGTGGCACTATAAACAGGGACACAGAGCATGTGGCACTATATACAGAGGGTAAAGGGCATATGGCACTGTATACAGAGGGCACAGAGTATGTGGCACTATATATAGAGGGCACAGGGCATATGACACTATATACAGAGGGCACAGAGTATGTGGCACTATATACAGAGGGCACAGAGCATATGGCACTATATACAGAGGGCACAGAGTGTGTGGCACTATATAAAGAGGGCACAGAGCATGTGGCACTATATATAGAGGGCACAGGGCATATGACACTGTATACAGAGGGCACAGAGTATGTGGAACTATATACAGAGGGCACAGAGTGTGTGGCAGTATATGCAGAGGGCCCAGAGCATGTGGCACTAATGCTGCTGTTATATTCAGGGCACAGAATGTGGCACTAAGATGAGTTTGTGTCAGTATGCAGGGTGCCAATGTGTTGGTAAAGCGTGACGCTGAAGACATCTTCTCGGCAAAATCTGCAAAGCTGCATTGTGGATGGGATGAGTCGTCAAGGTGGTCTGAACCAGATGGGGAAGAACTCAGGAAGAGACGTCACCTGTAAGTCACTAAATGGAAATTATTATTATGCTACTGACTGTGTATGATGGGAGCTGTAGTCACCTGGATGATCTGCAGCTGATGATGGGTGGTAGCATGCTGTTTTGCGCAACAACTCCCAGCATCCCTTTACACTTGTTCAGGCCATACTGGGAGCTGTAGTTTCATATGGCGAGGGCTGACCTGACTACTCAGATGGTATCTGTACTAAACCTTTAAAATCTGGTAATGTATTTATGTATTGAACTTGGTTCTGGTGCTGTATTTATGTAGAGAACTTGGTTCTGGTTCTGTATTTATGTATTGAACTTGGTTCTGGTGCTGTATTTATGTAGAGAACTTGGTTCTGGTGCTGTATTTATGTAGAGAAATTCGTTCTGGTGATGTATTTATGTAGAGAAATTGGTTCTGGTGCTGTATTTATGTATTGAACTTGGTTCTGGTTCTGTATTTATGTATTGAACTTGGTTCTGGTGCTGTATTTATGTAGAGAAATTGGTTCTGGTGCTGTATTTATGTAGAGAACTTGGTTCTGCTGATGTATTTGTGTAGAGAACTTGGTTTTGGTGCTGTATTTATGTATTCAACTAGGTTCTGGTGCTGTATTTGACTTATGGGTTTAGTTATGGTGCTATATTTCTTGTTGATTTTGTTGCTGTATTTGACGTATGGGCCTGGTTCTGGTGTTGTATTCATGCAGTGAACTTGGTTCTGGTGCTGTGTTTGACTTCTAGGTTTGGTTCCGGTGCTGTATTTATGTAGAGAACTTGGCTCTGGTGCTGTATTCATGTAGAGAACTTGGTTCGGGTGATGTATTTATGTAGAGAACCTGGTTCCGGTGCTGTATTTATGTAGAGAACTTGGCTCTGGTGCTATATTTATGTAGAGAACTTGGTTCTGGTGCTGTTTTTGACTTATGGGTTTGGTTCTGGTGCTGTATTCATGCAGTGAACTTGGTTCTGGTGCTGTGTTTGACCTCTAGGTTTGGTTCTGGTGCTGTGTGTATGTAGTGATCTTGCTCTGTATTTGTGTGTTAAACATACATCTGATGCTATACGTCTAATACTATCCATTCACATTTGCGCTTGGGTCACAGATTCTGTTAAAAAGACCGGGCAGAAAAGTTCTGCATGCAAGACTTTTTTGTTCGGTAAAGGAGCAGCATCCTGAGCAGACCCTATTGTACTCAATGGAGTCTCTTCAGCTCAGGGGTTGGTAAATCTGCCGCCTTTTAACCATTTAAAGCCCATTTACCTATACCGGCTTTATGGTAGGCGGAGTTAAACAGGTTAAGGGTGGGCCGCTACACATGGGCCAGTGCTGTGTGCTTGCCACCCAGGCTAAAATTTGCCAGCCAGCCCCTGTCCATAAGAACCAGTAAACCCCAGAGAAAATTCTGTATTACTGTATAATAAATAAGATGTGGATACAAAATAAAGTAGGCTGGAAATAGGCTTATCCTATTGTGCACTTGACCCTATTACCTCTCACTATTTCAAAACGTAGAAATAAGCCCTCCATGCCCTATGTTATATATAGGCCTGCAGCCTTGTACGTTCATAAGATTACAAATCTCTTTAGTCACTTGCAAATATCCTTATACTGTATGGCAAGGGGCATATTATGTCATATATGATCTTATAAAAATGCTTCTCATATTAAATTAAAGACAAGATGGATAAGACAGATGATAACACCTGGGCCGTCTGTGTATTTCCTGTCCATAGAGAATCTCGACCCAGTGTTTCCCCCCGTAATAAAGTTCTGATTTGACCAATAGCTCTATGACAAACAACAGTGAACTCCTTCCCAATGGAAAATTTAATAAAACAAACTGTATTGAGGCTGTCATCCATCAAACTCCCCATAAAGTCTCTAAAGACCATAGCTAATATGTCAAACCGGGAGGCACCACAACACACAGAAGCCCCAAGTGACCTCTACTCTAATTCATGGTTTAAAACCTTCTGTGGCTGAGGCAAACAGTGGTGTCATCAAATTTATGGCAAGGCATTTTAACAAAGGAAAGTGCTAACAATTGAGACAGTGGAAGGCTGCCCGTAGCATTATTCTAGGACACAAATGTGTCAATTCTCTCAGGGAATCAAGGTCACAAATCCATGAGAGGCTGGATATGAGCTTGATGGAACCAAAAATTGTGCAGACATGGTATGCCAACCCTCAGACATACCCTAGTCCTACTTCTCCTCCATATATAATATAATACTTTGTTATGAACATAATAATAAAACTCTAATGTGGCCAAACCAAGGTATAAAGAAAGCACTTCAAAATTACAAATGCATCAATTAACAGCAGTGGGGACACATTAACAAACTAAAGAAACTCGTACACATTTGTCTAGAGTTAATCAAAATGCACCCTTTAACCAACGTGATCTTTCTTCAGGTGAAAATTTCATAAATGAACCTTCAATTTTATCAAATCAATGACAGCCAATGATCGCTTTAAAAAAAGAAGCTTGAAACACTGAAGTTTTAGTGGCCAATGTGAATGACCAGAATGGCCAATATGGACTAAAATACGTATGGCTGTGCGTACCAAACAATTGTTCACTAGACAATCGCTCAACCATCAACCTTCTACCCAATGTATTTGGCCAATTTAAGTCAAATTCCAGTTAAACTGTCCATTTTGTTTGGTCTAGGAGTTAGCTCACTCTTCCAACACCCTACAGCTTCATTCATACCACTATCTTGATGGCCCGTGTAGGGACCGTGCATTTCTTCTCAAGTAAATGTCCAGTTCCTTTCAGAGGTTATCAGAAAAACCACCCCAAAGAACTCTGAAGCCATATAAACTAGATAAGTAAAGCTGCTCATATATATTAGACAAATGTTGGCCACCTTGCCAATCTTAGCAGGTCTGGTCTAATGTGTATGGGGGCCTCTCAACTTTCCTTGAGGAACTAAGGATAGGGCAGTTGGATTTCACTGCCTCTATTGGTCCTGGTAATCAAATGACTGGTCACATTATCACCATTATGACATTAGTCAGAGGTTGATGCTGGGTCTAGCAAAGTATGGTATAAAAAATATATAAACTATTAAGTCCCCTTACGGCCTTTTTTTCACCTTTGAGGAGAGCTGGAATATTAAAAAGTAAACTGAAAAAAAATGAAAAAAATAATAAAAAAAAAAAAACATAAAATACCTCCCAAAAAGACCATCCCACCAATCATTGTCATTATGCTATCCCTGGCCCAATTACCCTTAAATATTTTTGTCTAACTTTATACCAGCTATTGGTTGATTTAGGCACCTTGCAGACGAGCGGGAGACACGCGCGTCTCCCGCAACGCATCTGCAGGGCTGGACTCCCGGCACTGACGGGGATCGCATAGCATCATATTGATTTATGACGTATGTAACCCTTACAGTACTGGAATATAATGGATAACAGTGACAGCATTATGTCACTGTTATCCATTACATTCCAGTACTGTAAGGGTTACATAGCATCATAAATCAATATGATGCTATGCGATCCCCGTCAGTGCCGGGAGTCCAGCCCTGCAGATGCGTTGCAGGAGACGCACGTTTAAGAAAAATTGAGCTCTGACCTCTAGAAAGATATATCAGCACATAATATTGGATCTTCAAATAACAGGGTGTTAAAAGGTGGACATTTATTATAAAGGGATTATCTGGGAGAGAAGAAATACAAATCAATAACAGAATAGATGATCTATTGGCATAGTGTGGAGGGTGCTAAAGGGGTCTTTATTAGAGATGAGCGAACGTGCTCATAACGAGCACTGTACCACTCGGCTCCCCTGCGCTCTCTTGGGAGCAGGCAGCCGCTTCCGTCGGGTGAGGAGGACGGAAGCGGCTGCCTGCGCCCATGCGAGCGCAGGGGAGCCGAGCGGTACAGTGCTCGTTACGAGCACGTTCGCTCATCTCTAGTCTTTATAAACAGGCCAATCGGTAAAAACACCAAATATTTCCATTCAAGAACACAAAAAGCTGGCAAAACTAGATTGATAAATCTCCCACAGCATGTTACAATCTGACCCCTGAGCTGAGGCAGAATTATGTACTTATCTAAGCATGTTAGACAATGAGGCTTATTTAAAAAAAAAAAAAAAAAAACACTGTCTGTAAAATATACCAAAAGTGGATCTCTGGAGGTTCGAAGGCCAGAAAATCCTCACATGACCACGTGTGATCCGTGAAATAGTCTGTGTGACGACCACATTTCCAGACCACCAGGTCTACTGTCCTGTACTTAAATGATTCTGTGAACACTGAACAGTAGACCAACAATTGTTAGAAAGGAAGTGTTCCTTCCTGGCAATCACCTGCTCATCAGTGGAGGAGACCACTTCACTTACATGCAGCAATCTCCTCCTCAGTATGAGGAGGAGAGATCACTAATGCCATTGCTCGTCCCCATACAGAATCATTGCTTGACGGCAGCCGTGGTTGTTAGACATCACAATCTGCTGTCAGCAAATGATGATTTAGGTGACTGCACCAACTATCCTATTACTCGATAAATAATCATTTCGCTAATTTATCAGGTGATCGGCAGCACCTTTCCACAGGCAGATCATAACTAAATCATAAATTCCACCTAAGACCTCTTTCAAACGAGCATTACGAATGCTCTCAGGGTCTGTCCAGGAAAAAACCTAAGCAGTCAGTTTTGTCTGCAATTAATAACATAGTTTATAAGGCCAAAAAAAGACATATTTCCATCCAGTTCGACCTGTTATCCTGCAAGTTGATCCAGAGGAAGGCAAAAACAAACAAATTTTCCTCACTTTAGGTGAAAAAAAATTCCTTCCCGACTCCAGTCGGGCAGTCAGAATAACTCCCTGGATCAACGACCCATCTCTAGTAACTATAACCTGTAATATTATCAGGGGTGGACATACCATCTGTGCAGCATGTTCAGCTGCACAGGGGCCCAGAGAAGGAGGGGGGCCCTTCCCAGTGCCAGCAGGGGTGTGGGGTATGGGGCCCTGATTAGGACTTACTATGAACCTGATGCCATTCTGCCTGTACTCCACAGCTGAAAGGCCTGTGATGACATCATAGTCATGTGATCTTTTCAGCAGTGGTAGTAGTTGTAGGACCTGTGATGAGGTCACTGCCATGTTCAAAGAAAGGCAGCGCAGACCTGTGAGCCCATGGAATAAATGTAAGTGGCAGAGACATGCTGGGAGATGTGGTTCTCCCCATTATACCTCCTCTCTGCTTACTGAAGGGGGGGGGAGATATGTCATTTAACTGGGACTGTATGTTAGAGGGACTGAAGGGAAATGACTAGTCTTATTTACATGGGACTGGATATTATAGAAGACTGGAGGGTAAGGATTAATGTTATTTACATGGGACTATGTGTTGGAGGGAGCTGAAGGAGGGGATTTAAGTTATTTACATGGGACTGTATCATCTAGAAGACTGGTGGGAGAAGACTGGTGTTATTTACATGGGACTGTATTGTATAGAAGACTGGTGGGAGAAGACTGGTGTTATTGACATGGGACTGCATGGTATAAAAGACTGGAGGGAGAGGAGTGATGTTATTTACATGGGACTGCATGGTATAGAAGATTGTAAGGAAGAGAGGTTATTTACATGGCACTGTATCATATAGAAAACTGGTGGGAAAGAACGGGTGTTATTTACTTGGGACTGCATGGTATAGAAGACTGGAGGGAAAGGACAAGCATTTTAATTTATAGGGGCACTACAAAGAATATTATAACTCTAGGGGGTACGGCAGGAGGAATTATAATTACAGGGGGCACTGCAGGGAACATTATAAATACTGTGGGCAGTGGCGGGCATTACTACTAAGGGCTCCATAGGAGTGCCTTATAGATTGGCCTTATTTCTATTTGGGTGCCTTATTAGTACTGAGGGCACTGTAGGGAGCCTTATGGGGAGGGGGGACTTCCGCCTAGCAGTGAGCCCAGTGACGTCACCGGCACTAATGGACAGGCTTTAGCGCCATCCTAGCCTGTAAAGCCGTCCCAAGTGACATCTCTGCTTAACAGTGTAAAAATGTAAACAAAACAGCCCAGGGCAAGGGAGAGCGTCGGAGCATGAAATGTCAGAGGGACTGAGTAGGGGGAGGAGGGGTTATTTAGGGGGAGGGGGGGCAGGTATATTCCTTGCACAGGGGCCCTCTGCTGTCTGTGTCCGCCCCCGAATATTATTACCCTCCAGAAATACATCCAGGCCCCTCTTGAACTTTTTTAGTGAACTTACCATCACCATCTCCTCAGGCAGAGAGTTCCATAGTCTTACTGCTCTTACCGTAAAGAATCCTCTTCTACGTTTGTGTACAAAACCTTCTTTCTTCCAGACGCAGAGGATGTCCCCTCGTCACAGTCACAGTCCTTGGGATAAATAGATCATGGGAGAGATCTCTGCACTGACCCCTGATATATTTATACAGTTATTAGATCTCCCCTCAGTTGTCTTTTTTCTAAAGTAAATAACCCTAATTTTGATTCTCTTTCTGGGTACTGTAGTCCACCCATTCCAGTTATTACTTTAGTTGCCCTCCTCTGTACCCTCTCCAGCTCTGCTATGTCTGCCTTGTTCACAGGAGCCCAGAACTGTACACAGTACTCCATGTGTGGTCTGACTAGTGATTTGTAAAGTGGCAGGACTATGTTTTCATCACGGGCATCTATGCCTCTTTTGCAACCCATTATCTTATTGGCCTTGGCAGCAGCTGTCTGACACTGGTTTCTACAGCTTAGTTTGCTGCGCATGCGCAGTGCGCCCTCATTCAGTTCGGGGGCTCTGTTCTGGATATAGGTGAGGGTCCCAGCGGTGGGACCCACACCTATAAGACAATGGGGGATTATCCTAGCGATATGCCACCATTGTCTAAAATGAGAATAACCCTTTAATAACCACCCTCTGTTTTCTATCACTGAGCCAGTTACTTACCCACATACAGTACAAACACTCTCCCAATCCTAGCATTCTCATTTTATATACTAACCTTTTATTGAGTTCAGTGTTTCAGTTTCTTCCATGCGAGTGCAATCCATTTTTGATGTGTTTTTCATGTGTATGATGAAGAACAACAATCTACATCTCCTAGAAATCATCAGTGAAAAAAAGCATAGCATTGGGATGCAATCCTTTTTTCACTGAAGCCCCATTCACTTCTATGGAATCAGAGCTGCCTGAAAAGCACAGAATATAGAACATGCTGCGATTTTTCCTGAACTCAGAAATAATGCGTGATAAACAATCCTCATGTACACAGACCCATAGAAATCAATGGGTCAGGATTCAGTCCAGATGCTATGTGTTTAA
This sequence comes from Rhinella marina, assembly GCA_900303285.1. Lineage (NCBI taxonomy): Eukaryota > Metazoa > Chordata > Amphibia > Anura > Bufonidae > Rhinella > Rhinella marina. The sequence continues at coordinate 241,439 of ONZH01021714.1, forward strand.
TTCACGCATCGCACCATGACAGAAAACTCGCACGTGTGAAAGAGGCCTAATGAATCTATAACCAAGCTCAGTGAATCCATGAGGCTGGGGCTACAAGGCGATCTCGGTAACAACACACGTCAAGCCACCAATGATCGCAGCAATGCCGTTTACCGTTGCCAATATTCCAGAGGTTATTCACATGGACAGCCCTAGAAATATGGGCTACAAATGTCTTGTGGCCATAACCTATACTATAAATCTTCAGGCAAACTATTAATATTTCACGCTGTGTGTGATAATGTTTCACCAAGTGCAATACTTTGGCAGAACTGATTGAGTCACAAATAATTGCATTTTATTTTTTTGCCTGATAACATATCTACCAGGCAGGCCAACAATGGAGACTTGGGTAGAAGGACTCCTTGTCTTCCTGCCTGGATGAAGTTTGATTTACTTCAGTGTTGCGCACCTCGTAACATTCTTAAATCACAGCAGCTGCACGCAAGGAAGTTAAAATGTCAGCAATCTCAAGCAAAAACAGCATCCTTCACAGGGAGGCTATAAAAATGAAACACAGATGTCAAAATACAATAAACAACACTTAAATGGATTGTGTCCAAACGAGAGGAAAACTAGATATGCTTCAAATGATCAATCCTATTAGAAATATAAATCTGGGCAGGTAGAAGGCCAGTAATAAGTGAAATGGAACACACCCAGAACCAAAGCCTGAGGACAGAAAAAGAATAATAAAGACCGAAGCCTCATTCACACGTCAGTGATTTTCATCAGTGATTGTGAGCCAAAACCAGGATTGGAGCCTCCACAGACATCAGGTATAAGGGAAAGATCTGCTCCTGTTCTGTGTTTAGACCCATACCTGCTTTTGGCTCAAAATCTTTGATATAAATCACTGACCAAACACTGACCTGTGAACGAAGCCTAATGCCCCTTTCACACGAGCGGGAGACTCGCATGTCTCCCGCAACGCATCTACAGGGCTGGACTCGGCACTGACAGGGATCGCAGAGCATTATATGCGATCCCTGTCAGTGCCGAGTCCAGCCCTGTAGATGCGTTGCGGGAGACATGCGAGTCTCCCGCTCGTGTGAAAGGGGCATAAGGCCTTGTTCATGTTTCCGTTTTTCACTGACGTGTGCTGTCCGCATTTTCTGCGGACAGCACATGCACCCATTGATTTAACTCTGTTCACATTTTATCCGTGATGCGGACCAAGCACGCCCATTGAAGTCTATAGGTCCGTGAAAATCACTGACACACATTCGTGTTGTGTCCATGTTGCGTCCATTTTTCACTGATGACTAATAGGAGATTGTTTGGAAATTAATTTTAGCTGATAAACGTCAGTGAATTATACACGGATGGTAAAAACGGAGGCACGAACCAACCACGCATCCTTCACGGACAGCTTCACGGATGAAACAGATACGCTTTTTTTACGGACGTGACACTGACACAGAAATGTAAACGAGGCCTAAGGGTGGCTGCACGCGGGTTCATGTTTGAAAACGGAAAATTGACACACTTTTTCGTGCAGATCTCTATGTATTTATACAACAAATCTGCACCAAAAAACGTGTTACTTGCAGTTTTTGATGCAGATTTTCCACAAATCTCACCCTTCCATTAATCAGGACGAAATCCGCGCAAAAAATAAAAATATAAAAATCGCACAAAGAGTTGACAGATTTCAAAATCTGCACAGCAGGTCAATTTCTGCACAGGAAAAAAAAGTAGAGTATCCATGAGATTTGCCTCATTTACTTTGCTGGTACTATATTGGGGCTCAAGTACACAAACGTGCCGTGCTTTGCAGTCTGCAGTCCTAAAAACACAGATGCTGCCTGTGTGTGTTCTGCAATTTGTGGAACAGAACGGGCAGTCCATTATAGAAATGCCTATTATTGTCCGCAAAAAAGAACAGACAAGAATAGGACATGATCTATTTTTTGCGGGAGCACGGAATGGAGCAACAGATGCAGGCAGCATCTGTCTGCATCGGTAGTTCCGCAAAAAAGACAGAACATGTCCTATTCTTGGCCATATTTCTATCACAGGTCCAGCCATGTCCGTGTTTCGCGGATTCGCAATTTGTAGACCGCAAAACACTTGCGGTTGTGTGAATGGCCCCTAATGGGACCATAAGGACTCTTTTACATGAGCAAGTTTTCCGTCTGGATGTGATATGCGTAGTAAACACACAGAATCTGGACCCAATCCTGACCCATTCATTTCAATGGACCTGTGCACATTATTCACGCATCATCTCTGCATCCAGAAAAAATAGCAGCATGTTCAATATTATGTGTTTTTCACACAGCTCTGGCTCCATAGAAGTAAATGGGACTTGCGTGAAGAACGGAAGGCATCTGGATGCAATGCCTTTTTCACTGATGGTTACTAGATGTAGATTGTTATTCTTCAGCATTTCTTCATGCTGTTTTTGTGCTATTTTTGTTGCATATTTTAGTGTGGATTTTTTGTTTATGTTAACAACCCATTGAACTCTGTGGGGAAAACGACTCTACAAGAAGGTGCGGAATCACACAAACAATTGACATGCTGTGGATTTTACAATCCGCACAACAGATCAATTTCTTCTCATATAAGAATACACAAAGTGTACAAGAGATTTTGCAAATCTCATTCACTTTGCTGGTACTATATTACGTGTGTAATCTGCAACGAGTGCAGTTACCCTAAAGATACATGCAAAGAATACATTGGGTTCTTTCCCAAAACATTTGCTGAAATGTAGTGTTAGGGTATATTCACACACAGACGTTGAGGTGCAGTTAAAAGCGCAATGGAAAAAAACTGTTTTGATGCAGATGAAAGCACGTTTATTTTTGATATATTTCACCTATGCTAAATCATGGCTTTTCTAATGAAGCTTTGGTGCAACGTGCAATGTTTCAACATACCCTAAGGGCACATCTGGGCGTAAATGCTGCTGCAGATTTGCTGCACGCAAATCTGCCGTGTTTTACTTTAGGAAATCTCATTCGCACGCTGTTAAAAGTCTGCAGTATAACCTGACCTGTAGAGAGGAGTTAAAATCCACCTTAGGCCTCATGCACACGAACATGTGCCGGCCGTGCCCATGCTGCGGGCCGCAAACTGCGGTCCGCAATGCATGGGCACTGACCGTGAGGCCACCGCATGCGGATCGCGGACCCATTCACTTGAATGGGGTCCGCGATCCGCATCCGAGGGTCCGCACCGCAAAAAAGTAGTGCTTGCGCTACTTTTTTGCGGTGCGGAGGCACGGCCAGAAACACCACGGAAGCACACCGTAGTGCTTCCGGGGTGTTCCAATCCGTGCCTCTGCTCAGCATCTCCCGGATCGCGGACCCATTGAAGTGAATGGGTCCGCGATCCGTGATGCGGGCTGCACATGGCCGGTGCCCGTTTATTGCGGACCCGCCGTATGCAGCCCGCAGCACGGGCACGGCCGGCACACGTTATGGCAATTTAAAATGCAGATTTCCATCACAGAGGGTGAAATCTGTGACTAATCTGCAGCCAGGGGCGGAATGGCTATAGACCTTACAGGGAAGTTTACCGGTGGGCCGATGCCCACGGGGCCGCCTGGGCCCTCGTCACAGCCAAGCATTGAAAGTTTTTTGGGATGTATTTTGTGCTGCTGGCAGTATTTGTGATGGACTGTGGTATTTGGCTCCGTTGGGGTGGTATAATGTGCCACAATATGGTATTACTGGCCTTGCCTTCCATCAGTTTGTACCCAAGCACAAAATGGGGCCACTTCTAGTATTTTTTTCCAGGGCCACTTTAAGTTCCCAGTCCGCCCCTGACTGCGGCAAAGATGTTGACTCCAACTCTGTAGCGAATCTGCTGCAAAATCCATTGCGGATGAACCATAGACATATTGTTATTTTTGGTGCTATTTTTGCAAAACCATGATATGATCAAAGCATGTAAATCCAACCTAAGGAGTCATACAGACAAGAGATCTTTACTGACACATTAAGGTGAATTCAGAACAGCTTTTTTTGGATCATTGGTCCATGCAAAAAAAATCATGACACGCATTAAGCCTCATTCACACGTCCGTGTCCGTGCTCAAATCCGTGAGCAGGTGGTCAGTGAGGCATCCGTGAAGCTGTCCGTGAAGGATCCGTGTTGAGTCCGTGGGTCAGTGTATTGCCATCCCTGTTGCATCCGTGTTTCACTGACACTGAACAGCTGAAAAATAATTTTCAAAGTATCTCTTCTGAATGATCCGTGAAACACGGATGCAACACGGAAAACACTGATGTCTGAATACACACATTGAAATGAATGGGGACGTGTGCTGTCCGTGGAGAACACATACAGCACACGTCCGTGAAACACTGATGTGTGAATGAGGCTTTATTCAGATACTCAAGTCAATAGGCCAGTGAAAAAAAAAACCTGACAGCACACAGGTGCCATACATGTGTGGCCTGTTCTTCACCAATGGTTGCCAGGAGATGCTCGGCGGGCATTTTTCAGGTTCTTTTGACAGACAAGAAAAATGGACGACATACTGACGCCACACAGACAGAATAAATGGACAAACTGAATCTAGTCAGAGACAGTACTGATTGTACATAGAAAGAAAATCATCAGTTTTTTAACTCCTCGTCATTTAATTTTCATTGCTGCCTTTCCATGCTGACAAGTTGCCTTTTTCAATGGCACATGCAAGCTACTGTTTAGCTTTTATTACAATTATTAGAGGGAATGCAAAAAAAATGCATTTCTGCCATTGTTCTTTGCATTTCCACTGTTTGCCATATCAACTTTATTCTATGGGTCTGTATGAATGGGGGAAATATGTACAACACTTTAATATAAAAGATATATTTTATGGTGAAAAAAAAAGTTTTTTCGTGTTGTTTCATTCAAAGACTGCAGTAAAGTGATCTGTATAAACCAAGAAGCCATTATCATTTATATTTTATTTTATCACAGTACCCATATGAAGATTTGCTTTCTGCAGGACGTTTTTATTCTTATTGTGTGAAAACGTTTTTTTATGTAGTGAACCATTTGGTGTAAATAACAAATTATCTTTATTCTACAAGTTGATTGTGCTCGTATCAAATACTGTATGTATATTTTAAGGTCAATAATTTAAAAAAAATAAAAAGATTTTTAATTAAAAAGAGTCTTATTTAATTTTATTGGGGAGTGTACATACCTTTTATGAATTTTTTTTAAACACAACTTTACTTGTCTTTTAAGTCCCCCTAGGGGACTTAAATCTGCAGTCCTTTGATCACTTGTTTAATGCTTTGGAATACATAATTTTCCAAAACATTACAGTCTGGCAGTGACAGACAAACTATTAGGCCATGTTTCTGGAATGGCATAATAAACACATTCTGGTGGCAGGCCTGAGGGCCTTTGTAATGCACCACACAGTCACGCGATGTGGTGCCAATGGCAAAGAAGCCCCTTCCCTCTGTCAAGAACCTAAGTTGCCCCAGTCACTACTGATCATAATATTTAGGAGGTTAAACTGCTTGGGTAGGCATTACCTTTGATGCCAGCAGTTGAAGGGGTCATTATGATCTCCTTGGGACATACAGCAGTACCCATGAGATCATCATGACAGATATATCTGTCATAGTGCAGTATCTAGCACCTGCTTATGATGGATATGCATCCATCATGGGTCATTAAGGAGTGTTAAAGGACAGAACAAGGACGAGCTTTACATCTGAATGAGTCCTAATGCAGTGGTTACAGTAGCAAAGTGGATAAGATGTAACAAGTAGCAGGCAGCAGCCCGCAAGGAAAGCATGGGATACAGAGGATGGGAGTAGTGACTGCAGCAATGACTGTGGTATCAGTGTGGTGGCAATCCCTCTCCTGCTCTCCCTAGGCCTGTGAAGTACAGTGAAGGGAGGGGACACTGTTGTTCCTCCAAGCACATCCTGCACTTTTTTGGTCTCCTGGATATTAGGTGGATGGGTATCAGGGTGCAAAGCAGGAGTATAAGTGATAAACAAGTTGGGTATAGAGAAAAACTATTGAAAGATGATGGGGTTGTATAAATATACAAGAAACAGGCATACTTCTCAGGTACTTCATAGAGTAGGCTTTTCCCAAAGGCTGTATATAGGAGGTGTTTGTAATGATGATCCTCCCTGAGTCTCTTTCTATAGTAGGTACTAGCAATCTCCCCAAATTGATTAAAGGCATGGAATCACTCTGAATACTTCTATGCAGTGCTCGGCTGTGGAGTGCAGTCCTGGATCCCATAACCAGTGTGTCTCAGTAACATGGAGGATGCCAGTAGCAATTAACCATAACCACATGTAGTAAAGTCTAAATTCATAGGCATTCATTACCTTTACTGTTTGTCCAAGCATGACCTTAAATTGGTCCTCAACCTTCTGCAATAATTTAATGCTTCTTCCCTCTTTAGGTTCCTATTAAAATTCCTTTTCTGGCATCCTTCACTCATACAGGGATGGTGTGTCCCTGGAGAAAAATTTCCTTCACTTACTTTAGCATGTGTGGCTTTCACAGCAGCACATGGGCGCACCAAAGGGGGGGTCCAGCGGGTTTGGATCCCCCTAAAACCATCACTTTTTTTTTTTTAATTCCTCAGGGCCGCACCGCCGATCGCCACAGGCAGCGCGGCCCTGGTTCTTATTGTGGGCAGTGGGGCAGTGGGTAGGAGATGAGCGCACACACATCTAGACTCTTGACTTGCTTGCTAGTAACTATCTCCTAGCCAGAGAAAAATGAGGCCAGCCCACCACCTGCCAACTGTCACTAAAACTGCCAGTTACCCATTTCCTTCCCATACATAACCTTTTGGAATACATAGCGCAAAGGAATAATCTTAGTAAACATTTTAACATTATCCTGGAAAAGATAATGATGACTTATCCTCAGGATTGGTCATCATTATCACATGGGTGGGGATCCAAGTCCCGGCACACCCACAGACTTCCGCCTAGCATACTGAGAAAAAGCCGGGAAGGTCACCAGCAGTAAACAGACAGCCCTTGTCCTGGGCTATGCAGCACAGGACAAGGGTTAGGAGCATTGTAGCTATAAATACTCCGATGCTCCACTCATGCAGGCTAAATGAATGAAGGTGTCAGGACTTGAACCCAGAGACTTCTGTGTCCCAGGCCGTAGCTCTTCCCACTAAGCTATTCAGCACCCTGGACAACTACAGTGTAGCCTCCCTGTGCCTCCAGTTTCAGCTCCCGCCTCCCTAGTCTGCTCCAGCCTGTCCCTGATTGAACATCCTATTTAAGCCCAGTCTTGCACTTCCTGCCTTGCAAGATTATTGTGCTCTGAGCCTGTAATCAAGCTAGTCTCTCCTGCTTGTACTAATGCTTATTGTGCATCGGCGACTGGTTTCTCCTGACTACAATATCTGCCTGTCTCATCTAATGCTGACGCTCCATCTTGTGTACCAACCACTGGCTTCCTCCTGACTACGATATCTACCTGCTCCTCTAATGCCAACGCTCCATCTTGACTACTGGCTTCCTTCTGACGCTCCATCTTGTGCATCGACCTTTGGCTTTCTCCTGACTACAATATCTGCCTGCTCTTCTACTGATGCTCCATCTTGTGTACCCACCCCCGGTTCTCCTGTCTATGATATCTGCCTGCAATTACCCCTAGTAGTTGCAATAAAAAGACTCCAAACTAGACCCGGACCATTACAGAAGGGGAGCTTATGTCCAGGTTCAGCTCTGAACCCGGACAACCCCTTTAACAGTAGGGCTGGGGTTAGGGGTTATATTGAGAATTTGGCACCAGAGAGGACATTTTATTTTTTGCCTAAGGCAGCAGAAAGGCTAGGTGCACTGCTGGCAATATTACAAACCTACATAGTATGGATCTGTACTACCGCATCCACAAAAACCTATGACCCCATGTTATACCTCTTATTTTATACAAAGGCACAAAGGTTTGTGTCTCACTAATTCAATACATGCAATACTATATAGGTGTTCTCCCCCAGAACCAAAGCCAAATCAGTGGTTCACCATGCGGTGCCACGTAAAGTGACTACATCCCCTACCCCACCCTCTTAAAACACAGCAACTAAAAGGACTTTGTGTGCCACCATGAAAGGTTACAGCACACATACTTGGGCCCAAACAACCATGTTTCCTTGAGAATGCACTCTTGCCTTTCCCAAATTTTTCTGTATTGGATTCAACTGTGTTAAAAAGCTGTGACTTCAGGTGCCTGAAACTAAAAAGTAAGTTAGTACATAGAGGTAGCGGAACTCCACTGTACTGCCAGTCATATTCCTCACTAAAACCTGGAATGAATCTCTGCAGACTGATGAAAGTAGTAGGGAAATACTTCTAAACAAAAATATTTTTTTGGGGAAAAAAAAAAAAAAAACAGACCGGAACACAGATAAACCACAAATATTGCCATGTAAGCAAATGAACCCTATATATTCCATGTTCACTAAGGGGAAAAAGCTATAAAATGGTCCTACATATGTCAGTACTACACTCTTTTGTAATGGTTACAATGTATTTCCTCAATATTGTGCTACGTAAATAAATAAGAAAATTAATACTTGCTTTATGCTCTAAAAGGAAAAACAGTAATACTACAGTTACAACAGTATGTCATAGACAGGTAACGATATGGCGGAGTCAGAAACTTTTCACATTGATGATACATAATACCACAGCGATGACATTTGGATAACATAAGGCTGCAGCATAGAAAATCCCACCACATGAAGCTTCTACGCATTACCATTAAACAAGCCATAGGTTAAACTCCCCACTATTCTCTTCAGCTTCATTTTTAATAAAGTGAATGTGTAATCCATAAATGAAAAAAAAAATGTACTAGAACTAGGCAGACAATTTGGTCCCATCATTTGGTCACATCATTCAGCCTTTTTCATAGAGGTTTATTGTCCCTCTTTGGTCGGATGGCCAATCTATGTCACATATTGTGTCACCCATCAATCCAAACTGTAAAAGATGTCAATATATTGCTGTAATCATTCATACCTCTCCAGGGAAATGCATCCTATTGCTTTGGTACTACAGTTAGTATTACTTTTTGGTAGGATTGTGCAAAAAGAGAATGTACTGTTAACCCCTGCTTTGCTGAATAAGCCAAGCACCCTCCTTTTGGAAGGGTTTGCATTAAAGCACTGTGAAAATGACATAAATACATATACACCATAGCGAAGAAAAACATCTCGAGTCATGCCTATTGTAGCAGATCAATAACTTTGACTAGTAGGTAACTATTAGCTACCTGCACATCGTACGGAAAAAACACAAGCGTAATACAGTACCAGCAAAGTGTACAAGATTGGAAAATTCTCATGTACACTGCTTTTTCTCCTTGCGGAAATTGACATGCCGGGCAGATTTAGAAATCCGCTGCATGTGAACTGATCGTATGATTTTGTGTGCCGATTTCACCCTTTGCAATGCACATCAAATCCACACCAAAAAAAGGTAAGTAAGTTGTGGTTTTTGGGGTGGAAATCTTCCAGGTATGCACTGGACATACAGTACCCTAAGATGTCAGTGTTTTTAAATAGCAGAATCTTACCTAAATCTTCCATGTACTGCACTCAGGATGAGGAGAGCCAACACTCCAGCAATCCCACACATTTGCCTACAGTTCCTTCACAGATCTTTTATACCAGGCATCAATATATAATTGTTTTGTCAATTCCCCTTGTTAAGCAACCTGTGTAACTTTTACATCCAGTTATAAAGTCTTCTCCCCTTGGCAACTCTGCATCTTATCACACCACAAAGGTTTCTCCTTCAAAGCCACCTGAATCCAGGGCAGCAGTAAACCATCACCCATGTCCCTGAGAAGTCCACTTGAGCTCAATGAAGATGAGAGGGGTTCCACACCTGCATCAGTCAGAGCACATGGATGTCATGGGTTTACCCTGCAGACACGTGTTGGGTTGTAAATTCCTTGACAAAAGTGGAATAAGGTTCCTCTCTGAAGGAAGATTCCACATAGCAGAGAAGATCCTGGAGTTGGGAGGCTGCAGATCATTCCATGCTGGGGGGGAAGGTGCTCGGGTCCCAGGCACAGCTGCTGCTGCTGTATTGATGATAGTGAGCTGCAGACTGCTGCCTTCTTCTATTGCAGGCGCTCAGTTCCCCTGCCTGATGGACAAGCTGCCTGCAGTCCAATGCTTAGCACAGAGGGGAGGGCTCAATATGCTTCATAGACTCACGTTCTGCTTAAAGTTACAGTGACATATTGCTGCAATCATCCCAGGGACACACAGGTCTGCTATAGCAAATAGATTATCATTAGTGATCACCAAGTCAGGACCATGCAATTATACTCCTTCCCACAGTAGATTCTGCTGCTGGGAGGTGAGATGATGGCAGTGATCAGTGGTGGCTTATCTAGGATGCATGCACATGGCATGAGATGAATTCCTGCACAGAGGAGGACAGATTTCTTCCATGTCATTGGAATTCCTGATGTAGACACAGGTCTCTTTAAAACAGTAGCAGAACCTAGCTTATTTCTATAAACTATTTCTCAATGCAATTTTGGGAGGTCATCTGAAAAGATTTACTGTATAAATATGAAATATATTACAGTAGGTGGTGAAGGGAAAAATAAGTCAGGGAAAATCTTAAATTGTTGGTAATTACTTTTCAACTAATGCCCACAGTCTGCCTCCTGAAAGAGAAAATACACTTACCTGCTGCCCACCGCCGTCGTCCTTTTCGATGTCTCTGGTGTCTCCATGTTTCAATCCCTGAGGTTTAAAGAGGTTGTGCAAGAATGAGCGGGGGTTTCGGCAACTGCACCCCCCCCCTTCCTCCCATCCCCATACACACACTTTACCTGTAAAGAGAATACTTACCAGTTCAGCGTACAAGGTTTGGGTTATTTAAGAATTCCGTTATGGATTCCGCTACCACAGACCATAACTTATGGTCCGTCGTAGCGTAATCCATAACGGAATGATTAGATTACCCAAACCTTGCACGCCAAACTTGAAACACAAGTTTGCTCATCCCTACTTACCTGTTTCCCAGCACTGCTCCACACCCTCCTTCTCTTCCGCTTGGCTCAAACAATGTAAAAATTTTGTTTGATATTGCCAATCATTAGCCCCAGTGGAGACTGGATCCTCTTGCATCATGTGACCATTTGTCATGACGTAAGGGGAGCCGGTCACCACTGGAGCCAGTGATTAGCTGCTGTCATGTCAAACTGGGTGTTTACATCAAGAGAGCCCAGCGGAGCATCGTAGGACTGGAGAAGAAGGAGCGGGAGGGCAGCTCAAGAAACAGATAAGTAATTTTCTCTTTACAGGTCTGGTATGGACAGGGTGGAGAGTGCCTAACCCTACCCCCTAATCTTGCACAACCCGTTTTACAGCTGCAGCATATCACTGTTAAAGTCAGTCATTGGCTGCAGAGAAGTATGTGACCATGGCTATGAAGCATCGGATGTAAACGTTCTGGGTACAGAACATGGGCACAGCAGAGCCAGCTTGGAGGACCTAAGCAGCAGGGAGTAGTTAAGTATCAATTTTCTGTTTCAGGAGGCAGGTTTCGGACATTAGATAAAAAGTAATTATTCCCAGAAAAAAAAATTCTATTATAATTCCCTCCTTCCCACAATTACAGACTGCTTTATAACATCCACAGACTATAAGCTACACACAGGGGTTCACCACCAATGAGGCCAGGTGATCGCCTCAGGCAGCACCAGGCAGGGGCAAGAGGGGGGGAAGCAGAAGTGCCATGGGCAATGAGTGCTTTCATTGTGGCAAAGGGGTTAGATTAACAAATTGGCATCAGGGAGGAGGCGCCATTTAAGTTTTCGCCTCAGGCAGCAGAAAGGATAGCTGCACCGCTGGCTACACATAGGTGGATTTGCAGGATAACAATCTGAATGGGTACAACAGGAGCTGTCACCTTCATCTATGATATCACTGAATTAGTCGGCATCTATTTTAGCATTTCCCTGACATAAGCAAAGGAGAATCAACAGAGAAAGCCCCAAATACATTAAATTGGGTTGTCCCACACATTTTTTTTCAAACCAGCTACATTTGTAATAGCATGCAATTAAAATGAGTTATTCAAGTTATTGAGTTATTCAATAAAATATATCTATACAGTGCCACCTGCTGTTTATTCTTTTCCTTATTTCTCTGTCCACCTCGCTGAGGTGGTTGCACATGCTCAGTTTCATCCAACTGCCACAGCCATATCTAATGTTAGAAGCAGTGACAGAGGTAGAAAGCTGCAGCAGAAAGAAAACACACCCTAATAAAGGACATTATGCCTGAGAGCTGTCAGCTTGATATAAATCTAGCAGAACAATGAATGGGGAGATCTCTGGATCCATGTGAGGTACAGGGCTGGTTCTAGCTTTGTTAGAAATAGATTGGCATGTACTATATGATGATTGATTTTCATTTTTAACATTAATCATGTGGTCACCCCTTTAACTGATCCCTAGTCTTTTACTATGCTCACCCTCATTACTATTTGGTAATTCAATACAATATTTTGGTAAGTCACCCTATTGCGCATAGGATTTAATATAATTGACAGCCCTGCTTGTTGTACCATGGCACGGCGGTACTGTATCAGGCTGTTTGATGGACACTGTTCTCTGGTCATAAAAGTAACCCTCAATTATGTGAATTTCATCAACATGAAGGGTCTATATATAAACTTCTGCAGCAACAGAAATCCATGAAAGGAAAAAGAAATTAAATACAAAGGCTCCATGAATGACTGGCACAAGGCTAAGTTAATGAAACTTTATGAATGTGTTCAGCTTAGGTTGCGCTTGTCCCACATTATTCTTAATGTCATTATTGTTACCAGCCTTACCTATGGTTTTGCTCTCAGAACATCTGGAAGAAACCCATCTTGACAGGCTACAGCATCATGAGTGGCAGAAGAGTCACAAACAGAATGGTGACAGAAATGGCAGCCAAGTCTTATGCTGGCCATACACATTATACTTTTGTCGACCAAACCGGCCAAAAACAGTGGGTTCGGCCGACACACTAATATATGTGGCAGCTCCCAACTCTCCCCATCAAATAAGACAAGATTCGGGTGAAATGAATATTTTATATAAAATGAATATTTTCTCCTTTTATTCTCCCACGAGATAAGCCACCACCAGAACTGTCTGGAAGCCGCTTTCTCTGCTCTCCCCCATTACATTTAAAGACACATTTGACCAAGCCGTACATGTATGTGTATGGAGAAACGGAGAGGGAGACGTGTTGAAAAACTGTAACAAATCTGGTTGCAAAGAAAGAAAGAAACCTATCTCATTACTTCAGTTAAGGTTATACTGCTGGACTCGAGACCTACAGGGGTATTCCAGTTACACATAAAATAATAACAGTGACCAGACCCTTGGAAACAAATAGACTCATGAACAAGTCCCTTAAATAAACGCACACACACCCTAAATTCAGACCAAGACCAGACCCCTAAATAAGTTCACACTCCAGACCCTCTAATTACAGATCCTTAAAGGATTGTCTGGGTTCAGAGCTGAACCTGGACATAAACCATTCTTCACTCCTCCAGCCCTTCTGAGTTGAGCATCAGAGTATTTCATTCTCCGATGCTCCCTTAGCCCTGCGATGCATTGCACAGGGCAAGAGCTGTTTGTTTACATTTTTACACTGTCGGGAGCTTCCACCTAGCAGTCATCCTGGTGACGTCATCGGTACTAATGGGTAGTCTTTAGTTATGCCCTAGGCTGTTTTACAGGCTAGGGAAACACTAATGACCGCCCATTAGTGCCGGTGACATCACCAGGATCACTGCTAGGTGGAAGTCTCTGCCTAGCAGAAGCCCAATACGTCACTAGATATGAAGAAAAAGCCCTTGCCCTGCACTATGCAGTACAGGGCAAGGGATTGCATTAGAGCAAGAAATGCTCCGATGCTCAATTCAGAGGGACTGGAGGGGTGAAGAACGGGTTATGTCCGGGTTCAGTTCTGAAGCCAGACGATCCCTGTAAATAAATACAGACCCCAGCCCAGACTCCTAAACTATCATACAGCTACCCACACTCCTTTGAGGAGGTTTGCAAATCTGCCCTCTGGCTTCAGGACCAATACAGTTATTTGACCATATCTTTTCAGGTCCTGCTATAGTAGCAGGCCAGGCACACATTTATGCATTTAAGGATTATGCTCATTGCATCTTTTGTCACAATTTTTACTGAAATTTACGGCACTTGGGGCAGCTATGGCCCCAATCCCCTTGGAGCCTTGGCCCATGGCCAGCCAAAGTGCCCATATGTTTAAGATATATTGTGCCCTCTGTATGTGTGTCTTCATTTTTGCTCTAGGAATTTCAAATGAACTGTAATGTGTATTATGAAATCCTGTTCTTATGATATTTCATTTTTCTTGAAATATTATCTTGCAGTACATGTTTCTGCAAAGTGGAGAATCCCTTTCTGACAGTCTATAAGTGTATACCAACCCCCCACTGAGCCTGCTAATACAGAGAGGAAACCCCTTAATCATTAGCAAAGAGAGCTCCAGTATAATTTACTCTGAAAGCGAGTTAAACAGCAGCGGATCTCCTTGTATATCTCTGTTTAATTACCTCTAACTCATCAAGCACTTTGCTGCAAAAATAGCTACTGTACAAACTAAGTGAATACAATAAGTCAGCACAGCATAGAAATTAGAAGAAAAAAATACACAGTGCCATACAACATATAAACTGTAGCTGCAGAGAAGGGAAAGGGAGAGCTATATTATGCTTACCTTATAATGTTGTGCAATTCAGGCAAAACTCTGAAAGAACATATAGTAGTGCAAGGAGAATCAGCTGCAAACAGGTATGGAGTGGGTCGTCAGTGATGATCGCCAGAAAAAGAACCAGCGCTGCTGATATTCCAGAACTCTACATTTATTGAAGAAAGGATACACAGCCACACGTTTCAATGTGGACATGCTGCTGATATTCCAACATTCCAAATGTATTAAAGAAAAGACAAGCGGCAATGCATTTTGATATGATTCCACATTGAAACATGTTGCTGGGTATCCTTTCTTTAAAAAAATGTGGAATTTTGGAATATCAGCAGCGCTGGTTCTTTTTCCACACCCTGGATATAGCGCAACATAGAGGCATGCAGCCCTGAAAATTCTAGGACAGAAAATGGTGACAAACCAACTTTATAGTATAACAGTATATTTTATCCACAGCAAAAAGTGTATAAATTCAAAGTAATACTATTGTGGGTAAAATGGTGGCCAGTGAATCAGCTCTCCACGCGAGTATCCCAAAGTAGAGGCTACAAAATGTCCTGTCATCAACATGCATTTTCTTCTTCCTTTCATAGACCTATTTATTACCATAGACATAGATGTAAGACCGAAAGAAGTAAGACCGGTTATTATTTGCTAGGAAAGAATGGAAAACAAAGACAGGACGCCGCATGTGGAAATAGACATTGGACCACATGTACTATGGTGACCAAGTCTGAATTCTGGCTTATTTTTGGCGCTTATTTAGACTTATTTATGAAGCAAATAAGGCATAAAGAATAATGTCTCACTTGTTAAGAGGTGTGGCTTACAAGGAAAGGGCTTGGCTAAAGATCCAACCTTATGCACCAAAATTGTCACAAAATTCTTTTGCAACGTAAGCCAACCAATAGGTCATATTAAGTGAGACAAAAATGTTAGGCCCTGCACCGACATATAATACAGCGTGAACTACTGTGATAAATAAAGTGTAAGTTTGCGCCTTCTGCATTTTAGACAGGATTAGTAAATTTGTCCCATTGTTTGCTTGATTAAAAAGTGATGTGAATGCTATTCCACTGATCCTTCAGCAATTAGACACAAACCCACTAAGTCACCAAGACATTGGAGGTGAATAATGAAACCTGGTTTAAAGGAAAGTTGGAGCAGTTCCTCATAGTAACCAATCAGGTTGCAGCTTTCAGTAAATGAAAGGAGTATAATATATATATATACATATTGGCCCATAAGCCAAGGGTCCAGCAGGGCCCCCCTTGCCAGTGCCGCAAGTCCAATTATGTATTTTCGTCCTAAGGACAGCAATAGAGTTAGATCCTGTCACAATAACAGAAAGCCACAAGGCCCAAGAAAACCGAAATGAAGTGCACATCCAACAGTAAAAACAATGGAATAATTTTATTGGACAAAATAATAATACACAAATTAAAAATTGTATACAATAAACCAAGTGCTGGTAAAAGTGAACCAAGCACAAAAACAAAGGCCACCAGAGTCCATAAATAGGGACCCAACATGTAAAGTCCGGGATAATATGCCAATCTAATGCAATATAGCAAATACAGGTAGATCAATGATAATGCAGCATCAAATAACACAAACTGATACCTGATCAAACAAAGAAACCCATGGTATGAATCCCGGACTAATAAGGTGAACCTAAGTGGGAAAAGACGCCCCACGCGTATCGCCGGTAAATCCGGCTTCCTCAGGGTGCACTCTTGCACCAAGGTCCCTCAGCCATTAGCAATGCCCCTGAATATATGGACAATGTTGGACAGTACAGTAGCTTTGCAATTTGCAGTATTTGTATAATGATAACAGTATTTTAGACTAAAGCCTTTTAAAGAGGACCTTTCACCACTCCTGACATGCCTGTTTTAATCGCTTTATGCATTCCCCATGTAATAACAAGTCTGGAACATCTATTCTTATGTCTGTATGTTGTGCCATTCCTTTATTATTTGCACTAGAAGTTATGAATGAATTGCTATTTGTCTTCAGTAAGGGATCAGAGGGGAGGTAACAAGTTTGGGGTGTGTAACTGCACAGTCTGAACATGGCAGCACTGATTGGATAGAGTCAGTCTGTGCAGGGACACACCCCCAACTGGTCACCTCCCCTCTGTTCCCTTACTGAAGGCAAATAGCAATTTATTCATAACTTCTAGTGCAAATAATAAAAGAATGGCACATCATAGAGCCATAAGAATAGATGTTCCAGAATTGTTAGTACGTGGGGAATGCATGGAGCTAATAAAACAGGCATGTCAGGAGTGGTGAAAGGTTCTCTTTAATGTTACTGTACTATACTGTAAAAGCTAGAGAGGAACCCAGACTTTCTTTCATGGGAGCAAAGGTTCTGTTTGTGGCACTAGCCCTGTATCTAATACCCTTCCTAATGTAGACTGGCTGGTTGGCTCCCCTTTCTGGCACCCATCACCCAAGGCTTATGCTCTGCCTGCCATTGCCCATAGCTTTCCCTATAATAAACACATGGTTTAGCACAAGTCCTAAAGCTTCTTCTGCTGCAAATCCTTCTACGTGTGGAGGAGTATATTTTGCATTCTCTTTGAATATTTCTACTTTCAGATTTTACATCTCATTTCATTTTCGCATAAAGTCACCTTTTGAAAAAATATCAAGTATGTTTCATGTTTCTTGCTAAATGACAGGAGTTAGTGAACAGTACTAGTATATATATGCATTCTCCAAGTCTGGATTGAGGCTACTTTCACACTAGCGGTTTTGCTGGATCCGGCAGGCATCAGCAAAAACGCTTCTGTTATTGATAATACAACCGGCTGCATCCGTTATGAACGGATCCGGTTGTATTATCTTTAAAATACCAATGGCGGCTCCGGCATTAAAATCATTGTAAGTCAATGCGGGACGGATCCATTTTCTATTGTGTCTGAGAAAACGGATCTTTCCTTGTTGACTTGCATTGTGTGTGTGTGAAGCTTTTTTCTCCGGTATTGAGATCCTATAACGTATCTCAATGCTGGAAAAGAAAAATGCAGATGGTAAAGTAGCCTAAACAAATGGATATAAAGCAATCTATTTTTTAAAGTCAAATCCATATTGGAAACCTCTACGTGGACCTCTAATCAGATTTGGAGAGGCCAGCATACTTTTTCAGCTATTCTAAGATTCAACTGTTAAAGGGATACACCAGGATTTTACTATCAATGGTAAGTATGAAATTGGCAAGGGCCTGAGAACCCACACACCTGCCTATAAGCTGTTTCAAAATAGCTCGGAAGCTGGTGCCGGAACTATACAGCTAAGTCTACTGTGTAGGGGACGGAACTTGTAACTGCGGCGCTACTCACATTGGGAGCAACGCTGAGGTTATTGGACAAAGCTGTGTAGTTTCGGCACTGACTCACGGCGCTACAGCTGATCAGCAGCTATGTGCAGTGTCGGACGCCACTGATCTGAAGATAGATCATCAGTAGTAAAATCCTGTAAAACCCTTTTAATGTCTAGAAAACAGGCAAAACACTTGAATATACTAGCATATGCTAGGGCCAGAGGAGACATGTAATTTATGATGAGGCCTCCCCCGGCTCTCTGTGCCCTGGGATGAAATCTATGGCAGCTCAGAGATGCCATGGATTTCAATCATTATTTATGCTAGTTTCTGCAAAATATAATGATGAATTAGCCCAGACCAATAGTTTCACCCATGCAATGCCCTCACTTTGCCCCTATCACACCCTCTTTTCATAGACTTGGCGAGGGTGGTGTACAATGTCGATTGTGACTAGAAAAGTGATAAATGTAGCTATAGGGGGTGCAGAGGTAGCAGTCGCTACTGGGCCCAAGAGCTTGAGGGGCTCAAAGACCCTTGTGCTGCATAAGAAGACACCAGTATTATAGGAAGTGCATGCTGGTCAAGTTATACCTCTGGCTGGCGGGAAGGCGTTAGGTCGAGAATGGGGCATTTTTCAGTTTTTGCTTCAGACAGCAGAAGGCTATGTGCTTCCCTACCCCTTGCCACAAAGCACTGAGGGAAGCTCAACTCTTATACCAGGGTCCATGAGCAAGACGGATCCGTCCTGACTCACAATGTAAGTCAATGGGGGACGGATGCGTTTTCTGGGACACAATAGAAAACAGATCCGTCCTCTATTGAATCCGTCATGGCTATTTGAAATATAATACAACCGGATCCGTTCATAACGGATGCAGATGGTTGTATTATCGTGACAGAAGCGTTTTTGCTGATCCATGACGGATTCAGCAAAAGCGGTGGTGTGAAAGTAGCCTTAGCAATTTTAGGACAATCATATAAATGTTATTTTAGGGGAAGTAATTATCAGAGTATAGACAGGACATTTAAAACTTTCTCATTGTGAATAAAATACTATTGTTCATTACAGAAGAGCTAACAGGCCATATACAAGTGGGTTAAAAGATTTTATATTTATATCATTATATTACATCACATGGAAATAAACAGAGTGATGTCATCATACATGGATAATAAGAAATATGATGTCACAAAACAAGATAATAAACAAGGATAATAAAATGAGTGATGTGCTAGTACATACTGTATGTAATTACCACAATTGAAAAGACCCTATAGTCACAGAGCAGGGATTAAGTAATGGCACAGTACAGTAATCATTGTCATAGTGCTTTACTATACAAGAATAATGCCAGCATCGTGTCACAAAACAGAAATAACAAAATGTCTGATGTCTCAGTAACTTGCATAATAAAAGCTGTGAAGTCCTGGGGAAGAGTCACTGCACTCAGTGTAGTAAATAATGCCGCAGAACAGGGATAATAAACACATTCATAGCTAAAGTCTAAGAAACCAGTAGTTTCACAGCAGAGGTAATAAACATGGTATAGTAATAATTATACACATATAAAGCAAACAGTAATGTCACAGTACAATGAAGTCACTGCACAGTGACAACGTTAAAAGATACTGCACACAGTGATGTCACTGTGTAGTAAATAATGTGCATATTGATGTTACAGAACAGAGATAATAACACAGACGTAGCTAAAGTCACAAAGTTAATTAACATGGTACCATAATCATTATAAAATGATAAAGCAAACATCAGTGTCACAGTGCAATGATGTCACAACGCAGTGACAAACATAAGTGATAATGCAAATAGTGATGTCTTCCCAGAGTGGCCACTGGTCCTTTTTAGGTAGTGGGCTCAGGAATGATTACAACCCCTGCACTATCTATATACCTCTCAGTATACAGTAATAAACAAGCCACAGATATTAAATTATGTAGTTGTACTGACATTTAGGGCGTCATTTATTAAAACCGGTGTTTTAGACACCAGTCTTAATATCCCCCATAGCTAGCGGAGAATCCTTCCAGCCCTTCCCCGCATATGCCACGGCCACTTTTTTATACCTGTCGCGAGCGGGAAAAAGCTGACGACTGCGGCTCAAGGGACCTTTGTGCCGCAATCTGTGCCGGAAATATGCGTAATATAGGTGTATTTCCAGTTAGTAAATGACCCCCTTAGGGCACATGCACGCAAACGTATTTTTTTCCATGTTTGTTGTTTGGTTGTTTTTGCAGACCGTAAACCATTCATTTCAATAGGTCTGCAAAAAAAAACGGAAGGTACCCCATGTGCTTTCCGTTTCCGTATTTCTGTTTTTCCATTCTGCAAAAAAATAGAACATGTCCTATTATTGTCCGCATTACGGACAAGGATAGTACTGTTCTATTAGGGGCCAGCTGTTCTGTACCGCAAAATATTGTATACACACGGACGTCATCCGTATTTTTTGCGGATCTGCAAAATACATACGGTCGTGTGCATGAGGCCTTAGTCTTATGTGCAGTTTTGATGCAGCTTTGATTAATTACTCAAAGCTGGAAAAAAAAAATGAACACAGTTTAAGGGCTCATTCACACGGCTGTTGTTCAACCGTGCCCGGAGTGCTTCTGTGGGGTTTCTCTCCGTGCCTCTGCACCGCAAAAAAATAGAACATGTTCTATTTAAGTTGAATGGGTCTGGATCCATCGTGGCAGCTGCACGGATAGTGCCTCTGCATTGGAGACAGCAGATTGTGGCCCCCAATGCACGGAGCGGCCGTGTGAATGAGCCCTAAAGCCTCATTCACACGTCTGTGCTCAAATCCGTGAAGCTGTCCGTGAAGGATCCGTGTTGGGTCTGTGTGTCTGTTTTTTCTGTCCGTGTTGCATCCGTGTTTCACTGACACTGAACAGCTTAAAAATAATTTTCAAAGCATCTCTTCTTAATGATCTGTGAAACATGGATGCAACACGGATGACATCCGTGAGGGATCCATGGTTTTAACGGACTCATTGACTATAATGGGCTTGAGGGATCAGGGAACACGGATCAAGATAGGACATGCATCCATGCTAAAAACACGGAACCACGGACCGTGGTGAAACACTGATGTTTAAATACACACATTAAAACGAATGGGGACGCATGCTGTCCATGGAGAACATGTACAGCACATGTCTGTGAAACACTGATGTGTGAATGTGGCTTAAGGCTGAGGCTAGATGGAGATCTTGGATGTGACACCAGACGCGTAACCAAGGATTGATGTGTAACAGTGCAGCCATTGAACTGAATGAGGTCACAACACAACTGGAACGTTACAGTTTTTTTTGTGATTCTACGGTCGTGGTAACTAGAGAGTTGCTCTGCACCCTATTAAGTTCAATAGCTGCACTTAGTGGTGGTTTGACAGGTGTTGTGGCCAAGATCGCAACACCTGTATGTCCCAGTAAATCAGTCATTTCCCCCTCCTACTTGTCACAAAGCTGTGTGTGGGTGTAAGACAGCTGACTGCAGCAAGAGCCTCCCCATGCCCTGTCTGTAGGAGGACTAAAAGAACGCAAAGCCCTTGCCCCATGGTTAAGCTCTATTGGCCATTTAAAGAGGACCTTTCACCACTCCTGACATGCCTGTTTTAATAGCTGCATGCATTCCCCATGTAATAACAATTCTGGAGCATCTATTCTTATATCTATATGTTGTGCCATTCCTTTATTATTTCTACTAGAAGATATGAATAAGTGCTAGCTATCTGCAGTAAGGGTACAGAGGGGAGGTAACAAATTGGGGGGGTGTACCTGCACAGTCTAAAAATGGCAGTACTGATTGGATAGAGTCAGTCTGTGCAGGTACACACCCCCTACTGGTTACCTCCCCTCTGTACCCTTACTGATGGCTAATAGCAATTCATTCATAACTTCTAGTGGTAATAATAAAGGAATGGCACAACATAGAGACATAAGAACAGATGTTCCAGAATTGTTATTACACGGGAAATGCATGTAGCTATTAAAACAGGTATGTCAGGAGTGGTGAAAGGTCCTCTTTAATGCCATATATAATATGGCTCTTTCCATTCTTCTAATGAATCATATAGTAGCTAGTATAGTAAGATTTCATTTAGATTCGGAATAATATAGGTTCACTGGCAGTTTCACACAATGTATTCATGTACGAGTAGTAGAGATGGATAGATGATAGAGTAAAGTTCAAAAAGTAACAGCAGCACTAGTCAACAGCAAACCATATGGGTGCAAATCCTCCTGGATCCGGGCCAACACGCCAGTCAATATACTTCAAAAAGCGAGGCAGCACTCCGAACTGTGAAACAATGTTGGACTCTTTATTCCCATACAAACTGCAACGTTTCGGTATTCTCAATGATGAGAATTCTCATTGAGAATACCGAAACGTTGCAGTTTGTGTGGGAATAAAGAGTCCAACATTGTTTCACAGTTCGGAGTGCTGCCTCGCTTTTTGAAGTATAGATGATAGAGTAGAGATGAGCAAATCGGTTTTAAATAATCGAATTCGACCTGAATTTTCCAAAAATCTGAGTCAAATCTGAATTTTTGGCCATTAGATTCAGGCGAATTTCGCAAAATGCAATTTTTAGATCAGAACACAGGAAAGATGAAGAAAGAGGATCACATGACCCCAGGCAATGTGTGATCACAATGGAGAGCATTTGTCATCCAAAAGTGAAAATATTTCAGAATTGAAAAAAAATACACAAAAAAACAGGGCAGTGTGTTTCTAAAAAGGCTGTTTGTTACTACCACCAGTCATACGTTTACCCATAGCTAGAGATGAGCGAAGTATTAAAAAATTTGATTTGGCTTCTTCGACAAATTTGCTTTGTGAGCGCATTTCTTTGTAAGTAGTGGGTACAATGACAGGGAGTGGCGATAGTGCCGCCCCTCCCATCATTGTATCCCTCAGATGCCGCGTTCATAGCTGATTGTGGCCCCTGACAGTAATAATACAGTGCAAAATTTTAAGAAATTATACTTATGTCCTCCGTTTGATCGGTGACAGAGTGAAATCTTGCACGGCCCGTGATGACTTCATCACGTCAGCTGGCGTGGTGATGTCATAGGTTACCATACATGGGATTTTGTGTGAGATCTTCAATCTAGATGACGGCGGCCAACTCTTCGCCCTCAAAGAAGGCAAGTATGATTTTTTTTTCAGGAAAAATCGATTTGCTACCACAAAGTACAAGGAAGTTTGGCTTTGCAGCAAATAGAATTTTCCCTGAAGTTCGCTCAACACTACCAATAGCAAATCCTGGCTTTGCGTTACAGAGCTTGAAATGAGTTATGTACAGTCCTGAAAGACCTCAGAGTGTCTTCAGGGCAACGGGAGCACTCTCAGTTTGGGTCAAATTAATTCTGACCCAAATCGACTCCAAATCAAATTCTGAAAAATTCCCTGATCACTAATGTACAGTATATATAGTATTTTATTATACAACCCAAGCACAATAGTCTAATTGATAGACAATGTAAAAACTGTCAGCTTTGATAATGGTTTCGATAATGTGCTGTATGTTTGTATTCTTAGTACATAAGCATCTCCATGTACATTATTATATCTGCAACCTGGTTTTACATGTAGTAAGAATAAAGTCTCTGTAGACATCATCAAAGGGAAATGAGTTCATGGTTTACACACGGGGCTTGTAGATCCGAAGAACGAAGGAAAGCATTGATTTTAAACTTGTCATTTGCAGAGCGAGCTATAGGAATTTAAGATGCACGAGTGACACCAAGGCCGCAGATATCTTTGATAATGTCAGTGTTGAGCAAATGCCTCACAATAAATATGTCACAAATGTCCAATTCATTCGAATGGGAAAAAGCAGATACAAAAACACATGATCCGCATGAGCCAGATACATCTCACTGTGGAGGTCAGCTGGAGAAAATAAGGACATCGCAGCCCAAATATCCTGTGGCTAATACTTCTCCAATTCAAAAGCCAGATGTCATCTGTGGAGTGTGCGGCCCTGGGAATGCAGAGCAGCAGCGCCATCTACTGTCCATCTAATAGAGCCCATCATTCCTTGCACTGTTAACTTTTGCTTCTCGATTCAATTAGCTTTAATCAAAGTGATTTCTGCCATATTTCCTGCATCATGTATGAGATTTTCACAGGAGAGTGCTAGATTGCTTTACTTTATACGGTTTATTGTACATTAGTGCACTAAATGTTCTTATTAATTAATGTATAAGGACAGTGATTAAACGGGATCTGTATGTGATAAGGGAAAGGGACATGGAAATCAACGATTTTAAGATAGAGATCATATATTCTCTGCCAGATGAGCTTTTTCAGAGTAGTTTGCTAAGAGCGGACATTCGGGTATAAATCGCAGGATACAGACATCGATCCAGTGGTTGATAAAATGCAGAATCTTCACCTCCAGACACAGCACAGATAATATGACTTTCCTCGCGTGTCATTGACAGCAATCATTTGGCTCTTTATACAAAAATACAAACCAAAAGTTTCACATATGATATAAATATATGAGGGAATTGCATAAATATTTAATAAATTGAATACTCTTTCAACTAGTAACCTATGGTAAGAGTTTAGAGACCGCCCAGAGGCTGCTGTTTGCATTGTAAACATGCAGTATTTAAAGTTTTAATCTAACCATGGTTGTGAGTAGAGTTGAGCAAATCAAATTTAATGGAGTTGAATTTGATCCGAATTTCAGGATAAAGTTGATTCGCCGCCAAGCTGAATTTCTTTGTGCTTCATGCTAGAATATCGATTTAACCTGAAATAGTATTAAAAAAAAAAAATCAAACTTACCTCCTCCATTTGCCTGCAACGGGCCAGCCGCCGCCATCTTGATTGAAGATCCGTGTCTCGGCCGAAATGGCGTCTAGAGATTTTGTGCCAGATATTAAAGCAAGATGTCAGCGGCCGGCCTGTCAAGAGCAAATGGAGGCAGTAAGTATGATTTCTTTTTTTTCTGTTAATTTTACTGTTTTTACTCTCAGATGACGAGATCATGTAGGAACACGGCATCTGAGGGGTACAATGATGGGGAGCGGCGCTATTTCAGCTCCCTGTCATTTAACCCACTACATACAAAAAATGTGCTCGTGACGAAGTAATTCATCACAAAGCGAATTTTTTTGAAAAATTAGGCAAAGCAGCCGAATAGAATTTTCCAAAACTTCGCTCATCTGTAGTTGTAAGTATAAAACGCACCCATACATGTAACACAATAAAGATAAAAGTATTGGGGAACCTACACGTTATGAAATAACTCGTATGAGCGCTGCCTTCTCTTCTAAGAGCTGATCGGCAGGGGTTCGCCGATCTGATATTGATGACCTATCCTGAGGATTGGTCATCAATAGTAAAAAGCGGACGACCCCTTTAACACAAAGGTTCACTTACTTTTTCTCCATTGACTAGGGATGTTCTCAATGAAACACGTGAACTGTGCAATCGCTTGTCTGTTATCAGTTTAGTTTCCTTGCGTTTATCTATAATTGTGACTGGGATAGCAATCAGACCACATTTTATTAGTAATTAATGCAGAAATCTAAATAAATGGTTCACTTACTTTTTCTTGCACCTGTAATGTGAAATGAAGACCATGCAAACAGAAAAACAAACCCCGTATTCTAACCCAGCTCAAGTATATTATAACCATGATGGATTCTTGGGAGCCCATGAACATTGTTGTCTAGGTGCCAAGACTACTCTCTGACCATCCCTGCCTGTAGCAAAATTATGATAATACAATACTACAAAATAGGTGATTGTGGAGGCTGGACAACCACTTTAAGATGAGTATTGCTTATTTTTTATTTTATACCATTCTGAGTATTTTTTAAGAAAAAATAGTGGCTGAACAACCTTTTAAATTTACAATTTGCACAAAAAAATCATCTCCATATTGAATATTTTCAGATCCAAATTGCATTAAATTATTTAAATGTTGGCATTAAATAGTTGTCCTTCTGTAGCTGTAATCTCAGAGAGATAAAAGATTTCAATGGGAGGGCAAATTGATTTCCGTTTATGACTGCTGCACAGAGATGGGTTAATCTGCAAAATAATTCTCATTAAAATTTAAAATTAGGTAGAGAACTGGAATACAATGACAAATCTTTTGTTCTCTTGTTAGGTCTACATAGACAGGAAAACTGAGGAGCAGTATATTCGTTAGTATAATTTAACATCTGACACCCCTAACGAGCCACACTGCTTATACAGAGGAGGTGCGGTGCTCACTAACTCCTCCCTGGCCTGACTGATGGTCTGACAAAAGTGTTAAGTGAGACTCTATGCCATGCTAAAAGACCAAAGGAAGAAATTAAAGAGCCAATGTCATAGGCAGTGGGTGTGGACCCATTATGCCAAGCAACAGATTTGACTTTGGGCTAGTCCTAAGGGTGTTACCCTGGCAATCTCTTTACAGCTCGATCCCGCATGAGCATGGATTGACAGCAGTTAAGCACTATCTCAACACAAGGGGTATACAGTTCCGTACCCATAATTGTTTCATCTTACAACTTTTACAATTTGTTTTAACACACAACTTCTTCGTGTTTAATGCGCGATACTACCACCAGCTCAGGGGGACGGCAATGGGGAGCCCCTGTGCTCCCACTTATGCCAATCTCTTCCTGGTCTGGTGGGAGGACCACATCGTGTTTCCGGACCACCATACTTGGTGGAATGAGAAGATTGTGTTTTGGACACGTTATATTGATGACGTGTTTGTCATCTGGAATGGGGACCGCAATGAATTTGTTGATCTGATTAGGGAGCTGAATGTAAACAACATCGGCATGAATTACACCTATGAAATCCATCGGGACTCTATCACCTTCTTAGACGTTCTCATTCAGAAGACTGGAGATAGATTGACTACCACGATTTATAGGAAGCCCACTGCCACCAACTCGATTCTGCATTGGAGTAGTTACCACCCTCCACCTCTTAAGAGGGGCATTCCTATTGGCCAGTACCTTAGGGTACGCAGAAACTGCTCTGAATCTGAGCAGTTTTTTGGCGAATCTAAAAAGCTCCTAGAGAGATTTACGAGCAGGGGTTATCCACATGGGGTGCTTAAACGGGCATTTCAGAGAGCTAAGCTGGAGGAGAGACGTGGACTACTTATGCCCAGAGGGGAAAAGAAAGAGGATCGGACTAAACTCCGCCTAATTGCAACCTACGATACTGCAAATCATGCGGTTCGGAATATTCTTGATAAATACTGGCCTATCCTATCCCTTGACCATGATTTGGTGGACATGATAGGCGGTAAGTCAAGCATCACTTACCGTAAAGGAAGAAGTCTCCGCGATCGTCTGGTATATAGTCACTATGTGGCACCAGTAGGCACAGGTACATGGCTTGATAGACAACCCATTGGCACATTCAGGTGTGGATCGTGCAAAGCATGTAATTACATCTCAACAGACAAAATCAATATGTGCTCGGTCACGAAGGAAAACGTATCCAGCAAGGTTTTCTCTAACTGTAGAACCAAGGGAGTGGTATACATATGCCAATGTACCTGTCCTATGGATTACATAGGCAAAACTAAGAGAGAGCTGCGTAGGAGAATTTGCGAACACGTGAATGACGTGATCAAATCTAAAGATACCCCGGTAGCTACACACATGAAGGAATTCCATACAGGGAATCCTAGAGAGATGAAATTCTCTGTCCTGGAGGTAGTTCCTCTGCCTCCCCGTAGGGGTGCCTGGGACCGTAGGATCTTACAGAAGGAAACGGAGTGGATATATAGATTCCGCTCCCAGTCCCCCCTCGGTTTAAATTAGAGACTAACGTTTAGTTGTTTCCTCTGAAGAGGTCTCCGTGAATAAATGTTATATCCAGCAACTGGACCAGTGGTACGCGAAGTACCCAAAATATTAGAACTATGCGAACTAAGGTTTGTTTTTTTGATATAACCTTGATAGCCCTATATCTATTTCATTCGGCTACATACTGTATCGACCACTATCTGGTCGATGGAGTCTTATTTATATCTGCAATTTTGTATTGATTCATATATTGCTGCTTGTTGGGCTTAGCCTAAGATGGGATAGCTGGGTTTGTGACGGGTAGCAATCAAAAATGATAGGACTACCGGCGGCAAGTGGCGGTATTATCGTTTGGGTCACTCCACCTATTTCAAGCCGTTTGGCTCCTGCCTTAGCTTAATTTCCCTTGTATTGATCCATATACAGGGATGTGATTCTTTATCATGAGACCCATTACCATTACTGATGCGGCAGGAGCCCGGTCATGTGATTAGGACACGTGATCTATGCGTTCCACACACGCCCGGTCATGTGATTAGGATACGCGATCTATGCGCTCCACACATGCGTTCCACCACACTGCGCTGCATCACACCGGAAGTTCCGGTTATGTCATCTCCGGTCACGTGACCTAAACTTTTAGCGCGTACCATTACATATAAGGACCAGGGCCGCTACACGCCACATGCCTGGTGTAGCAGGATGTGCGTGGAGTATAGCAATGGCCACATTGTGGTAAGTAGCGTCAGTTGATGAAAGACACTAAGGTAAGGCTGGCCGTTATGTGCCCCTAACTGCCTGTATATTATCTTGCAGGTCATCATCAATGTGTGAACAAACACTGGGAGTGCTTATATCTCCATATCGTCATACGCTCACCCCTGCTATCTTGCATCAGCATTATCAGTTACCCATGTATTGGGGATCAATGTGATATCTATATGCATCATAAACTCTTTATATATATATTATATAGTCCTCCTGATGAACCCATATGGTGGGGGAAACGCGTTGAGGAAATACACACTGAGGACATCTGATGAAATATATATTGAGGATATTGAATTAATGGTTTTTGGAGGATAATATTCCTACTGTGACTGTGTTTAGGGTATCAATAGGGGAAGATAGGGTAGGTTGGAGGACAGGGAATCCCTACCATCTGGGGAGGCCCCTGGGCTGAGACCTAGACAGTAACCTGAATAGGGTAAGGTCTCAGTGATATTACTTTCCTCCTCTACCTTTCCCGCACAACTGTTCATTATAGACAGCCCGCTAGTTCAGGGCTTTGATATTGTTTAGTATGCTCATATATGAATTGTTCTTGGGATTTTTTAAATGAATCAAATTAAACATTACGTTTTTTAAGGGTCTTTGTTTATATAGTGTAATTTTTTGTGAATTGGAGACTCATGCATTGAAGTGGGCATCGTATTTTTGCTGTACGTGATTTTGTTACCCTGGCAATCCCCTGTTTTTCACCCTTTAACTTCTATACGGGGTCTGGCCTTTGCTGCAGGGGAGCCACCAGGCCGTTACCTCTTGGAATAGTCCTGGTGTGGATGTGGTTGCCTGCTGGCCCACAGTGGTGAGAGACAATAGTGCCAAGTCCTGAGGGAACAGGAAATACACATAGCAAGAAAAAAGCAGAGGTCAAGGCAAGCAGAGTGCATGAAAATCCATGAAACAATCCAGAGATCAGGGCTAGCAGCTCAGGGTTAGTACAGTGAACAGGCATGGGTGTCACGCTCCGGTGTGGGGGGAAGATACTAGACCTAACGCAGGAGGGAAAGGGGGGAAAGGAAATGGAGATTAGGCCTGGAAACTAGGGAATGCAGATGGACACCTCCTAGAGAAACCCTGACTCCAGTCCTGACTAACAACCAGTATGAACAGGCCTCGAAGGTAGACAAGTTCATACGCAGGATACCTAGGACCCTAACTGTCCCTGAAGGACCCTGAAGCTAGTGTCAGGAATGAGTCAAACTGTTCCTCCACCAACCTGGACGAACAGGAGGCTCCCCTCAGGCCCAATCACCAAACACAGGGAAGGGATACACACAAATACAAAAATCCAAAAGGGAAAGAGGACACTTAACTTTACCGCAGCAAATGGCAGCCATGAGATCTCCACTGAGAACCCAAACTCCAGAAGGCCACAGATACAACAGAAAGTATAAACCACAGAGCATAGTGGGAGAAGCAACACTAAATAGGCAAGGATACAACAAAAACAACCAAAGGAGAACCTGTCAGATTAACCCACGTGTTGCCAACCTCACTGTTACCTGTTGCCAGAATATCAGTATGTCCCGGCACGTACGTGACAATGGGTCAGGTCAGGTTGCAGATCTCAATATCCAGAAAACAGGTAGAAGTCGGTACACAGACAGAGAAATGGCTTATACTGTAGCTCTTTTGCATGGCCTAGAAGGCAAGAAAAGCCTAAAGGAATCTAAAGGATTACTCAGGCGAGGGGTGGTACAGCTCAGCAAATATAGAAGGGCTGATAAGTTCATTAGTCAAACAGTTGATCACAGGGCAAAAAGGGGCATTAACTATTGCAGTGCTGCAGGGAGAGATTCAGTGAATAGACACTAATACACACACAGAAAGAGATCTAACACCAGGCAGCAGCGTGCAGTATAGGACAAAGGTGTCTGATGGCCCACCTCATGCAGAAGTGAATGATGTAGGCCCGTGCCCACCCCAGATAGGACGATGGTGGAGGGCACAGAGCATCTCCATGACAGCCTGGATAGGTAGTAGGAATATAAAGAGTCACTTCCAAAAATTACATCCAGAAAACCATCCACCCATTTAAAAAATGACATAGTATTATCACACATAAGTTGTTAATATGTAATAAAGGAAATTTTCTGGAAGTGTCCCTTTCTATGTAAATCTGTTTCCCAAGTCCAAAATAGGGACTTTTAAAGGAGCCAAGAAGGGGGGGAGGAATTTGAGTCAAAAGTACGGACTCCAAAAGAGGTATGCTTCCTTTTTCCAACAAAGTGCCAGAAATGATGTTTAGAAGGACACTCCAATTACTGAAATCTCCAGCCACATGATACATATAACCGCTATAGCAAGTACCAGCAGGGGGCACACAGATTTCTTTCTATTTTACTTAACTTCAGATATGAGTTTATTTCTGTATATGCATATAATGGGGGTTTGAAGAGAAACAGGCACAAATACGAGTTGAAAGTTTTCCATCCCTTGGTAGTTTCTGATCAATTCTAAATCATATATCACATTTGTTTGAAAATAGCTGTTTTGCACAAAAAAAATGTGAGAAATCAATAAAGTAGTCAGAACCCAGAAACATTGTAAATCTTGATATAATTAGATAGTGCCAGAGTGTAACCACGAGACATATTTGTAATGCTTAAGATGGAGAACACATACCAGGACTGCAATTTATTTTCAGCTTCGTGCAGATTTTTGACACATCAGTAATCTCTACACTCGCAGAAATATTCCAGATTAGTCTCATTATGTTGTTTGGTATAATAAAAACATATTTAAACATGCTCAATCTGCTCATAAACTATGGCGCTATTTTTTTCTATTAAATGTTTTTTTTTTAGGAATGTGGCTGTGGGTAGCACTCATGGTTTAAAATGAATTGCCAGGCTGCTTGTGGACCTGACCTTGTTAGAAGTTGTAATTTCAGGTGTGGCCTAATTAATTAGTGGTTGAACGCTACTCGCGGCCACTAACGGAAGTGTAATAGCATCGTTACGGCATGACCACATGGCGTCATGCTCAAGCATTAACATGCTCAAGCAGCCATTAACAATGCAGACCAACTAACCAGTCTGATCCTATTTAGATAATTGGAGCCTGCAGCAGGCTCGTACGGCCTCTTGGTTATCAACCACAGCATGGCCGCGTTGCAACCGCTGCTACTGCAGTTACCCAATGGTTCAGTTCTGAAGGGGTTAAGATGTGTACTTATGCTATGCATTAAATTTTGTCAAATATGGGGTTAGTCTGCAGCCTTTGGTAACAGTAGGTGGGGCTGCTACACCCATCGCTTCTACAGGGCCTGCTGCTCTGTGTGGTCAGTTAGTTGAAGATAGAACAGAGAGAAAAGAAGGAACATCAACGAGTAAGAAACAGCCCAAGGTACAGAGGAGACGGTACCAGCCACACACCAGCCTCTGAGGAAGAGAAGAAATCCTATTCTGGATTGTAGAGCAGCCATTACGGGAAGTTGCTGGATATAATGCACATTTACAGCTTTGGGCTCCTTAGCATATTTGTATAGACTTGAAGCTTCTGGCCCAAGATATAGATTGGACATCTGTTAAAGGACTGCACCCCGCAGAGGGTATTGTAGAATTAAAGATAGAGAAAGGGAGAGACTTGGCTAGACTAGAGAGAAAATACAGACATATTGGACGAATAACTAAGAGAGAACATCCAGCCTGTCTACCCCATATTTACTGTCTCAGGATAAACTGCTCTATGCAACATTGATAAGAATTGTGCCTCCTTCTGAAAATTTTGAGTATTTGCACTTTGTCAACTGATATTTGTTGAAACAACAATGGCCTCATCCGGTGTTATTTTTCCCCTAAGGATCCCTGCCATGCAACAACACTAACACAAAGGGCTCCCCAACTACCATCAGGCACTCAAAACGAGAGTGTGGCCCGGGGGAACAAAGGTGTGTCTCCTGCACAACTGTGAGTGACTCGGGGAGTGTCAGAGAAGGATCAACTGCCACTGCCCGGGCTTCCACTCCCAGCCTCCCCAACCAGCGCCTTCCTCGCGGGTTTTCTACAGATGAAAAATGGTGTCAGGAACTGGACCCTATTATCTGCATTTTATAATGCTTTGTGCCTGCTTTGTACCGTCTAAGAGAGAAAAGTTGCAGAGATATACTGCTTGTGAAGAACATGCTTAGAGACTTTGGCTTAAAAGCTAGTGAAGTTTCGCTTGCTTGAGAATACTTAATACTGTGATGAAAAATACTTTATTGCAGTGAGAAAACATTTAATAGGCTGAAAGACTGTGTTGAAAATGTCAGCCTGAGCACCTATTTTCTTGCATTATGTTGAGAATCTTGATACGGCGTAAAAATTAAATAGACAAATTTCTAAAATACAAATTGCATCAAATAATGAAGTAATACACAAGATGGGCACTAGATGGGAAATAGACAAACACTTTCTGGATAAATATTGTTTATCGTAAAAATGCAAATCTATTCCTCAGGTAAAAAAAAGGACATTTAAGGAGAAAAGAGGGACAGAGGGACTTGGGTCAAAAATAGGAACTGTCCCTCCAAAAGAAGGACACTTGGGAGGTCTGCTATTGTGCTATAGCAAGTTGCTGCTGACCGCCTACAAGGGGGTTAACTGTGAATTTCTTGTTGCGCCACTGCTTTGGTATATGCCCCGCTAAACACAGGAAAATAATTGTATGCTGCACAAGAAAATGTGATCTCTACCCTGCTAAGAGCGGGAAAAGATGTACTCGCGCCACTTAATACACGGGGATACACCCCTTCTAACCATGAGAAAACTGTTGACAGCCCACCATTCAGAACAGGAAAAGCTAAGACCACCCTTTTATGAGAGTGGGAAAACATGACTGCATCTGTCTTGAACTGTGATCAAGCAGCCTATAGGAGAAGTTCACAAAATGCTGGGGGTTCCCCCTGAGGCAACAGTCTGTCCCAGATTACGGGTCTGGGGACAACTGATCCCACAATGGATCCAAAGAATTTCTATATGCTATCCTGGTAAGCCCGAGAAGCTAAGAAGGCAGGAAGAAACAGAGCAAGCTCAGTCCCGACGCTGACAGAGCACAGCTGTGGCATTCCTGGAGAAAGCAGTCACCAAATTTCCACCATCTACAGGGTTGGTCCTCCAAGAGCAGGTAAAGTCATCATCTATGGCAGCCACCACAGGGCTCGCTACCAAGCTACTATCAGCTTCCATTGACACCACCACAGTGCCACCTCCTGCAGCACCCAAGCTTCCATTTTCTGCAACAGCGGTCATGGACCATGTCCAGCCGCCGCCACCAGTATTCGCTGCTACAGAGCCCTCCCAGCCAGATGCTGATCCAAGTTCATCCAAGTTCATCCAGGCCAGCACCATCAGCTCCTCTAGCAGAAGAGAGCAGTGGAAGCAGTGTGCCCAGGAAAGAGGAAGAGGAGAGGATAGGACTGTGAGTATAGCAATAATGGTGGTCATGGTGGTTACTCACTCTGATGCCACCCTGAGCTGTGCAGTGATGAGAAGAGCCACCTTTCTTCCTTTTGGGGCACTCCCATGATGCAGTCAGTTCAGGTAAGGGAGTTATTCAGGGAGACACGGCCAGCACACATCCTGTTTTTCTCAGACTGAGCATGGTCGTGTGAATCGGCCCTTAGGCTTCTGATGGCTTCTTTTAATTGATGTTGTTATTTAATTAATTAATTGGGTTTTATTATGTAACAGGTAACCCCAATTCACTGCATCATATGTGAGTTCCAGCTCAGCCTCAGGTCTGCTGTCTCATATCACATCATGGGAGTACAGGGCAGTAAGGGTATGTTCACATGGCTAAAACCTGCCACTAATCTGTAACTGATTCAGCAGCGGAAAATGGGCATTTTCAGCTGCTGAATTGACAACCAAAACTCACCAACAGTTTCCCCTTTGACTTTCATGTTAAAAACTCCACCTTGTGCGCACAGAGTGAAATGGTAAAGGTTTTTTTCAGTAGCTGATTTAAAAAACGCTTGAGAAGTGTCATGCTTGTAAGCAGATTTAATTGATGATTTCATACAAGTCAATAAGGAAGCAGATGAACCTCAACCAAATATGGGCTGTCCCATATCAGTTTAAGCCAGGCAAGGAAGCTGGCGTAAATTTAGACCGGCGGTGAATGCGCCAAAGTTATGTTGAGGCCAATGCCACTTCATAACTTTGGTGGATCCCCGCCAGCACAGGGCTTTATTAAGATCGACTTCTAAAACGTTGGTCTTAATAAATGACCCCCTATACGTTTTCAGCTAGTAATCTGCTGAGTTTTTTGCCACTGATTTGGCCATGTGAATTTAGCCTAAACCTTCAGTCACGCTGGAAGTAAGCAGTAGCATAGAACACTATGATGCAGTGAATTTGAGTCAGCTGAGCCATGGAAGGTCAAGGAAATGCATACGTTATTTCCTAGACCACAGACGCACCTAGAAAAAAATGGCGGCATGAACTTGGTCACAAAACACAGCCATGTGCATGAGCCCTTAGGCTGTGACCACATGTACTGGAAGAATACTGCACATCGGCAGTATTCAGCAGCAAATACCACAACAAAAAAAACACGTATCACATGCAATTTTTAAAGTAGAAGAGACATTGGTCTTCAACCTCTCCATTGTAAAGGGTGGAGAATGGATCCACAGCATAAATTGACATGTTACAGACAGGGCCGGCTTTAGACAAAATGTGGCCCTGGGCAAAATCAAAAGTGGGGCCCCAAATCTTAATAATATGCTAACAAGTTACATTCTGTGGATTCAGGCCCTGCCTCACAGATTTACACCCCATAAAGCTACTTACTCAGATCCGCACTTTCATGGCCCCAGAATATGCCACATGTCCACTCCCTTCACAGCAATGAGTTCCCCTCACTTACTGCATCTGAGAATGTTAAAAACTGGAAGCGCGGGATTCCTCTTCAGGCGCACGTTTTCCCAGCGGAGATTGGGGAAAGCACCCTGTTCTATAAATAAGCCACAGCCTGTACTAGGCTTCTAGGCTCATTGTTAGTGTATCCCAGTTCCGGCCACTAGATGGCAGCACTGAACGGTGATATAGTGATTTATATACAGACTAATGGAGACTAATTTACATCTAATGATTGTAAGTTGTGGTCCACTTGGGGGACTTAACAAAAAGTAAAAAAAAAATTAAAAAAAAAGTTTTGAAAATATATTAAAAAAAAATAGCATTATGGGCATTGCTGCAGGTGAAAACGTCCATACTATTAAAATATTTTTAAAAAGTTAGCCCATATGGTGAATGGCGTAACAGAAAAAAAATTTAAATAGGCAGATTTGCGTTTTTTATCTCCCAAGAAAATTAACTAAAAAGTAATCAAGTCATACACACCCGAAAATGGTATTGTCAAAAAAGACAGATCGTCCCGCAAAAAATGAATGAAGAATATCGTGATGAAAAGAAAAAAATAATTTTTTATGAAGTGAGTCCTGATGAGGCTTAGCTTGCTGCAGTGAGCGGCCTATAGACGATATGAGCAGGAATGCTGTTAGGGTTGCCACCTTTCCCAACAAAAAATACTGGTTGCACAACTTAAAAAGGTCGATGTGGGTTAATATGTGTGTTATATGATCATATTTTACGT
Organism: Rhinella marina; assembly: GCA_900303285.1. Classification (NCBI taxonomy): domain Eukaryota; kingdom Metazoa; phylum Chordata; class Amphibia; order Anura; family Bufonidae; genus Rhinella; species Rhinella marina. The sequence continues at coordinate 277,713 of ONZH01021714.1, forward strand.
TTTGCGCCTTTTTTTTCTCTAAAACAATCAAACATTTCACTGTTAGGGACACCCTGTGTATTTAAGTTTTAGTTAGCCTCTATTTTCAAAATCTTTCTATGGGGATTCAAACCCACAATCATCTACATTAAAGGCAAGAACCTTAACCACTGGGCTATAGAGCTTAGTGTTAAAGGAGTTTTCAAAGTTATATATATTGATGACCTATCCTCAGGATAGGTCATCAATAGATCGGCGGGGGTCCGACACCCGGCACCCCCGCCGATCAGCTGTTTGAAGAGGAGGCGCGCGCCGTATCAGTGCTGCCTCCTCTTCACTGTTTACATGCTGGCCTTAACGGGGGTAGTGGTGAGTAGGTGTAATTACACCTCACCGCCCCATTCATTTCTATGGGAAGGTCTAATTACACCTACTCACCACTACCCCCGTTACAGCCAACATGTAAACAGTGAAGAGGAGGCAGCGCTGATACAGCGCATGCCTCCTCTTCAAACAGCTGATCGGCGGGGTGCTGGGTGTCGGACCCCCGCCAATCTGATATTGATGACCTATCCTGAGGGTAGGTCATCAATATATATAAGTTGGAAAACCCCTTTAAGTCACTGCTGAAAAACCTCATAGAAGTTTCTCTTATATAAAAAACCTCATAGCAGTTTCTCTTGTATTATACAAGCGGGGGCGTTGCTAAGCTAAAACATTCGGGGCCTGGGCCCCTGATGTTTTCTCCCAGGCCCCGAATGTCCTGCCTGTTAGACAGATACAATTGTATTGCCATCCTCAGGACGGCAGTTCAATTGAATCTAACAGACTGCAAGATATGTAGGACCTTTGATGACATCACAGGTCATGTGATCAGTGCCGTCCAATCCTGCACTGGTCACATGACTGTGACATAATCGCAGGTCATTTTCAACCCCTGTCTTCTAAACTGAAGAGGAGAATTGTGGGGAAGAAGCTGCAGTGAGCTCTGCTACATCAGAAGAGGTAAGTGAAGGGAGAAGCAGAGGGATGCTGGGAGTTGTGGTTATTTAACTGGGACTGTATGTTAGGGCAGAAGGGAGGGAGGGATGTTATCATGGGACTGTGTGTTGGAGCTGACTTGGACAGGGTTCTGTTAGGGTACTTTCACACCTGCGGCAGGGGACTCCGGCAGGCTGTTCCAGTGGGTGAACAGCCGGCCGGAACCCTGCTGCCGCAGGTGCACATGTGGGGCCGGAACTACGCTCCGGCCCCATTCACTGTAATTTGGGGTGGGCCACGGATCCGGCTGCAGCACGGCAAACCCTGCCGAGAGGCGGCCGGAACAAGAGTACAGCATGTTGTACTTTTGTTCTGGCCACTTCTTGGCTGGGTTTGCCATGCTTCGGCCGGATCCGTGGCCCGCCCCCATTACAGTGAATGGGGCCGGAGCGTTGATGACGGCTATGGGTGGGAATGATGTTATTTACATGGGACTGTATTTGGAGGGGGCTGGAGAGATGTGATTTACACAGGAGGGAAATAGCTTTATTTACATGGGACTGTATGGTGGAGGGGCTGAGGAATTATAATTTCTGAGGACACTAAAGGGAGGAATATAACTACAGCGGGTACTTCAGGGCGAGCATTATAACAGTAGAGGAGCAATATAAATACTGGGGGCACTGTAGGGGTATTATAAATCCAGGGGACATTAGGCATTCTTATTACTACTGGGAGCTCTATAGGAGGGACTTATAGATCCGCCTTATTTCTACTAAGAGCACTATGGGGGGCATTATTACTACTGAGGGGTCTGTAGAGAGCTTGATTACCACTGAAGGAACAATAGGGGGCCTTATTACTACTGGGGGCTCTGTGAGGGCATTATTAATACTGGAGGACTCTTCTACTAATGGGGACAATCTTGGGGAGCATTATTAGTGCTGAGGTTTCTTAGGTCTTTAAATGGACCCTCAGTAGGCTGCACAATCATGGAGATAGTTGAGACAGTTGTCAAGTCAGAGTGCTGTATCCAAGCATATTAATAAAAATTAAAGTGGAAGAAAAAAGTGTGATAGTTGCACAAGCAACAGAAATAACCACAGCCTTGAAAGGATTGTCAAGAAAAGGCCATTCAAGAATTTGGGGGAGATTCACTGCAGCTGGAGTCAGTGCTTCAGGAGCCACCACACACAGACATATCCAGGACATGGGCCACAACTTTTGCATTCCTTGTGTCAAGCCACTCATTGCCCAGAGACAACTCAGAAGCATCTTATCTTGGCTAAGGAGAAAAAGGACTGGACTGTTACTCAACGGTACAAAGTCCTGTTTTCACATAAAGGTAAATTTTGCATTTCATTTGGAAATCAAGGTCTCAGAGTCTGGAGGAAGACTGGAGAGGCCCTCAATCCAAGCTGCTTGAGGTCCAGTGTGAAGGATTTACCCTCAGTGATGGTTTGGGGAACCTTGTCGTCTTTAGATGTTGGTCCACTGTGTTTTATCAACTCCAAAGTCAGTGCAGCCGTCTACCAGGAAATTTTAGAGCACTTCATGCGTCCCTCTGCTAACAAGCTTTATGGAGATGCTGATTTCATTTTCCAGCATTACTTGGCACCTGTCCACACTGCCAAAAGTAGCAATACCTGGTTTAATAACCACCTTATCACTGTGCTTGATTGGCCAGCAAACTCGCCTGACCTTAACCTTATTGTCAAGAGGAAGATGAGAGACACCAGACCCAACAATGCAGATGAGCTGAAGGCTGCTATCAAAGCAACCTGGGCTTCCATAACACCTCTGCAGTGCCACAGGCTGATCGCCTCCATGCCACGCCGCATTGAGGCAGTCATTCATGCAAAAGGAGCCCCGATCAAATATTGAGTCCAAAGACTACATACTTTTCAGTATGCCAACATTTCTGTATCAAAAATCATTTTTCTAATTGGACTCATATAATATTCTATTTTTCTGAGATACTGACTTTTGGGTTTTCATTAGCTGAAAGCCATAATAATCAACGTTAACAGAAATAAACTCTTAAAACTCTGTGTGCGTAAGGAATCTATAAAATATAAGAGGTTCACTTTTTGAATTGAATTACTGAAATAAATTAACTTTTTAATGATATTCTAATTTATTGAGATGCGTGGTCAGAGATCCATTAACCGCAGGTTGACATCTGCAGATATGTTCAGATACAATCAATACACCAAATTTTCCAGTTATGACAATCAATTTTAAATATGACTTATTTAATAGTCAAAAATTCTGCATGCACATTTGAACAAATATTTCATAATTTCACCTTTAAAGGATAGGGGATAACCGCTGGGTTACAAGAATGGTGGCAGTGATCATGTATGTGCACTTCTTCTCCAACTCTATCGGACTGGCACTGAGCATGCCTGACTACTGGTCCATATGCATAGGGCCCCCATTCTAATGATCGACATTGGTCCCAGCAGTCAGACACCCGCCAATCAAGCACTTATCAGTGTTTGTCATGGGACAACCCTTTTTAGGAGTATATAAATTCCTTCCATGTGTCAAGAGAAAGGAGAGCAAGTTCTGCAAAGGTTATGAGCAGTTGGGTCCGTTACTATCTGAACCCTACTCACCTTGCCACTGGTGCTTTGTATTTAGCTTCTCCCACTGGTTTCATTTTTAGGGGTCACACGAGATCTACAGTATGTGATATAGTATCCTCCAAGTGCCTGCCACATAGAATACATCTGCTTGAGTGCCACTGTAACATAAACGACTTGTCTCATGAAAAATATTCTTCATTTTTCAAACTAGCCCCTGGTTCTCAATAATTTTGTCATTGCATGTCATTAAAAATGTATGATAGACACTGAGTTATTCACTGAAATCTATTTGTATAGCACCACCTGTTGTTTGTTCTTGTCCTCATCACTCTGTCCACCTTGCTGAGGTGGACGCACATGCTCAGTTTCAACCTCCAACTGCCACCAGCCATATATTCTGAAACTGTGACAGTTACAGGACACCTCCCCTGAGCTGCCCACTTGAAATAATTCTACCAGAGCAACTAGAGCAGTGAATGGGGAGATCTCTGGATCCAAGTGAGGTACAGGGCTGGTTCTAGCTTTATTAGAAACAGATTGTGCTCTATGATGTCTGATTTTCATTTTTACATTAATTATGGGATAACCCCTTTAAGATGCTCTGACTTGAGTATAATTTAGGGAGAATTAACATAATGTAGGATTTTTCAGCGATCTGTAAATAAAGTTAACCTGAAGCAGATGTACATTGTTTAGCTAAAGCCTGTGCACTTGCCCTCCCATCTGTTCAATGGAGAAACACAGTGATAATGAACTAATTGAGAAATTCTTTTGCTTTTTATGCTTTAATATGTCAGCTTCATGTAGACACAGAACATCATAAACTCCTAACCAGAGGGGTAACTTGAAGACCCCAATGCAAAATGTGTAACTTCACAATGACTTCAGTGGTTACCTGTGCAGGAACGGCAAGTGACTGCAGAGGGTCTGCGGTGGAAGATTTGTCACAGGAATTGTGACTGCAAATCGGTTCCTTTGAAGACAAGGGGTTATTTATTCACCAAACAATGGGATAGTCACAGAAAACAAATCTGCCATGTGTGAATTCACTCTTAAGGCAGGAACAGATATGCTCATGTCCTTGCTTACCTCATATTCATCTTCCCATGCTATTTTATTTTAATTTCGCCTCTCCTGACCCATTTTCATCATGTAAACCAATCACTGGTTTGTTTCCATTTTGTATGCAGCACTTCCTGTTGTTGTATCCAACCAACCCCATGATCCACTTCTCCTATCTCTATCACAGCGCCAGCACCGTTACTAACAACGCCCAGCTAGTTTATAGCGCCTCCTTCCCAACTAGTTACATAGACACTCCCCTATCACTGCCCCTAACAACACCCAGCTAGTTTATAGCTCCTCCCACCAGCTAGTTACATAGACACTCCCCTATCACTGCTCCTAACAATGCCCAGCTAGTTTATAGCTCCTCCCACCAGCTAGTTACATAGACACTCCCCTATCACTGCTCCTAACAACACTCAGCTAGTTTATAGCTCCTCACACCAGCTAGTTATATAGACACTCCCCTCTCCCTGCCCCTAACAACACCCAGCTAGTTTATTGCTCCTCCCACCAGCTAGTTACATAGACACTCCCCTATCTCTGCCCCATTGCTGCTTTGCAACACCCATGGATGTAACATCATAGGAAATAAGAAAGATCTGTATGGACATGGTCTTGTGACCACAACCCAGAAAGGAAAACAGGAGCAATAAAGGTAAAAGAAATACATTACAAAATTACAGCTATGTTCATAAATGGTGTTGATACAGACCAGAAAGCCACCTTACAGGGGTTGTCAAGGAATAATTACTAGTGTTCATCGAGCACCGTAGTGCTCGGGTGCTCGGGTAGAACACTAGGTGGTGCTCGAGTGCTCTACCAAGCACCCGAGCACAATGGAAGTCAATGGGAGAACCAGACCACCAAACCAGGCACTCTCTGAAGAGGGGAGGGTGTCTGGTTCATAGGGAAAGGTGAGAAAATGATGGAAACACCACTGAAATGGTTTGGGTACAGCATGTGGAGGATGTCTGGATGCATCTTGGACTCCAAAGTCTCTGCTGGGAATGATGTTGTCCGAGTATTACGCCACTTTTATGGAATGACAATAAAACCCCCCAAAGCCAAACATAACATTAATTTTAGAGGAAACATATATTTACTTGTATATAAAGCGCAGGTGCTGCAAGTGCCTGCTGCTGATCTGTCTAAAACATTAGGGGCAAGTGCCTGCTGCTGATCTGACCGTCTAAAACATTAGGAGCAAATGCTTGCTGCTGAGCTGACCGTCTAAAAAATCATGGTTGAGGGCCTGCTGCTGAGCTGTCCTTCCGAAAATTATGGTTGAGGGCCTGCTGCTGAACTGACCGTCTAAAAAATTATGATTGAGGGCCTGCTGGTGACCGTCTAAAAATTATGGTTGAGGGCCTGCTGGTGACCATCTTAAAAATTAGTGGTGAGGGCCTGCTGATGACCATCTTAAAAATTAGTGGTGAGGGCCTGCTGGTGACCGTCTTAAAAATTAGAGGTGAGGGCCTGCTGGTGATCGTCCTAAAAATTAGAGGTGAGGGCCTGCTGGTGAACGTCGAGGGTAGCCTAATAAGCAGTTTGATATGATGGAGGATGAGAAGAGGAAGGGGTACATGGGAATACAGTGTATTCAATACACCCTAAAAGCCACATTTAAAGTTCCTTCGTGTTCAGCCGCTTTCCTCTGGTGGGGTAGAGAAGTCAGGGGCAATCCAGGCCTTGTTCATTTTGATAAGCGTCAACCTGTCAGCATTTTCAGTTGACAGGCGGATGCGTTTATCAGTTATTATGCCCCCAGTGGCACTAAATACCCACTCCGACAAAACGCTGGCGGCAGGGCAGGCCAGCACCTCCAAGGCGTAGAGTGCCAGTTCGTGCCACGTGTCCAGCTTAGACACCCAATAATTATAAGGCACAGAGGGATCACTGAGGACATTGACACGGTCAGCTAGGTACTCCTTCACCATCTTCCAAAACTTTTCCCTCCTTGTGACACTAGGCCGTTCATTGGGGTGAGGGTTCTTGCGGGTGTCATAAAAATGTCCCAGGCCTTGGAGAGTGTCGCCCTGCCTTTGTTGGAACTGCTGTGTGTTCCCCTTGTCTCCCATCCTCGGGTGCCCATGGAACTATATACTCTTTTGGAGCAATTTTTCGACAAGGGCCTTCTGGTATTGCACCATTTTGCTAGTCCTCTCCACCACAGGAATAAGATGAGAAGTTCTCTTTGTAGCGGGGGTCGAGAAGGGTGAACAACCAGTAATCGGTGTTGGCTAAAATGCGTATAACGCGAGGGTCACGGGAAAGGCAGCATAGCATGAAGTCATCCATGTGTGCCAGAGTCCCAACAGACAAGGTTTCGCCCTCCTCAACAGGAGGATGACTCTCAATCTCCTCGTCCTCTTCCTCCTCTTCGGACCATCCACGCCGAAGAGAGTAAAGCTGCTACGGGTACTACCCTCTGTAGTGGTGGCACCCGTCTCCTGCTCCTCATCCTCCTCCTCCTCCAATTCGCGCTGAGAAGACGAAACAAGGGTCATCTGGCTATCACCCTGTGTAGGGTCTTCCCCCATTTCCAGCTCTTTCACATGCAAAGCGTCCGCCTTTATTGTAAGCAATGAGCGTTTTAGTAGACACAGAAGTGTGATGGTTACGCTGATAATAACATTATCGCCGCTCACCATCTGTGTAGATTCATCAAAGTTGCGTAAAACCTCACAGAGGCCAGACATCAATGCCCACTTGTCGCTTGTGAAGAGCGGAAATTGACTGGAAAGGTGCCGACCGTGTTGCAGCTGGTATTCCACTACTGCCCTCTGCTGCTCACAAAGCCTGTCCAACATGTAGAATGTGGAGTTCCAGCACGTGCTCAGGTCAACAGCAGTCGGTGAACTGGCAAGTGCAAGCGCTGCTGCAGCCAGACCGGCTGAAGCTGTAGGTGACTGACTCGGAAATGGGCACACAGGCAGCGCACCTTCACCAGTAGCTGAGACAAATTGGGGTAGGTTTTTAGAAACCGCTAAACAACTAAGTTGAAGACATGGGCCAGGCATGGTATGTGTCACGCACATTCCTATGACAGATAACAGGAGGTCTATCAGATTTGCAACACGTGGTGTAATCTGACATGTTTTCCCTTTTTGTTGTTGGTTTTTACCACACCCTTTTCCCTCAGGTGTTCCTGGTGTGGTAATTGTCCCTCCCCTATTTATTGCTTCTTCTCCCACTATTCCTTGCGGTTTATGGCTTCAGTGTTGTGGTGGTGAGCAGCAGTTTGGTTTCAGCTGAGATCATGGAGCCTCCATTTCTTCATTGAAAGATAAGTTTCCTTTTCCCTCCTGTTGTTTTGTTATTAGGCCTTAGGGAGACTCCTGTTCATCCTTACTTTTGGAGGAACAGGTAGACTCATTCCTGTCATTAGTTTCCAGGGTCCTATAGGGTCAGTTCGGTGTTTAGGTTCCTGTTTATGAACTTGCCTACATTTGAGGCCTGTTCATACTGGTAGATAGACAAGATTTGAAGCCAGGGTTTCCTGTAGGAGGTGTCCATCTTCCTTCCTTAGTTTCTAGGCCTAATCTCCTTTCCCTCCTACGCTTGGTTTGGTTTTCCCCCCACACCTGCGCGTGACATTATAAACCACCAATTACCATCACTTTGTTGTTTGTATCTGTACAGCCATGGATCCTATTGCTGTACTCGCCGGGCAGCTGCAGGGGCTGTCTTTGGAAGTAGCTGACCTCCACACGACCATCACCCAGATTCAGAGACCACAGGCTGTTGGTCCCGGGGGTGGTGGTTGCCAGGCCTGTCTGGAGCCTAAAGTCGCTCTCCCAGATAGATTCTCTGGGGCACGTGATAACTTTATTTTGTTCAGGGAGGCGTGCAAATTGTACTTTAGGTTGCTTCCACATTCATCTGGTAATGAGGAACAGCGAGTTGATGTGGTGATCTCGTTGCTCAAGGGAGATGCACAGTCATGGGCCTTTTCTCTGCCGACCGGATCGCAGTCTCTCCAGTCGGTGGATGAATTTTTCAATGCTTTGGGGCTTATCTATGATGACCCGGATTGCATATCCCTGGCCAAGACCAAGTTACATGACCTTCGTCAGGGTGAGTGCTCTGTTGAGATCTATTGCGCTGTTTCGGAGGTGGGCTACGGATACCGAATGGAACGATCCGGCTCTCCGTAGTCAGTTTTGTCAAGGGTTATCAGAAAGGCCGAAGGATGCGTTGGCCTTTCATGAAACTCCAGTGTCTTTGGAAGCTGCTATGTCTCTTGCTGTACGCATGGATAAACGCCTGAGAGAGAGATCTAGGGGCCCCCGCTCCCAGGACGTACATAGTGTATTGTCTTCCTATGACACTTTAGATGAAGATACTCCTGGGTTGATGTCTGGGGACGAACCCATGCAGTTAGGGGAGCTACTACTGCTTCCATCTTTAAGCATTCTGGTAATAAAAAGGGTGTGTGTTTTTTCTGCGGACAGAAAGGACACTTTATCAACGCATATCCATGAATTCAGTCTCTAAAAGAGAAAAAAAGAAAGGGGGCGTTAAATTCTCATCTCACTCTTGGAGGAGTGGGTGGAGAGACAGAAAAGGTGCATTTGTCTTCATCCTGTAGTACCCGTTTTCTCCTGACTGCCGAGGTGGCGCTAGAGTCAAAGGTTGTGAGAATTGAGGTGTTTATTGACAGCGGGGCAGGGGTGAACCTGATTGATGCTCAGTTTGTCCGTATGCATGGATTGTCTCCAAGTGCATTGGAAAAGAAGATTTCTGTGTTTGTCTCAGATGGTGCATGATATCAGATTAAGAGTGGGTGAATTTCATCAGGAACTTATTTCATATTTTGTGTTGGAAGGTCTTCCTGCTCCTGTGGTGCTGGGTTTACCGTGGTTAAGCAAACACAATCCAACCATCGATTGGCATAACAGACAGATTCTGGATTGGGGTGATTATTGCGTTGACAATTGTCTTAATACATCTTTTTCTGCGTTAACCACTAAGACACTTCCCACTTCTATATCTGATTTCGCTGATGTATTTTCTGAGGGTGGATGTCAGGCTTTACGATTGTCCTATCAACCTTATCCCTGGAGCAAAATTGCCCAAATCTAGGCTGTATAACCTTTCTGGACCTGAGAGAACGGCCATGAAGGAATATATTGCTGAGAGTTTGGCTAAGGGACATATAAGACCTTCCAAATCTCCAGTGACAGCTGGGTTTTTCTTTGTAAAGAAAAAGGACGGAACTCTTAGGCCATGTCTGGATTTCCGTGAACTCAATCGGATTACTGTCCGTGATCCTTACCCCCTTCCTTTGATTCACGATTTGTTTAACCAGATTTTTTATGCTAAGGTATTCTCCAAATTGTACTTAAGGGGGGCATATAATCTGGTTAGGATCAAGGAAGGGGATGAATGGAAGACGGCTTTTAACACTCCTGAGGACCACTTTAAGAACCTGGTCATGCCTTTTGGGTTGACCAATGCTCCTGCTGTCTTCCAACATTTTTCATCACCTTGTGGATAGGTTTGTAGTCGTGTATTTGGATGACATACTAATCTATTCTCCAGATATGGTGACACATCAGGATCACGTTAGACAGGTGTTGCAGATCTTAAGAGATAACAAATTGTACGCAAAATTAGAGAAATGTGTTTTTGCTGTACAAGAGGTGCAATTCTTAGGATACCTGCTGTCATCTTCAGGTTTTCGAATGGATCCAGAGAAAGTCCGTGCTGTATTGGACTGGGATCGACCTGAAAATTTGAAGGCTCTTATGCGGTTTTTGGGGTTCACCAACTATTACCGAAAGTTTATTAAGAACTGTTCGACAATAGTTAAACCCTTAACTGACATGACTAGGAAAGGTGAAGGATAACAGCCTTTTCAAAAGAATTAGATTGAAATCATGCGTTTTTTATTTCCAGATGGCAGAATAGTGCAAATGTTTTCGGCCAACATAGGCCTTCATCAGACACTACAATCGAATACAGACAGTATGTGTTTAGTATGACAAAGGCAACATCATTTCATATCGTAACAAAATAAGCAAAATTACAATTATTCTTTGGGTCCCCCTCAAAGTGGATCCGGATACCACATATATGTATCCATCCACAGCAAGTTTTCATCAAATAAAGAAAATCGAACAAATAGCATAAAATTGAGATAATAATAAAGCTCCATGTTAAATGATAAAGAACAATATCCAGGACAAAATAGAAGGAATTATCATCCACCTTATGTTGGTATCTGTTTCGGGAGTTAAGTGTAACAGAGTGCTTGCCAGGCTATATAAGATCAATCCTATGGGGATATTAGTCCCAACAATATATGCAGTACTGGTCTAATGATAGAATAGTTAAGCATAAAAAAACCTCAGATAGTTGTATATCAAGGAGCCCCTTCATATGGCCACCTGAGACACTCACCTTTGCCGCAATGCTTGTAGGGAGAAGAGAGAGATGGAATGGGCACTGTGTAGTAAAGTTGAGTAAAGAGAAAGGCGCCATACTTATGGAAAGTGGCGTCTTCTCTTATAGTCAAATCCGGTGCGCGCCGAATTATGCGCACCGGAAGTGAAGTGTGATGCGTTCCACCGACCGGAAGTCGGCGGGCCATGGAACGCATCCACATGAAACATAATGTATCAATGGGCAGCGTCATTGAAGGAGCATTCCAGGGTGGAACGCAGATAGGAAATGCACAACTATAGTTGATGAGAGACGGAGGTATAGCGAAGGTAAGATAAAAGAGAAAAAAGGAACAAGAGAAAAAGAAAATGAAAAATGAAAAATATGAATAAATAAAATTATGAATAAATAAAAAATTATGAACATATGAGAAAATGAAAAAATGAAAAAAATATGAAAAAAGGGTTAAAAACTAAAGGGAATCAGAATAAAGCCGATGAAGGATACAATGGTGCGGCAAATGGTAGAATCAGTTGGCCTGCAAATGAAAAGGAAAATACATGATTAGTATCAATTGTAACCAGATGTATTAAAACATGCCATATAAGTCATATTCCCTACTGAGCCCCTTGGGTGCCAATGTCTGTGTGAATCCAAAAAGCCTCACGACATTTAAGTTGCATGACACGGTCGCCACCACGGCGTAAAGGGGGGACTTGCTCTATGACCTGGAATTTTAGCTGTGATATCGCTTTGTGAAAGTGTGAAATAGGTAACAGGAGATTTTCTTTTTTTATAGTCGATTTATACACTCTATCCCTTATCTTTTGTGTGGTCTCTCCTACATATAGGGTACTGCATGGGCATTTTAAAAGGTACACTACGTAATCAGTGTCACAAGTGAAGAAGTTTTTGATTGCAAATGTTCTACACGTATGGGGGTGATGTATCTGGGTACCCTTCTGGACATGAGAGCACTGGAGGCAGTGGTGACATGGGAAAGTGCACTGTTTCTGTGTTTTGAAACAGGTCTGTCTGGGAACTTTAACTGAGGGTCCTATATCAGCATGGACTAGAAAATCACAAAGATTTTTGGCTTTCCGTGTGCATGCTAGTGGGGGTTCCTGGAATCCCTCCACAGTTGGGTATGCTTTCTGGAGTAAGGGCCAATAGCTGCGTATGATGTTGACCATCTTACGACTGACCGGATGGAATGTGTGTATAAAGGGGATTCTGTTTATACACACATTATACACATCATCTCTTCTAGTCTTTGGGTTCTCAGATTCGGATCCTGGACAATTTTGTGTAACCAGTGTAACTGTGATCCCGGAATTGCCCTTTTGGTGTTGGTAGAATGGAAAGTGCTGTAATGTAACAGGTTATTCCTATCGGTGGGTTTACGTTGTAAGTCCGTGTTCAGTGCACCCGATCGATCTTTTCTGACTATTGTGTCCAGGAAACTTACTGAGGTGTCATGAAAGTGTATCTTAAATTGAAGATTGTGGTGGATTGAATTGAGGTACTGATTGAAAGTTAGTAATGATTCTTGGTCTCCCTGCCATATACAGAAAATGTCATCTATATAGCGTTTCCAGGTGATGACGTGTGTCTGAAAGAGGTTATGTGGATACAGATGGGTTTCTTCAAAATCCACCATAAAACAGTTTGCATAAGGCGGGGCCGTGTTAGACCCCATGGCGGTCCCCTGGATTTGAAGGTAAAAACTGTCTTCAAACATAAAGAAGCTGTTCACCAGTACTAATCGTAGTAGTTCTAGACAGAATGCCTGAGTGTCTGGATGTAATTCTGTAGATGAGAGTAATCTTTGTACTGCCTCAATGCCCTGGTTATGTTCAATGGATGTATAGAGGCTCGTCACAGCCCACATAATGAGGATGGTGTCTTGTCCTATTGTGCCTAAGTTTTTGATGAGATCTAAAAAGGATGCTGTGTCCAGAAGAAAGGATTTTGTATTCTTGATATAAGGGGTCAATATCTTTTCTACAAAGATAGATAGAGGTGACAGAATTGAATCTGTGGAAGCAACTATAGGGCGTCCCGGAGGGTTCTGTAGGTCTTTATGTATTTTTGGTAACACGTAGAACACTGGTGTAGTGGTATTGGATTTTTTGAGGAAAGTCACAGTTGCCTCATCAATGACCCCCTTGATTTGGTATTGTTCTAAGACGGCTGCAATATGTGATATGATCTGGGAAGTGGGGTTACTCTGAAGTTTACGGTATACAGAGGTGTCCTGTAACTGTCGGTAGACTTCGGAAATGTATTTATCCTTGTCCATAATGACCAGGGCCCCCCCCCTTATCGGTTGGCTTAGATATCAGTTTATTCAGGTTTTTTTAATGTATCAAGGGCCTGTCTATCACTGGGGGCAAGATTGGGTGAATATTTGTATTTCTCTCTGGATAGGTCCTTCAGGAATATTTCAAAATCCCTCTGGACCAGCTGCACAAATACCTCCACTAGTGGATGATTTTTAGGTGGCATATAAGGACTCTTGTTGTATAGGCCTAGTTTGTTTAATGTGATGTGAGGACTGGCACATTGTGTATCACGTTTGAAGATTGGTGGTTGTGTGGCAAAATGTACTTTCAGACGGACACTTCTAAATAGATGTTGTAGATCAAGGTCTAATTGGAAAGTGTCAAGAGGGGAGGAGAGGCAGAAAGATAAACCTTTTTGTAACAGATTTAATTCTGCTGGACTTAGAGTATATGACAAGATATTGATTACAAGGGAATCTACCTGTGATCGAGTGGTGACTGACGTGGGGGCAGGGGTACCCACTAGTCCTCCCCTCGGTGTGCGTCTTGGTATTCTGGCTTCTCTTTGTCCTCCTTGTCGAGAAGAATGATGGGACTCTCCACTGGAAATAGAGCGTATGGAGTCTGCAGATGCTGATCTAAGTCCACCTTGATGTTGTGGTCGGGAGGATGTATCGGGCCAGTTGTAGACTCGATTGAGCCTATAGTCCTCACTGTCATGCAGAAATTTCTTTCTTTTCGTGGCCTCTATTTCTTTCCTTTGTTCTGTTATCATGTTCTTTATCTTGTCCTGGAGATGAAGTAGATCCTCCTTTGACATGATGCCTTGAAGCTGTAGCTCTGTTGCTTGAATCAAGCTTCTTGTTTTGGTTCTTGCTTGCTGTAGGTGGAGCAGTGTAAGAGTCATAATATCGAATGAACATTTGTTCAATATACTCTCGAATTTTTGACAAAAATCAGGGTCATCCTTGAAAAAGGTTGGTAGGGTCCGTATGCGGAGGCGTTGCGGCAAAGTTGAATGTCTCAGGCGGCCATATGAAGGGGCTCCTTGATATACAACTATCTGAGGTTTTTTTATGCTTAACTATTCTATCATTAGACCAGTACTGCATATAATGTTGAGACTAATATCCCCATAGGATTGATCTTATATAGCTTAGCAAGCACTTTGTTACACTTAACTCCCGAAACAGATACCAACATAAGGTGGATGATAATTCCTTCTATTTTGTCCTGGATATTGTTCTTTATCATTTAACATGGAGCTTTATTATTATCTCAATTTTATGCTATTTGTTCGATTTTCTTTATTTGATGAAAACTTGCTGTGGATGGATACATATATGTGGTATCCGGATCCACTTTGAGGGGGACCCAAAGAATAATTGTAATTTTGCTTATTTTGTTATGATATGAAATGATGTTGCCTTTGTCATACTAAACACATACTGTCTGTATTCGATTGTAGTGTCTGATGAAGGCCTATGTTGGCCGAAAACGTTTAAACTATTCTGCCATCTGAAAATAAAAAACGCATGATTTCAATCTAATTCTTTTGGAAAGGCTGTTATTCTTCACTATAAGCAACGGGGTGGGAACCCTATGACAGTCTAAAGCAGAGTGCCACAAAGTGATTATCTCAATGACTAGGAAAGGGATGGATGTCTCAGTGTGGTCTGATGCAGCATTACAAGCCTTTTCCGCTGTGAAGGAGTGCTTCTCTTCTGCCCCTATTTTGGTGCAGCCAGATGTGTCACAGCCTTTCATTGTGGAGGTTGACGCATCCGAGGTGGGGGTAGGAGCAGTTTTGTCACAGGGTCCGTCACCTAGTAAATGGGGCTCATGTGCCTTTTTCTCAAAAAAACTCTCTGCTGCGGAGAGAAATTACGATGTGGGTAACAGAGAGATACTGGCCATTAATTTGGCTTTTGAGGAATGGCATCATTGGTTGGAAGGGGCGATTCACCCAATCACGGTATTCACAGATCACAAAAACCTGGCTTACCTTGAGTCGGCGAAACGACTTAACCCGAGGCAGGCCAGATGGTCTTTGTTCTTCACCAGATTCAATTTCATTGTCACGTATCGTCTTGGGATTAAGAATGTCAAGGCAGATGCCTTGTCACGTAGTTTTCCCGGAGGTGGTGATTTTGAAGATCCGAGCCCTATACTGTCTGAAGGGGTGGTGATATCTGCTCTTTACCCTGATCTTGGGGCTAAGGTGTTTGAGGCCCAGGGAGACGCACCAGAGTCTTGCCCCCCCCCTGGGAAATTGTTTGTTCCTTCTGAATTGCGTCATAAGGTGTTTGAGGAACATCACTGTACGGTGCTTGCGGGACACCCTGGGAGTAAGTCCACTGTTGACCTCATCTCTCGTAGATTGTGGTGGCCAGGGCTGCGTAAGTGTGTTGAGGACTATGTGTCAGCCTATAGTGTCTGTGCACGCGCTAAGGTGACACATACTCGACCTTCTGGACCTCTACTCCCGTTGCCCATCCTGTCCAGACCATGGACTCGTTTGTCTATGGACTTTATCACTGATCTGCCTAATTCATCTCGAAAGACAGTTATTCTGGTGGTTGTAGATCGGTTTAGTAAAATGGCGCACTTTATTGCATTGCCCGGACTCCCTAATGCTAAAACCCTTGCACAAGTGTTTGTTGACAACATTGTGAAACTTCATGGCATTCCCACTGACGTGGTCTCTGATTGTGGGACTCAGTTTGTGTCCAGATTCTGGAAGACGTACCGTACTCAGCTCGGGGTACAACTGTCTTTTTCCTCTGCTTTTCACCCTCAGATGAATGGACAGACAGAGTGTACTAATCAGAGTCTGGAGACTTACTTGAGATGTTTTGTCTCTGAGAATCAGGAGGAGTGGTCCTTGTTTTTGTCTCTGGCGGAGTTTGCCATAAACAATCGTAGACAGGAGTGCACTGGCAAGTCGCCGTTTTTTTGTGCATATGGGTTTCACCCGCAGTTTGGCACTTTTTCTGGTTCAGATACCTCTGGTATCCCTGAGGAAGAACATTTTTCGTCATCATTTACATCTATATGGCGGAAAATTCAAAGTAACTTGTTAAATATGGGCAACAAGTACAAACGTGTGGCTGACAGGAAACATATGAATTGTCCGGACCTAAGAGTGGGTGATTCTGTGTGGCTGTCCACAAGAAACATTAGTTGAAAGTTCCTTCTTGGAAGTTGGGTCCAAGATTTATTGGTCCATATAAGATCACTGCCATTATTAATCCTGTAGCATTTCGTCTTGAACTTCCTCAGGCCCTGAAAATTCATAATGTATTTCACAGATCTTTGTTAAAGAGATATGTTGAATCTTTGGAGCCATCTCCCTTGCCACCCGCGCCTGATATGGTGGACGGCAGTTTGGAATTCCAGATCGCCAAGATTTTTGACTCTCGAGTTCTTCGTAGAACTCTTCAATATCAGAGGAGAGGATGTGAGTACCGGCATCTGACGTGAATGCCAGTCGTTTGGTGAAAGCTTTTCACAGGTCTCATTCGGACAAAGTTGGTCCGGGGTGCCCGGAGGTCACCCATAGAAGGGGGGGTTCTGTCACGGACATTCCTATGACAGATAACAGGAGGTCTGTCAGATTGCCAACACGTGGTGTAATCTGACATGTTTTCCCTTTTTGTTGTTGGTTTTTACCACACCCTTTTCCCTCAGGTGTTCCTGGTTTGGTAATTGTCCCTCCCCTATTTATTGCTTCTTCTCCCACTATTCCTTGCGGTTTATAGCTTCAGTGTTGTGGTGGTGAGCAGCAGTTTGGTTTCAGCTGAGATCCTGGAGCCTCCATTTCTTCATTGAAAGATGAGTTTCCTTTTCCCTCCTGTTGTTTTGTTATTAGGCCTTAGGGAGACTCCTGTTCATCCATCCTTTTGGAGGAACAGGTAGACTCATTCCTGTCATTAGTTTCCAGGGTACTATAGGGTCAGTTTGGTGTTTAGGTTCCTGTGTATGAACTTGCCTACATTTGAGGCCTGTTCATACTGGTAGATAGACAGGATTTGAGCCAGGGTTTCCTGTAGGAGGTGTCCAACTTCCGTCCTTAGTTTCTAGGCCTAATCTTCTTTTCCTCCTACGCTTGGTTTGGTTTCCCCCCACACACCTGCGCGTGACAGTATGTGTATGAAGTTGCTGAGCTCCAAAGCCGCCACCAAGTTGCGGCCGTTATCAGACACAACCGTGCCTAGCTGTAGGTTGAGTGGTGAGAGCCACAGCTCAGCCTGGTCCCTTATGCCCTGCCACAGCTCTGCAGCGGTGTGCTGTTTGTCACCTAACACGACAAAATGTGGCCAAGAGGCCAAAGTGTACCAGAATTAAATGCACATCTCAGTATAAAAATGAATAAAACATGTATTTATTGGACAAACAGTACACACAGAGATTAAAAATTGTATACAAAAACACCAGTGCTGGTATAATATCACCAACACGCAAGCAGGAGCCAAAACGGTCACACAATCAGACCAAACATTTATGATCCAAGGTCAAACAATGAACAGATCCATAAGGGCATAAAAGGTATGTTATATAAATATATCTATAAATGATAATGCAGCATCAATAATAGTGAACAATACCTAATCCCAAGGCAAAAGAACCATAGTAGAGGACCCGGATCAGTACGGCATTCCTGCAAGGAAAAATGGAGCACCCACCCCACGCGTATCGCCGGTGAACCCGACTTCCTCAGGGGTAATAATCATGTGCAAAGCTCATCCTTAATATAGCAGTAATGAATCATAATTAAATATAATGAATAAAGTCACCTGAATGGATATAGAGCACATCAAAGGAAAGAGCCCCATTCCCAGCGTCTCTACTGCAGAGCAGCGCGTAGCGGAAGTCAGGCAAATCATGTGACCAGTGTAAGCCGGAAGGAGGCGGACATGCTTTCCAAACTAAAGCGCAGCCGCCTCCTATCCGGGTGCTATAATAATCCACCACCGGAAGTCGGACATGTGCTCCAAACTGAAACGCAAACGTCCGATCACCGGACTGTGGACAAGAAAATGTGAAGATGCCAAGAATACTTAGAAGGAAAGTAAATATTTGACATATAGACGATGTAAGCATTAAAGGGAGTCTGTCACCTCATTTTCACCTATATAGCTAACAGCAGTGCCCCACAGACGATTGCATACACATCCCAGACATACCTGTGTGCACTGTGTGTGTGTATTCCTCGTTCAGAAAAAGCACTCTTATTCTGCAGGAAAACAGCTCCCAAGTGCCCGGCTCTGCTGCTGCTGCAAACCAGACTGGAGGGGGGAGGGCAGCTTTAGCTGCTCATATCTTGGGATTAGTAGCAGATAGAAAAATGGTTCTGACCTTCTTTGAAAGCTCAGCATTATATCCAGTATATCAGAAGATATAGCTGTTAGAAATCGAGTCAGGAGAAAAAGCTGTTTTTAGTTTCACTTTCAGCCGGGCACTTGGGAGTTGTTTTCCTGCAGAATAAAAGTGCTTTTTCTTGACATGTAATACAGACACACAGTGCACACAGGTATGTCTGGGATGTGTATGCAATCTTCTGTGGGGCACTGCTGTTAGTTATATAGGTGAAAATGAGGTGACAGACTCCCTTTAAGCAATAATAAAGTGCAATGTTCATGGTGATCATTTGATGAATCTAGCAATAAAGGTGACATGATTGGCCTGATTCCCTATAAAATAATGAAACAGAATAAATCATGATTCAGTTTAGCCGTAACACCTAATTAATACAGAAATCCCATAACAAAATCAAGTAGAATAAAATAAATCATGATTAGATTTGGCAATAACACCTAAATAATACATAAATACTACAAGGACAATTTATTGGCCAATAAATTGAAAAAAAAACAAAACAAATAAAACAAATAGATTGAGATCTGGTGACTGTGGAGGCCATTTGAGTACAGTGAACTCATTGTCATGTTCAAGAAACCAGTCTGAGATGATTCCAGCTTTATGACATGGCGCATTATCCTGCTGAAAGTAGCCATCAGATGTTGGGTAGCATTGTGGTCATAAAGGGATGGACATGGTCAGCAACAATACTCTGGTAGACTGTGGCGTTGCAACGATGCTCAATTGGTACTAAGGGGCCCAAAGAGTGCCAGAAAATATTCCCCACACCATGACACCACCACCACCAGCTTGAACCGTTGATACAAGGCAGGATGGATCCATGCTTTCATGTTGTTGACGCCAAATTCTGACCCTACCATCCGAATGTCGCAGCAGAAATCGAGACTCATCAGACCAGGCAACGTTTTTCGCAATCTTCTACTGGTCCAATTTCGATGAGCTTGTGCAAATTGTAGCCTCAGTTTCCTGTTCTTAGCTGAAGGAGTGGGCACCCGGTGTGGTTCTTCTGCTGCTGTAGCCCCATCTGCCTCAAAGTTCGACGTACTGTGCGTTCAGAGATGCTCTTCTGCCTACCTTGGTTGTAACGGGTGGCAATTTGAGTCACTGTTGCCTTTCTATCAGCTCGAACCAGTCTGCCCATTCTCCTCTGACCTCTGGCATCAACAAGGCATTTCCGCCCACAGAACTGCCGCTCACTGGATGTTTTTTCTTTTTCGGACCATTCTCTGTAAACCCTAGAGATGGTTGTGCGTGAAAATCCAGTAGATCAGCAGTTTCTGAAATACTCAGACCAGCCCTTCTGGCACCAACAACCATGGCCACGTTCAAAGGCACTCAAATCACCTTTCTTCCCCATACTGATGCTCGGTTTGAACTGCAGGAGATTGTCTTGACCATGTCTACATGCCTAAATGCACTGAGTTGCCGCCATGTGATTGGCTGATTAGAAATTAAGTGTTTACGAGCAGTTGGACAGGTGTACCTAATAAAGTGGCCGGTGAGTGTATATATTAATATCTAAATTCATACAAGCGCCACAAGCACCTAGAGAGGCTGGCGAAAAAAGGGGAAGAGGAAAAATAAAAATAAAAAAATTTGCTTGTCATCTAAGCAAATAAGTTTCAGCACGGCCCTGTTGCCGCTTCCCCGACTGCTGTGGTACACTGCTTCAGCTACTGACTGAAGTCTGACTGGTGCTGCAGAGATGAGAATTCTGCAGTGGAAGTGGAGGAAGAGAAGGAGGGGTTGCAGCCGCTACTGTAGGTGGTGAGGGAAATCCGGATGGAAGTTAGGGCCCGCAAACCTTGGCGTGGGTAGCACCTGTGCCATCCCAGGGTACGACTCGCTCCCACCCCTCCCTGGCCAGAAGCACTTGTCCATGTGTCAGTTCGTTAAGTGGACCTTCCCCATAACTGGGTTGGTCAGGCACAGGTTATGTTTCGGGGGACACATGCTGGTGTAAGGCGGGGACGGCACACTGGGAAAAAATAGTGGCGGTTGGGGACTGTGTAACGAGGACCACCATCAGGCTGGGAAAAGCCCTCAGTGTCCACCAGCCTAAACAGCAAACATTTCAGGGCCGGCAATTTGCAGACACCGATCGTGGACCCAGGCATTCAGCCACCTATTAGGGTGCTTTGCTTCCATGTGGTGGATCATGCTGGTGGTGGTCAGGTTGCTAGTGTTCCCGTCCCTGCTCATTTTGGTATGGCACAGGTTGCAAATGACAGTTCTTTTATCGTCAGCACTTTCCAGCAGACTGCGGAATACCTACCCCTTGCCAAGGGAGATTGCTGCAAGGGGGTGCTTCGGGGAACAGTTGCGGGCCTGGTTGGCGTGGCCTGCCTTCTCCCTTTTGCCACCCCACTGCCTCTTCCAGCCTGTTGTGGTGCTGCGGATCCCTCCCTCTCTGTACTGCTGCCCTCACTCGGCTTGCCACCTTCCCAGGTTGGGTTTCATCGTCCACCACCTCCTCTTCCAGTTCCTCACTCTGGTCCTCCTCCTGACATAGTGATCTAACAAGAACCTGACTTTACTGCATCTCATCCTCATCATCAACCTCTTGTGACACTAATTGACGTTCCCCACCGTCATCTTCTTCAGACTATGGATGCTCATGATATCTCCTCATGTCTGTCTTCAAGCGGGCTTGGCGAGGGCCCAAATCAAGGAACGGCGATGAAAAAAGCTCCTCGGAATACCGAGTGTGGATCACTTGTTTGCCTAGACTCTGCATGGTGGGAGGAGGAGGATCAGGGTGAGGATTTTTGTTGATCAGACTCTTGGCTACTGAGACTGGACTTTGTGGAAGAGAGGGTGGTGCTTAACCGACTGGAAGCATTATCTGCTGCAATCCAACCAACTACTGTACTTGGTCACACTGGTCTGGCATCAAGAGTGGTGTCTTGCGCCACCCTGCAAACTGGGACATTGAAGCTAGGAGTTTCGGATGACTTTGTTTCTTGTGCTCTGCCAGCAGGCACAGTTCACCGCGCCCAGAACCATGGCCTCTGCGTGCACCATGAGCGCACACCCACTTTCCCTGTTACTTTGCTCGCCTTGCTCATATTGAATGGTATATATGCAAGTTTGTCACAAGTACAGTAGCGCAGATATCTTTTAAGTGTATGAGCAGAAAATTTCACAGAATGTCAGAAATATTTAGGATACACAAACGTTAAACAGTTAAACAGCAGACGCAGCGCAGATGTATAATGTCGCTGTCACCAACAGCAGGAAAAATTTCACTGAATGTCAGAAATATTTAGGATACACAAACGTTAAACAGCAGATGTAGCCAGGTAATGTCGCTGTCGCCAACAGCAGGAAAATTTCACCGAATGTCAGAATATTAGTATACACAAACGTTAAACAGCAGACGCAGCACAGGTAATGTCGCTGTCACCAACAGCAGGAAAATTTCACCGAATGTCAGAAATATTTACGATACACAAACGTTAAACAGCAACACAGCGCAAGTAATGTCGCTGTCACTAAACAGCAGGAAAAATTTCACCGAATGTCAGAAATATTTAGGATACACAAACGTTAAACAGCAGACGCAGCGCAGGTAATGTCGCTGTCACAACAGCAGGAAAAATTTCACCGAATGTCAGAAATATTTAGGATACACAAACGTTAAACAACAGATGTAGCTCAGTAATCTCGCGTCGCAAACAGCAGGAAAAATTTCACGAATGTCAGAAATATTTAGTATACACAACGTTAAACAGCAGACGCAGCTCAGTAATGTCGCTGTCACCAACAACAGGAAAAATTTCACCGAATGTCAGAAATATTTTACGATACACAAACGTTAAACAGCAAACGCAGCGCAAGTAAGTCGCTGTCACCAACAGCAGGAAAAATTTCACGAATGTCAGAAATATTTAGGATACACAAAATTAAACAGCAGACGTACCGCAGGTAATGTCGCTGTCACCAACAGCAGGAAAAATTTCACGAATGTCAGAAATATTTAGGATACACAACGTTAAACAGCAGACGCAGCGCAGGTAATGTCGCCTTGATTGCGGCAGAAAAAAATACACTGGATTTCAGGTATTTAGGAACAGAAACTTATAATGCACACGCTGCGCAGGTGGTGTTAAGGTCAGGCAAACTTGCACCATTTTGCCCCAAAAGAAAAATATATATTGCAGCCAGATACAACAACAGTCCTTAAAAGGACTTTTGGGTCTTTTAAACAGAACAACTAGCCCTGCCTAGCCAAATCCTTTCCCTACACTATCTGTCCCTCCTTGCGCAAACGTTATACAGCAGACGCAGTGCAGGTAATGTCGCCTTGATTGCAGCAGAAAACAATACACTGGATGTCGGTATTTGGAATACACAAACATTATACAGCACACGCTGCACAGGTGGTGTTAAGGTTAGGCAAAACTTGCGCAATTTGCCCCAAAACAAAAAAA